>CM064543.1:24566525-24884025 GCA_032716605.1 Paralithodes platypus | reverse complement strand
AGTTTTCAACCATCGGCACGGTTGCGTGGTATACGTACACAGTTCCCATACAAATCTGAGCCCTCTCGAGTGGCTACACCTGAGGTTACGGTCGGAGCAATTAAGGTGACTCGTCAGACGCGTCGCTGGGGCTGTGCGTTACATACATCGCCGATGCGCCAGACGCGTCGCTGGTGCTGGACGGGTTAAGTAATTCATTTCCACTGCTCTCAGTCTTCGTCTGAGTCTCTCAACCAACGTCCATGCTTCGCTTCCGTTAGTCAGTGTCGGGATTACCACACTGTCATGCAAGGACTTCTTCACTTCCATACTGACCACCCTATTTCTTGTTACTGCTTTTAGAGTTCCTACAACCCTCTTCCCCTGTTGTACCCTCTCCCGCACTTCTTCATCCATAGTCCCATCTTTACTCAACACACTGCCCAGATACTTAAAAGAGTTGACGATCTCCATAGCCTGACCGTTCAGCTTCACCACACACTCTGTGACTTCACCCCTTTCGAAGACCATAACCTTGCTCTTCCCCGCATTTACCTTCAAATTCCGTTTTTCGCACACTGTTCCAAACTCATTTACCAGACCCTGCAACTCCCATTCATTATCACTCATCAGAACTGTATCATCCGCAAAGAGCAGTATAGGTAGCTTCCACTCAATTCCCTCCCTTTTCAGTGATACACCAACATCCACTGCTCTTGATAATATTTCTTTCATGACTCCATCCATATATACAGTAAACAACCACGGGGACATCACACACCCCTGTTTCAAACCATCATTCAGGTCAAAGAACTCGCTCTGCTCATTCTCCACATGTACTGCCGCCTTTGCACCCTCATACATGCTTTTCACTGCTTTCAGCAACTTGCCATCTACTCCATAATTCTAAGTACTTTCCACAAACCTTCTCTATACACTCTGTCATAGGCCTTCTCCAAGTCCATAAAGGCAACATACACCTTTTGTTTCTTCTCCAGATATTTCTCCACAACACAATTCAGGGTAAAAATCTGATCTACACATCCTCTTCCCTTCCTAAAAACCTCCCTGCTCGTCGCCTATCCATTTCTCCGTTCTCACTCTCTCTCTCTCAATCACTACCCTACTGTATACCTTCCCTACTACGCTTAGAAGACATATTCCTCGGTGGTTACCACACACTCCTCTTTCCCCTTTGCCCTTATATAGGGGGACTATTATGCCAGTCTTCCAGTCATCGGGTGCACTCTCCTTCTACCATGCTAGTTTTCATATTTTCCATACCCATTCTATCACTATCTCACCACCATACCTCAACATTTCCCCACACACTCCATCTGTTCCTGGTGCTTTCCCCAACTTCACTCTTTTCATGGCTTCCCACACTTCTGACCTCCTGATCCCCACCTCCTCTTCCACTACTTCTGTTCTTCTCCCTCCCATACCATATCCAGCTATGTTTGCTGGCTCTTCATTCCTTACATTTAGCAACTCATTGAAGTACTCCCTCCATCTTTCGACTCTCTCTTGTTTCTCGGCTAGCATTCTCCCATTCTTATCTTTCACACCCTTACTGTTTCCCTTACTACCTTCCCTAACTTTCTTGACTTCTTTCCAGAACAGTTTCTTACTCTCCCTCCAGTTTACACTCAGATTCCTTCCAAATTCCTCATCTACTCTTCTCTTACTTTCCTTCACTACTCTCTTCACCACCCTCTTACATTGCATTGATGTAGCCAGGAAAATCAAATTATTAAAGGAATAGTTGATCTTGATTTTGGACCTTCATCTTGACCTTCATGATTTTGGAAAATTTAACATTTTCATTATCATTTAAAGTACAAATGTGTCAGCAAATTTTGTGAAGTTTGCATTAATAGTAAAGAGATGAGCATGTTAACCTTATATACGACCTTGACCTGTGACATTGACCTGGCAAATGGAATTATAATTATTCTTGTATAACCTTGGCCTAGCCCTAGGTATTCTGAATATACATGATATGCCTAGTGAGAATCTTACAGTTAGTATATAATACCTGATTTTTTTCCAGGTGAGGATAGAGAATCGTAGATGTGGCAACTGCGCAGTAATGGTGCGTGATTGGTTGGAGTGACTGTGTTTCATTTTGTAGGTTGCTTGTGATAACAATTTGAATAACTGTTTCATTGCAATTATTTGAATCATCATATCTACAAAGTATAATAGTGTCTTTTATTCTAAATCTCGAAAATGCCGCTTAGCATTGATATTTTGGAACACAAACAGGCATTAACCGAAAAAGCATCTGTACCCAAGTCAACTGATGCCCAAACGAACACTTACCTTTCAGTTAACTTGTTCTAGCTCATTATATTTGAATATTACAAGACATTTGACTGTTTTTAGCACATATAGAGGGTATTATAACACTTAAGTAATGTAATATAAGGCAAGGACTACATTTAAAGTAGCAGAAGTTTATTTCAAAATAGCCTAGAGGGGAGGGGCTAGAGAGGCTGCTCAACACATTTAAACTTCCCCCTTCAGGAGCCCCTCCCCCACCATCACATTTACAAAATTCCCTGAACATGTAGGCTACTTTAAATAAAGTAGATGCCTTATATTACATGCACTTAAGTGTTATAATATCTTTTAGAGGCTCTTAAACAGTCAAATGTAATTTAATTTTATAATAGAATAAGTTGACTGCAAGGTAAGTTTTCGTTTGGGCATCAGTTGACTTGGGTACAGATGCTTTTTCGGTTAATGCCTGCTTGTATTGCAAAATATCAATGCTAAGCGACATTTTCGAGATTTAAAATAGAAGACACTATTATACTTTGTAGATATGATGATTCAAATAATTGTAATGAATCAGTTATTTTAATTTTTATCACAAGCAACCTACGAAATGAAACACAGTCACTCCAACCAATCACGCACCATCACTACACAGTTGCCACATCTACGATTCTCGATCCTCAGCTGGAAAAAATCAGTATTAGTAAAATTCTTATTTTAACCTTTGAATTTGATCTTTGAATTTAGAAATAGGAATTCTTTTCGAGGATTTATTCAGCTTAAAATCAATGTTATTATTAACTAGCGTTATGAATATGGTATTATTCGTATTAAGTTTCATAGAAAAGAAATATTGACCATATACTGTGACCTTGACCTTTGACCTTGGAGTAAAAATAATATATACCGTATGTATAATCGGATGATCGTCGCATTGACCAACTGAATTTGCCTGCACGCTTGGTGATAGTACATTAAACAGTCTCGGAAGAGTTTAGGGAAATGACAAACACCCTTGTTTTGACCTTTGGCCTTAACTATTACAATATTTATATTAAATTTATATATATAGTATTTAAGTAATAAACAACTAATCCAGCCTGTTTTCCAAAATTTTAGTATTTTTTTTTAATTAATAATAAAAGTTTACCTTTGACCTTGAAATTGTTCTACCAAAAAGTGTACACATTTATCTTGAAAGGGGCTCAAGGGGGTGTAATTTTAAGCTTGATGGAGGTCTAGGGAACAAACTAAAAACATCCCCTTAAGAAATGTCCAGTTACTTTCTATACTTCTAGTACCGGTACTACATACAGTAGTTCGTAAAGATATAATAAATGATTGTGTAAGTTAGTTTGAAAGTAATGAAATTAACCCTTTGGCTGTGGCTATGTTTGGGCTATTTAGGGCATATTCAGGCACTCCTGAATGATAAATCAAGCATCTGCATTAAATTAAGTGTATTCTGCCGAAAACTAGGTGAAAATAGCTTCAAAATGACACCAGAACGGACCGTGTACGTGGTCTGGTTCACCCGCAGTGGTCCCAGTGAAACGCGGGAACCCCGCTATTATGTAACACTCGCTCGCTTGGCTACACTGATGAGAGAGACAGAGAGAGACTCGCCCGAGACACAGCCAAGCTCAGTGAGCCGCTCGGTGCTCGGAGGGTCGGAGGTGGGCCCCTCACGCTCCCACCCACTAACACTCAATTTTTACGTTTTTTACAAGCTTTTAAAGCCTGGAAATTGCTGTAACTTGCCATAACATTCCAGAACGTCACCCACAGCGAAACGGTTAATCCAATAACTAAGAAATATGTATATTTTTGTTAATTAATACTAAAAGTTTACCTTTGACCTTGACCTGTGACCTTGACCTTTTTATAAGAGTATATTTTTGTTTGCATTGATGTTGCACTGGAAAATTAATAAAGCACGTCTTTTTTAATTTGATTAAAACACGTCAGTTGGTTTCATATATTGATAGAATAGTTGACTCTGACATTTGACCTTTACTTTGACCTTTATGATATATGTCTCATAATAAAATATTTTCATTTTCATTTAAAGTGCAAAATTCTCACCATAGTGTGTGAAGTTTGTATGAAAAGTAAAGAAATTAGCTTATTGATATTACATTTGACCTTGACCTGTGACCTTGACCTTTCAAATGGAATTGTATAGTTTCTTGTATGACCTTGGACTAGGTATTCCAAACGTACATGGTAGGCCTAGTGAGAATCTAACAGTTAACCCTTTACCGGGCACTCATAGAAATACTTAGAAATTTCAATTTTTGACCCTAGACCATGAAAGTAGACCTAATTCTAAGGTATTTTTGCTTATGATTTTTTTTCACATTTTTGCATATTGAATTAGCAAATCGAGGTTGACGAAGTGATCATATATGGTCAAGTGCCGGTCTAGGGTAAAAATAATCTTGAATTATGCTATATTGAAAATGTAAATTTAAGGTAAACAAACTACACAGAATAACAGTTATATCATTATATTACCCAAAAATAAGTGTTTTATTTTAATAAGTATATAAATAGGTTATATATGAATATTTTAGTTTAGGTACTTTTCACAACCCAGACACTGTCTGGTACCCCATAAATAATTAATTCCAAAAAACAAATTGGGCATAGGTTCCCCCTGAACAAGTAATTCCAGCAACATTTGGGCATAGCTTCCCCATGAACACAGAATTCCAGCAACATTTTGGCATAGGTTCCCCATGGACAATGAATTCCAGCAAAATTTGGGCAGAGGTTCCCCCTGACCAATGAATTTCAGCTAATTTTGGGCATAGGATCCCCATGAAAATTGGTATTTCTTTATGTGACAGTACTCATATCTCAAACAAACTTCAGTATATGCCTCACAATATCAAAAATATATGTGAACTCACTCAAATATTTGTGAACTCACTAAACTTACCAAACTCATATTTATTTCACTGTACACTTATGAGGAAATAATATAAATTGGTCATTTATTTCTATGTTGAACATTCTAGAATCCCTACCCAAGTTGTGGCCATGTGCCATGCTGGTTTGGGTAACTATCATCAAAGTTATATGGTTTTATGTAACTTGGGAGTACAACCCCTTACCGGGCGAAATGATCATATTTAATAATTTCAATTCTATAGGCTACCGGGCGTAAGTCCATATATGATCACTTGGGCTTTACCCCTTACCGGGCGCATGTCCATATTTGATCATTCACTTTTTCGCAAACAAATTTCACCAATTTCCGTATGTTCCACGTAAATGACAACTATATCAGGTTATAGTACAACTATTCAACTGCATAATATCAGATTATTATCAACTTACCGATATTACGTGATGAGCTAGGGTCGAGGGCGTCAAGAGAAAAATAGCTGAGATCCTACTTTCTTCATGTCTGGCCTGCAACTGAACTTCGAGTTGCTCTCAACCAATACTGAGATGGCATGAGCTCTTACACCATACCCACGTGAGTAGCCTGATCATCGGTGATTGGCTGAGGCATGATGACGTGGTGGCAAACACACACCGGGCGGCTTGGGAGCGCACTTTTGGACGCCCATTTAAGTTACCATATATGGTTCCTCGCCCGGTAAAGGGTTAAGGCCGCGTCATACAGAGGTTGACCGCGCCCCGACAGTAACCCGAAGGCAATGACTTGCACTTTTCGCCCGAATTCACCCGAAGTCCCCGAATGAGACTCGTACCCCGACTATGACTAGAAAGCAATTCGAATGCTACCCGAGGGACTCGAATGCGAGTTATCCCGTATATTACTCGAAACTAACCAGAAGTTGAACGGAATTGAATCGACCATGAGTCGAAAGCTAATCGACGGTGACCCGAGTAGCCGATACCAACCCGAGTTAAAACCGAATCACACCCAAAGTAACCAGACTTAAAACCGAATGAAAACCGAACCCCACCCGAAGTCTGGAACCCAACCGGAATGAAACCAGAATGTAAGTCGAACGTGACTAGAATAAGTCGATGATGACACGATTATGAGGTTATGCATCACCCCACTATATAAAGAGAGGGTGTGCTCACACAAACTTCATTTGTACAGTGCACCCAACACAGCAACATGTCACAGGAAAGCAACCTCCCGGACCCATCACGACCAGAAGAGATGGATGACGAGGCATTGGAGTTGGCAATCTTTAGGCAGGAGATAGTTAATGCCAACCTCAGATATCAGATTACTGCCCGCGCCATCAGGGACAAAGAACGTGCTCAACCCCAACGTGCTCAACCTCGACGGCCACGATGACCAAGGAAACCCCGAAGCTGCAGCGTCAAACCATGGGTGGCACAGTGAGAGACACACGGACACTACCACCAGTTGCTGAAGAAACTCCAGGAAACTGACCTGGTTACCTATAAATACTTTCTGCGTATGGACGAGGAGCTGTTTAATATGATTGTCGAGTGTGTTACACCCAGGATCAAGAAGGACGAGACCAACTGGAAGAAGCCCCTGGAGCCCGGACTGCGAGTTGCCATGACACTACGCTTTTTGGCCACTGGCGAGGCCTATAAGAGCATGGCACTGAACTTCCGTGTAGGTGCCAACACGATATCACTGGCAGTGCGGGAGACGTGTGAGGCAATCATACAGGAATACATGGAGGAGCAAATAGTGTGCCCATCAACACCTGAAGGTTGGAAGGAGGTCGCCAAGGGCTTCAAGGATAGGTGGAACTTCGGACACACCATTGGGGCAATTGATGGGAAGCACATTGCCATACAGCCTCCAAGCAACTACGGATCCTTGCACTACAATTACAAGCACTACCACTCCATTGTGCTCCTGGCAATAGTCGATCACCTGGGAAAATGTATGTACGTTGACGTTGGCTTGGCATCGACTAGCCTTCGACTTACATTCTAGTCATTTGGATCACGATCGAGTAATCATCGAGTCTAATTAGAAATGTCGGACATGCATCGAGTAATTTTCTAGTAGTATTCGGGTATCCATCCAGTCATCATCCTGAAATTCGGGTCAGCATCGAGTAACAGTTGAATTTCGAACAAGTTTATGTAGGAATTTTCCACTGAGCATCGAGTCTAATTCGGGTTACGGTCTACATCATCGGGTCTAAGTCCACTTAGGTTCGATCAATTCTGGTATGAATCGGGTTAAATTTTTTGACTCGAAAGTGACCCGAATAGGTCGAATGCGATCAGAATATGGTAGAATGTAAGCCGAATACGACTCGAATGTAAATCGAAGTGACTCGAGGATTTTGTAACGGTTTTTTGACCTGAACGCACTCGAGGATTTCCCAAAAGTTAACGCATGCACTAACTTTTGGCCGACTCACCCGAACATTCGGGTGATGACCAGATCATGACTAATTTATTTGCAAGTCATTGCCTTCGGGTTACTGTCGGGTCGCGGTCGACCTCTGTATGATGCGGCCTTTAGTATAAGAAATACTAGTAAAAATATATTTTGACCTATGTCCTTACATTTTCGAAAATGTAGCTAAAATGTGGTCAATAAAATATCAAGGTTACCAGTAACTTGTATAGTGAACATAAAGATATTTGAGTCAAAACTAAAAAAAAATATGAACTATTTACCATATTTTTAACCTTGACCTTTGGCCTTAACCTTCAAGTTAAATTGATAATTTATTTTTTACTGACCTTCGCATTGACCAAGCAGATATGCCTGTGAAGTTTGGTGAAAAGCCATCAATGGTCTAAGAGGAGTTTCCGGATGGACGACGGACGACGACGGACAAGCTGATTTGTGGTGCACAGTATACAGGGAGCGAATACCACTCTGCTGACGCAAAGCTGACAAATTAATGAAAATCTCCTGTTAACCCCTTCAGTAGGATGACACCTGTTTTTCCTTTTGTTCTTGCTAAATTGATACCATTTTATTGAATTTAGAAAGAGCCTGTGAGAGTTAATAGGTAATTGAGATAGATTTTACCCCTTCCTAGGCTGAGTAAAATCATCTAATGGTAACTAGAATGAGATAAAAATTACGTTATCGTACTGAAAGGATTAACATTATGTTTGTATATGTATGTTCTGACATACGGAGCCCTGTATGTTAATTTAAGTGTTAGAAATAGAGTTGAAGGAGCCAAACTACCCAAACGGTGAAGCAGACTAGCGAGCGACCAAGCGAGAGGGTAAATCAGCTCGCCCGCATACCTGCACACCTGCGTGCGTCATAGGGGACCCTGCAAACTACCTCGATGACCGATGCTATGACGTATGATCGACGCCAGGAGCTGTGAGTGGACCAGGCACCTGTTATGCGACTCGAGGAGCTATGATTGGAGCAGGCACCACCCTCCGCCTCCTGATTCGTTCCTACACCATCATTGTTTGGTATATAAGACCCGAGTTGTGGGCATTCAAATCAGTCTCATTTGGAGTTGGGGAAGGTGAACTTGCAGCTGGAGGAAGACGGGGTGAAGTATTATAATGGGATTGTGACTGTCAGTCAGATTATATAAATGTGTGTTAAGTGTGTTCGGTGTAAACACTTACGTTATGTTGGTTAGTGAGATATGTGATTGGGGATTAACGTGAACGCTACTATTATGTGTTTAACTATTTGATTGCGAATTAACGTTAACGCTACTATTATGTACGTAGCTATTTGATTGGGATTTAACGTTAACGCTATTATTATGTACTTAACTATTTTAGTTGACTAACTTGTGGACTAAAGCAACTCTTTAAGTAATTGGGTTATGATGAAAGTAATACCATTGTTTTATATTAATACTTACGAGTTCTTTCATTTTCTTTTAATTAAGCTTACATTGCTTAACGGTGCTTAGTACGGTGATGCTATTGTCTCGTATTAGTAATATCGCCTTAGACTAACATGGCTGTGTTAATATTACTTCTAGTGATTTCCTAAGCTGAAGAAAATTCTTTTGCTTCAAAATATTATATTTTGCTTTTCATATTATTTGAGTGAGACCTGAATCGAATCTATGAAACGATCCTGTAACTTTATTTACTCATAATCAAACCTCAATGTTACGTGGTTAAGAAATACATTTAACTAATTATTAAATATATATAACTTTTTATGTGACTTTGATATTACTCCTGATGATAATAATAATATAATCTTATTAACGTAAGACAAGAACCAAGAATAAATACATTAAATATAAATAAAAGGACATATAAGAAAACTATCTTCATTTAAAAAAGGGTAAGAGACAGAAATATTCTTACTTTAATATTTATCTTTCAAGACTGTTTATAGAATTAATAGTCCTTTAGATATACGTCTTCGGTTCATAACCATAGCCTACTAAGCTTCGGTTAAATAATAATTCTTTATAAATACTACATGACTTTAATTAGTTTCAGTATTTTTCATAATTAAAGAGTATCAGTCAATAAAGGATACTAAGTCCTAAGATCCAAAAGGAAAGGAAGCAACAACAGGAAATACTTTTATTAGATTTTACTTTTGTTTTGCCTTCAGCTGACTGATACCTTAATATATATCTCTGTGCTATCTAGATTCATCAAGTTAACCACTTGAGGATCAAGATACGTAACAATGTATGCATACATGTATGTATGAATATATGTATGTATGTATGTATGTATGTATGTATGTATGTATGTATGTATGTATGAATCCGGTACTACCCTCTCACTCTGCTTAAGGGGAGACTTCGACTAAGGGATTTTTTTTTCTTGAACCCTTTCTCCCTCATGTTTAGCCCCATTCCTTTTGAAATTTTAAGACGTTCGCCCCATTAGTTTGGCGATATTAAGAACCTTTGCCCTATATCTGTCAATTGTACGACCTTTAGTGCCATTTAGGTGTCGATGTTTTCCTGGTGAGCGATAGCGAGCCTATAATTAATATTTTGTGTCATGCCCCAGCCAGGGCTCGAACCAGGCCAGTTGTGAAGCACTCCATTTAAGAGGAACCGGCCTTGGGCCGGGAAATTTTTATACCAAAAAGTGTACACATTTATCTTAAAAGGGGCTCAAGGGGGTGTAATTTTAAGCTTGATGGAGGTCTAGGGAACAAACTAAAAACATCCCCTTAAGAAATGTCCAGTTACTTTCTATACTTCTAGTACTACATAGTTCGTAAAGATATAATAAATGATTGTGTAAGTTAGTTTGAAAGTAATGAAATTAATCCAATAACTAACAAGTATGTATATGCTTCATAATGACGGCACCAAAATGGCCTCCAAACCAAAACCTGTCCGATCTCTATTAGCCCGTGATATCCACGTTGCCTCACTGCCTTATTTTATGCTATGTTTACCAATAAATGCTCGTAGGCATCATTAGGGTCCTGAGCGGCTGTAAGAGGATTACGGTTTTCATCATAATGTCTTTATAGAACGTGGATTGTGTAGCCTGATGCCAATATAGCTCAATTGGAGGCTATTTCTGGCCTCTGTATAATTTATAACCTATTTTCACTATATCTAAAATCGGTATGTTTTATCCCTAATCTCTGTAACTCAATAAGGACTAGAGCAAATGAGCTGTACAATTTCAAGACTGTTCCGCGGCTGTCTCTTCACAAGTGTTAACAATATTAGCTTAGCTACTCTAGTCCTGTCTTAGTTATAAAGGTAAATGGTCAACATTTCTGACCTAAGTATAATGACTACACCATATAATTATATACTAATTATGATGATAATTGGTAAGATTTTGTTATTCATAATCATAATAAAACATACCATCAAAGGGCAACGATTAATTAGTCCAAGAATTTATCTACAAATCATATACAAAATTATCTTCTATTACTTTAGCCTAGATCTATAACATATTTATGATTCATGGAACAATTGAACTTGAGTTCTAGGTTTTAAAATCATTGCATCAAATGTCGAAGGCTATTTCTGTGTTATATTTTAATCGGAGATGTGTAAAAATAAATAATATAAACTTAAATGAGAATGACAATGTATTGGGAAATGGTATATTTGTGATACAACTTTCATGACACAACTTGGTGTTTGTCACTTGTCATAAAAATGGTCTATATGTTTTGTATTGTACATGACTATTTACTGTATATTAGTGGTGAGGCATGATTTGAGCAAGTACTGCTCAGGAAAGTTGATTATCTGGTAATTTGGCTAAAATATATTACTGACGACGTTTGGATTCAGTGTATCATAAACAACTAATGCATGTATTACTCTATGTTCTCTAGTTAATTAGTATGTAAGTTTAGAGTTATAACAAAACATTCATTTAATTACATCATAAGGCTATAACAATAGTTGACTCTTCAAACAAACTACTGTCCTCATAATGATATATCATTCACCTATTTATTTTATTTAACTGCATACCAGAAATATATTATTCCCACGTAACCCTTTCAAGATCCAATTACGTATTCATTTTAGGTTTTCTGGCTAGTATTAACCGATTCGATTCAGAGTAAGAAGAGCATATGGAAGTCAGAGGGTTAATTGAAAAATCTTTACCCTTATAATTGCATCATACCCTTCCTAAACTGTCTATAATTGTCTTGTGATAGCCAGAATAAACTACCGAAATGTGTCATAATTTTCAAAGGGTTAAGCATATATATATATATATATATATATATATATATATATATATATATATATATATATATATATATATGTGTGTGTATATATTAATATAAATATATATAATTATATAAATATATATATATATATATATATATATATATATACATATATATATATATATATATATATATATATATATATATATATATATATATTATATATACATATACCGTATATATATATATATATATATATATATATATATATATATATATATGCTCAGCTGTCGTCGGAAATCAAGATAATTTACAGAGTAGTCATATATGAATCCTAGATAACGAACGGTTTTCAATATTTTAGTACATTAATATTATTATGTATGGTGCATGATTTTGAGGTATGCATGGTACACAATTTGTTGTAGGATTGAATATCAAGAGAGAGAGAGAGAGAGAGAGAGAGAGCCATTAGCTAATTAGAGACATAGATAGGGAGAGAAAGGGATAGGGTTACACACACACATATACAGTATATACTGTACAGGCAGAGAGAGAGAGAGAGACCGAGAGAGTGAGTGAGAGTAAGAAAGTGAGAGAGAAAATAACGAATGTTAAAATGCAATACAAAATATAAGAGATAACGATAATGCATTATAAGATATGTGATCATTATGAGAGAGAGAGAGAGTGAGAGAGTGAGATAGTAATTAGCAAAATTACCTCTTTCCGGTTTAACTGTGTAAACGAATCATAAACAAAACCATTCATAAAGACTAAGCAATTATCCTCTCTCCCTCTCTCTCTCTCTCTCTCTCTCTCTCTCTCTCTCTCTCTCTCTCTCTCACACACACACACAACACACTCACACACACGCTCTCTCCCACTCTCTTGCGATATTTTCTATTTTGTTCGGATTGAAACGTTCCAATGCACAGAGTAATTGCAGAAAATGTTTTAGCCTTGGCCGAAATCGTTAGTATCATTATCAGAACCACACAACGACACTACCACGATACCCCAACACCACACTATCAGACTGCTACACTGGCTCACTACCACACTACCATGATAACACCCCCCACACTATGAGACTGTTACACTGTCTGACTACCACACTACCATGATACCACACCACCACACTATCAGACTGTTATACTATCTGACTACCACACTATCACACTAGCTCACTACCACATTGCCACATTATCACACTATCACACTACCACACTATCAAACTATTACTCTGCCACACTAATACACTACCACTCTACGACACAATCATACTACCACACTACCACACTATCATACTACCACACTACCACACTATCACACTATCACACTACCACACTGTTACACTACCACACTACCACACTACCACACTACCACACCACCACACTACCACACTATCATACTACCACACTATCATACTACCACACTACCACACTATCACACTACCACACTATTACACTACCACACTACCACACTATCACACTACCACACTAGCATACTACCAAACTACCACACTACAACACTATCACACTACCACCCTATCACACTACCACACTAACACACTATCATACTACCACACTATCATACTACCACACTACCACATCATCACACTACCGCACTATCACACTACCACACTACCACACGATTACACTACCACACTATCACACGACCACACCACCACACTATTACACTATCACAGTACCACACTACCACACTATCACACTACCACCTACCACACTACCACACTATCACACTACCACACTATTACACTACCACCCTATCACTCTACCACACAACACTACCACACTATCACGACCACTACCACACTACACTACCACACTACACACCTAAACACACAACTAACACTATTACACACACACACACTACCACACTATCACACCACCCCCATCACACTATTACACTACCACACTACCACACACAGACCACAGACCACAACCACACTATTACACTACCACACTATCACAGTACCACACCATCACACTAGCACACTATTACACTACCACACTACCACACTACCACTATTACACTACCATCACTATCACACTACCACACCATCACACTAGCACACTATTACACTATCACACACTACACACACCACACTACACGACCACAACACTACCACACTACCACACTATTACACTACCACACTATCACACTACCACACCATCACACTAGCACACTATTACACTATCACACACACGGGCAAGACCACAAACACACACCGACCACACTATTACACTACCACACTATCACACTAACACACTACCAAACTACCACAAAATCACACTATCACACTACCACACTATCACACTACCACACCATCACACTACACACATACACTACACACACACACGACACAATTCACTACCACACGACACAACTACCACCCACACATACACTAGCACACTACCACACTATCACAGAACCACACTACCCACACTACACACTACACACCCACTACACACTACACACACACGAACACACAAACACACACCACACTACCACACACACACACACACAAAACACCCACACTACACACTACCACACACACACCACAAACACACCACAGATACACTACCACAGACTACACACACTATTACATACCACACCACACACAACACACTACACACACACCACCACATTACACCTACCCACACCACACTATCACACTATCACACCAACACAACACACACCACACTACCACATACTGTACCAACACACACACCACACTACCACACACACTACACTACCACACACACTACACTACCACACTACCAACACACACCACACTACTACACACTACCAACACTATTACACTACAACACTAGCACACGACACAAACACATACCACACACACACACTACCACACTACCATACACACCACTACCACACAACAAGAGCACAACACCACACTACCACACTACCACTCTACCACACTACCACACTATTACACTACCACAATTATCACATTACCACACTATTACACTATCACAATTTCACACTACCACACTATTACACTACCACACTATCACACTGCCACACTACCACACTATCACACTACCACAGTTTCACACTATGACACTACCACACTAACCAAACTATCACACTACTACACTATTACACTACCACAATATCACATTACCACACTACCACACTACCACACTATTGCACTATTACACAACCACAATATTTCACTATCACAGTATCACACTATCACACTACCACACTACCAAACTATCATACTACCACACTATTACACTACCACAATATCACAATACCACACTATTACACTGCGACACTATTACACTACCACACTACCACACTATTACACTACCACACTATTACACTACCACAATATCACACTACCACACTATCACACTACTACACTATTACACTACCACACAATCACACTACCACACTATTACACTGCCACACTATTACACTACCACAATACCACACTATCACACTACCACACTACCACACTATCACACTACCACACTATTACACTACCACACTACCACACTATCACACTACCACACGATCACACTACCACAGTATTACACTACCACACTATCACACTATCACACTACCACACTATTACACTACCACACTTTTACACTACCACACTATTACACTACCACACTACCACACTATCACACTACCACACTCTCACACTACCACACTATTACACTACCACACTATTACACTGCCACACTATTACACTACCACAATACCACACTATCACACTACCACACTACCACACTATCACACTACCACACTATTACACTACCACACTACCACACTATCACACTACCACACTATCACACTACCACACCACCACACTACCTAACTATTACATTACAACACTAGCACACTAACACATTATCAAACTAGCACACTATTACACTATCACACAACCACACTACAACACTACCAAGCTATCACACTACCACTCTATTATACCTCCACAATATCACATTAACACACTACCACACTATTACACTACCACACTACCGCACTATCACACTACCACACTACCACACTACCACACGATTACACTACCACACTATCACACTACCACACCATCACACTATTACACTATCACACTACCACACTACCACACTATCACATGACCACCTACCACACTACCACACTACCACATTATTACACTACCACCCTATCACTCTACCACACTATTACACTACCACACTATCACACTACCACACTATCACACTATTACACTATTACACTAACACACTATTACACTACCACACTATCACACTAACACACTATCACACTACCACACTATTACACTACCACTCTATCACACTACCAACCTACCACACTATCACACTACCACTCTATTACACTACCACACCATCACACTACCACACTACCACACTATTACACTACCACACTATCACAGTACCACACCATCACACTAGCACACTTCCACACTACCACACTACCACACTATTACACTACCACACTATCACACTACCACACCATCACACTAGCACACTATTACACTACCACACTACCACACTATCACACTACCACACTACCACACTATCACACTACCACACTATTACACTACCACACTATCACACTACCACACCATCACACTAGCACACTATTACACTATCACACTACCACACTACTTCACTACCACACTATTACACTACCACACTACCACACTATTACACTACCACACTATCACACTAACACACTACCAAACTACCACACAATCACACTATCACACTACCACACTATTACACCATCACACTACCATACTATTACACTATCACACTATCATACTACCACACTATTTCACTACCACACGATTACACTACCACACTACCACACTATTACACTACCACACTACCACACTATCACACTACCACACTATCACACTACCACACTACCACACTACCTAATTATTACATTACCACACTAGCACACTAACACATTATCAAACTAGCACACTATTACACTATCACACAACCACACTACCACACTACCAAGCTATCACACTACCACTCTATTATACCTCCAAAATATTACATTAACAAACTACCACACTATTACACTTCCACACTACCAAACTATCACACTACCACACTATCATACTACCACACTACCACACTACAACACTATCACACTACCACCCTATCACACTACCACACTACCACACTATCATACTACCACACTATCATACTACCACACTACCACACTATCACACTACCGCACTATCACACTACCACACTACCACACGATTTCACTACCACACTATCACACTACCACACCATCACACTATTACACAATCACACTACCACACTTCCACACTATCACACTACCACCTACCACACTACCACACTATCACACTACCACACTATTACACTACCACCCTATCACTTTACCACACTATTACACTACCTCACTATCACACTACCACACTACCACACTACCACGCTATCACACTATCACACTACCACAATATCACACTACCACACTACCACACTATTACACTACCACACTATCACACTACCACACTATTACAGTACCACACTATTACACTACCACACTATTACACTACCACACTGCCACACTATTACACTACCACACTAACACACTAGCACACTATCACACTACCACACTATTTAACTACCACACTACACTACCACATTACCACACTATTACACTGCTACACTATCACACTATCACACTATCACACTAACACACTACCATACTACCACACTATCACACTACAACACTACCACACTATTACACTACCACACTACCACACTATCACAATACCACACTATTACACTATCACACTACCACACTACCACACTATCACACTACCACACAATTACACTATCACACTACCACCCTATTACACTATCACAATACCACACTACGACACTACCACTCTACCACACCACACTATTACACTACCACAATATCACATTACCACACTAATACACTATCACAATTTCACACTACCACACGATTACACTACCACAATATCACACTACCACACCATCACACTATTACACTATCACACTACCACACTATCACACGACCACCTACCACACTACCACACTATCACACTACCACACTATTACACTACCACCCTATCACTCTACCACACTATTACACTACCACACTATCACACTACCACACTACCACACTATCACACTACCACACTATTACACTATCACACTAACACACTATTACACTACCACACTATCACACTACCACACTATCACACTACCACACTATTACACTACCACTCTATCACACTACCAACCTACCACACTATCACACTACCACTCTATTACACTACCACACTACCACACCATCACACTACCACACTACCACACTATTACACTACCACACTATCACAGTACCACACCATCACACTAGCACACTATTACACTACCACACTACCACACTACCACACTATTACACTACCACACTATCACACTACCACACCATCACACTAGCACACTATTACACTACCACACTACCACACTATCACATTACCACACTATCACACTACCACACTATTACACTACCACACTATCACACTATCACACTAACACACTACCACACTACCACACTATCACTACCACACTACTTCACTACCACACTATACACTACCACACTACCACACTATTACACTACCACACTATCACACTAACACACTACCAAACTACCACAATCACACTATCACACTACCACACTATCACACCATCACACTACCACAACACTATCACACTACCACACTATTTCACTACCACACGATTACACTACCACACTACCACACACTACCACACTATCACACTACCACACATCACACTACCACACTACACACAATCACACTACCACACTATTTCACTACCACACTATTACACTACCACACTATCACACTACCACACTATCACACTATCACACTATCACACTACCACAATATCACACTACCACTATCACAACCACACTACCCACTATTACACTTCCACACTATCACACTACCACACTATTACACTACCACACTATTACACTACCACAATACCACATTACCACACTATTACACTACCACACTAACACACTATTACACTACCACACTATCACATTACCACACTATCACACTACCACACTATTACACTACCACACTATCACACTATCACACTAACACACTACCACACTACCACACTACAACACTATCACACTACCACACTATCACACTACCACACTATTACACTATCACACTACCACACTACCACACTATCACACTACCACACTATTACACTATCACACTACCACCCTATTACACTACCACACTACCACTCTACCACACTACCACACTATTACACTACCACAATTATCACATTACCACACTATTACACTATCACAATTTCACACTACCACACTATTACACTACCACACTATCACACTACCACACTAACACACTACGATCACACTGACACACTACCACACTAACAACCTATCACACTTCTACACTATTACACTACCACAATATCACATTACAACACTACCACACTACCACACTAACTATACACAACCACACTATCACTATCACATCACACTATACACTACCACACTACCAAACTATCAACTACCACACTATTACACTACCACAATATCACAATACCACTATTACACTACCACACTATACACTACCACACTACACACTACACTACCACACTATTACACTATCACAATATCACACTACCACACTATCACACTACTACACTATTACACTACCACACTACCACACTATTACACTACCACACTATTACACTACAACAATAGCACACTATCACACTATCACACTACCACACTATCACACTACCACACTATCACACTACCACACTATTACACTACCACACTATCACACTACCACACTATTACACTACCACACTTTTACACTACCACACTATTACACTACCACACTACCACACTATCACACTACCACTCTACCACACTCTCACACTACCAAACTATTATACTACCACACTATTTCACTGCCACACTATTACACTACCACAATACCACACAATCACACTACCACACTATCACACTACCACACTATCACACTACCACACTACCACACTATTACACTACCACACTACCACACTATCACACTACCACACTATCACACTACCACACTACGACACTACCTAACTACTACATTACCACACTAGCACACTAACACATTATCAAACTAGCACACTATTACACTATCACACAAGCACACAACCACACTACCAAGCTATCACACTACCACTCTATTATACCTCCACAATATCACATTAACACAATACCACACTATTACACTACCACACTACTACACTATCACACTATTACACTACCACACTACCACACTATCACACTATCACACTACCACACTGTTACACTACCACAATATCACACTACAACACTACCACACTACCAAACTATTACATTACCACACTATCACACTACCACACTATTACACTACCACACCATCACACTATCATACTGCCACACAATCACACTACCACACTACCACACTATTACACTACCACACTGCCACACTATTACACTACCACACTAACACACTAGCACACTATCACACTACCACACTATTTAACTACCACACTACACTACCACATTACCACACTATTACACTGCTACACTATCACACTATCACACTATCACACTAACACACTACCATACTACCACACTATCACACTACAACACTACCACACTATTACACTACCACACTACCACACTATCACAATACCACACTATTACACTATCACACTACCACACTACCACACTATCACACTACCACACAATTACACTATCACACTACCACCCTATTACACTATCACACTACCACACTACCACACTACCACTCTACCACACTACCACACTATTACACTACCACAATATCACATTACCACACTAATACACTATCACAATTTCACACTACCACACGATTACACTACCACAATATCACACTACCACACCATCACACTATTACACTATCACACTACCACACTATCACACGACCACCTACCACACTACCACACTATCACACTACCACACTATTACACTACCACCATATCACTCTACCACACTATTACACTACCACACTACCACACTACCACACTATCACACTACCACACTATTACACTATCACACTATCACACTAACACACTATTACACTACCACACTATCACACTACCACACTATCACACTACCACACTATTACACTACCACTCTATCACACTACCACCCTACCACACTATCACACTACCAAACTATTACACTACCACACTACCACACTACCACACTATCACACTACCACACTAATACACTACCACACTATCACAGTACCACACCATCACACTAGCACACTATTACACTACCACACTACCACACTACCATACTATTACACTACCACACTATCACACTACCACACCATCACACTAGCACACTATTACACTACCACACTACCACACTATCACACTACCACACTATCACACTACCACACTATTACACTACCACACTATCACACCATCACACTAGCACACTATTACACTATCACACTATCACACTACCACACTACTTCACTACCACACTATTACACTACCACACTACCACACTATTACACTACCACACTATCACACTAACACACTACCAAACTACCACACAATCACACTATCACACTACCACACTATCACACCATCACACTACCATACTATTACACTATCACTCTACCACACTATTTCACTACCACACGATTACACTACCACACTACCACACTATGACACTACCATACTATCACACTACCACACCATCACACTACCACACTACCACACCATCACACTACCACACTATTTCACTACCACACTATTACACTACCACACTATCACACTACCACACTATCACACTATCACACTTCCAAATTATCACACTACCACCCTATTACACTACCACAATATCACACTACCACACTACCACACTATTACACTACCACACTATCACACTACCACACTATTACACTACCACACTATTACGCTACCACACTATTACACTACCACATTACCACACTATTACACTACCACACTAGCACACTATCACACTACCACACTATTTCACTACCACACTATTACACTACCACATTACCACACTATTACACTACCACACTATCACACTATCACACTAACACACTACCACACTATCACACTACCACACTATCACACTACCACACTATCACACAACCACACTATTACACTATCACACTACCACCCTACCACACTATCACACTACCACACTATTACACTATCACACTACCACCCTATTACACTATCACACTACCACACTACCACTCTACCACACTACCACACTATTACACTACCACAATATCACATTACCACACTATTACACTATCACAATTTCACACTACCACACTATTACACTACCACACTGCCACACTACCACACTATCACACTACCACAGTATCACACTATCACACTACCACACTAACAACCTATCACACTTCTACACTATTACACTACCACAATATCACATTACAACACTACCACACTACCACACTATTGTACTATTACACAACCACACTATTTCACTATCACAGTATCACACTATAACACTACCACACTACCAAACTATCAAACTACCACACTATTACACTACCACAATATCACAATACCACACTATTACACTACCACACTATTACACTACCACACTACCACACTATTACACTACCACACTATTACACTATCACAATATCACACTACCACACTATCACACTACTACACTATTACACTACCACACTACCACACTATTACACTACCACACTATTACACTACAACAATAGCACACTATCACACTATCACACTACCACACTATCACACTACCACACTATCACACTACCACACTATTACACTACCACACTATCACACTACCACACTATTACACTACCACACTTTACACTACCACACTATTACACTACCACACTACCACACTATCACACTACCACTCTACCACACTCTCACACTACCAAACTATTATACTACCACACTATTTCACTGCCACACTATTACACTACCACAATACCACACAATCACACTACCACACTATCACACTACCACACTATCACACTACCACACTACCACACTATTACACTACAACACTACCACACTATCACACTACCACACTATCACACTACCACACTACGACACTACCTAACTATTACATTACCACACTAGCACACTAACACATTATCAAACTAGCACACTATTACACTATCACACAAGCACACAACCACACTACCAAGCTATCACACTACCACTCTATTATACCTCCACAATATCACATTAACACAATACCACACTATTACACTACCACACTACTACACTATCACACTATTACACTACCACACTACCACACTATCACACTATCACACTACCACACTATTACACTACCACAATATCACACTACAACACTACCACACTACCAAACTATTACATTACCACACTATCACACTACCACACTATTACACTACCACACCATCACACTATCATACTGCCACACAATCACACTACCACACTACCACACTATTACACTATCACACTACCACACTATTACACTACCACACTATCACACTACCACACTACCACATTATCACACTACCACACTATCACACTACCACACTATCACACTATCACACTATCACAATACCACACTACCACACTACCACAATTTCACACTATCACACTACCACACTATCACACTACCATACTATCAAACTACCACACTACCATACTATCACACTACCACACTATCACACTATCAAACTACCACAATATCACACTACCATACTATAATACTACCACACTACCAAACTACCACACTATCACACTACCACACTATCATACTACCAAACTATCACACTTCCACACTATCACACTACCACACTATCACACTATCACACTACCACACTATCACACTACAACACTACCACAATATCACACTACCACACTATCACACTATTACACTACCACAATATCACACTACCACACTATCACACTACCACTCGCCCCCGTTCTAACCACTGCTCTCCCCGACCTGTACGTAGAGTCCCGCCACCTCAGGTTTTCGGATTTACACCAGTGAGAAACCGTGCACGGCCAACGTAGAAAATGTCTCATCTACCAGTCACAATGTCAAACATATTTGAGATATTGGTAGAGATGGAAGACGAACCAGAAGAGACCAGGCTCGTTGGGGATTCCATCCTACGAGGACAGGTCGAAGAGTTCTGCGACAGAGTCCCAAATCAACGAAAAAGATTTTGCATCCCAGGAGCTGGACTGGACGACATTGTGGAAGCCTTCGAAGATACCACAAAGGATGCAAATGAAAATATCCCTTTTGTCATCCATTTTGGTTCAAATGATGTCATGCACACCAGATCCGAAGAGTTGATGGAGAAATATCGCAAGATGATCCAGCACTACAAAAACAAGTCAAGGAATATCATCATCTCAGGCATTCTCCCCAAGATCGACGCACCTGACAAATTCTACGACAAGGCCTTCAGCACAAATAGCCGACTAAAATATTTGTGTCTGAGGGAAGAAGTTGAATTCATCAACCTCTGGGACAACTTCTACAACCAGCCTACTCTGTTCCACAAGGATGGCACTCATCTAAACCCTGTGGGTTCAGCACGCATGGGTCGTCTCCTACACGAAGCAGTCCGCAACCATGGATCAAAAAACGCCATCCGAGAAGACACAGCAGTGACATAAATCATCCAACGCCAAGAAAAAAACAGAGGCAACCGAGGACCACCAGCGATAAGGACCGAAGACAGCGAGGACCGAGGACAGCCATGAACATAACTGTAGATCCGACAAGAACCAAAAATATTATTAAAGAGCGTTCCGTGAGTTCTAAAATAACAAATTTAAAGGTTTTCTATGCAAACGCTCGTAGCATACGCAATAATTTTTCAGATTTAGAGGAGCTAGTGTTTACAGAAAATTATGATGTGATTGGCATAACAGAATCTTGGCTCAATAAAGAAGATAGAGACTTTTTAGCAGAGTATTCACTTCCCGGTTATGTAATGTTTGAGAAAAGCCGAATAAATCGAAATGGAGGTGGCGTTTTACTTTATATCAAAGAAAGTCTTAACCCTACCCTCTTGTCAAAACCTCAAATTGTGATCGTCGACGCATCTTTTGTGCTAATAAAGAATAATAAAGGTACAAAAATAATACTTGCATTAATATACAGACCTCCAGCTCAATCAGTGCAAACTGACCGAGAAATTTATGAACAAATTGCAGATGTAAGTAACTCCCAAGATACCCTAATTTTTGGCGACTTTAATTTACCTGTGACCAAGTGGGGCGATACTCTTACTTCACACTCCGGACATGACTTGTATACGAACTTGCAAGAGAGTTCGCTTTATCAATTTGTTCGAACGCCGACCCGTGGTAATAACGTTCTTGACATTGTACTTGCAACAAAAGAAGAATTAATAGAGAATTTGAAGGTTGGTGATGAATTCAGTAACAGCGACCATCGTACGATAACTTTCACTTTAAAGTTTACTAGTAAAGAACCAAATAGTAGCATCGAAAAAGTCCCTAATTTCAAGAAAGCAAACTTCCATAAACTTAGAGCTATGTTTAAAGAAACTGACTGGAGCTTTTTAATTAACAATAACGACATAAATACATCTTGGAAGTTATTCGAAACCACTTACCTAAAAGCAGTGCAAGACTGTATACCATCGAAAGTACGGCGTCCAGGCCATAATAATAAGCCCAAATGGTGGAATAAAGATATTTCAAACTGCCTGCTTGCTAAAAAATTTGCTAATGATAGATTAAAATCCTCACAAAATGACGAAGAACGGGTGAAATTTGTAGAGCTACGACGCAAAGCCAAAAAGTTAATTAAGCAAAGTAAAAAGACCTTAGAGTTACATATTGCGAATCAAAGTAAAACAAACCCGATAGAATTCTATAGTTATATCAGAAAGAAAAAAGTAGTTACTTCAACTGTTGGACCGTTAGTCGATGAAAACGTAGAATACACCAAAGACGAAGTACAAATGAGTAATGCCCTCAATACCTTCTTTGCATCAGTTTTTACAACAGAAGACCTCAGTGATATCCCTACAACATCGCCGATTCAGATTGATAATTCAGATGTTCTAAGCAATATCACCATTACAGAGAGAAGTATTGAATTGTTTAGATAAACTCAAGGTAAATAAAACGCCTGGACCTGATACAATCTCGCCTAGAGTTCTAAAGGAAGCTAAGGATGAGCTCTCCAAACCACTGACATTACTATTCAATAAATCCTTGCAGTCTGGAACTATGCCTGATCAGTGGAAGCTAGCCAACGTAACACCGATATTCAAACACGGCAGCAAATCCCTACCCAGTAACTATCGTCCAATTAGCTTAACCTCAGTTGTATGTAAAATGCTAGAAACGGTCATACGAGACAGACTCGTAAATCACTTAGAGGAAAATAACATACTTAACCCGTACAGCCCCAGCGACGCGTCTGACGCGTCGGCGATGTATGTAACGCACAGCCCCAGAGACGCGTCTGACGCGTCACCCTAATTGCGCCGACGTAACCTCAGGTATAGCCACTCAAGAGGGCTCAGATTTGTATGGGAACTGTGTACGTATGCCACGCAACCGTGCCGATGGTTGAAAACTCTCAAAGTCCACGTGCGTGCGCGTGACGCGCAATAACCTGTTTTTTTGGGGTAATTGCCTTCAATTTTTTACTCTTGTAAAATACGTTTTCGGGGGCTCTGTAGGACCATTCTTTAAGCTTGTTGAGCGGTTTTTCATGTTTTTTCCTTCATTCCTAACCCATTCGCTATTGTTTCTGGAATAAAACCATTTTTTGAAAACCGGCCGGGTTCTGGTGAACAAACATTACAAAACTAGCCGGGGCTCCACGGGTTAAAGATACTCAACACGGCTTTCGTAAAAAACGTTCCTGTTTAACAAACCTCTTAGACTTCTTCCACGATATCCTCAACCTCTACGATGAGAGTAAAGCTGTAGATATTATATATACCTTGATTTTCAAAAGGCCTTTGACAAACTTTCCCACAAACGATTACTGCTAAAACTAAAAGCGCATGGAATACAAGACGGTGTGTTGAAATGGATAGAAAATTGGCTCAGCGACAGAAAGCAAAGAGTAGTCACAAACGGTAAGGCATCTAAATGGACCAATGTAAGTAGCGGGGTACCCCAGGGATCGGTACTAGGACCAATTCTCTTTCTAATTTACATCAACGACATAGATGAGGGTCTCACCTGTACAATCTCAAAATTTGCTGACGATACAAAAATTGCAAATAGCATACTCTCAAAAGAACAAGTTGATGATTTGCAACACAATCTAGATAAATTGTCATGTTGGGCCCAAATTTGGCAAATGAGTTTCAATGCGGAGAAATGTAAAGTACTACATATCGGATACCTAAATGAGAAAGCAAACTATTCGATGAATGGCACTCAGCTTAACCCTTCTTTAGCGGCCTATGCGGTTTATTTATATGTACCGCCCAGCGGGGTGTTTTTAGCCAAAATAGGGCTGTTTACGTGATCATTTTCATGCCTAAATAAGACCCAGAACGTAAAACAAGTATCTATCCCTGAAAGGGCATAAACAGAGCTTTCGAATGACACCATAACGATCCTTTTATGATGGCTAGTTTTCTTGCAATAACCGTGCAACGCGAGTGCAAAAAGCAGGTAATTAGCCACTTTCCCGATACAATTCCGTATATAGCGAGTGAGAGAGGGAGGAGGGAGCTGAGATTCGTGTCAGTAGGTTCGCCGCGGTGGTCTGGAGCAGTCATACGCTCGCTAGTCTCCTGCCACCACTTGTCTCTCTCTCTCAGCAACATTACGTGCTGAAATTGCCACTCGACCTATGTCGAGCGCCGCCACATAGTCCAGTTTTATTAAATACGACTTATGTGGTGAGCCGCTTTTTAAGGGTTAAGAATGTAAACAGAGAAACCGATCTGGGAGTAACAATATCGAGTAACCTAAAACCGAGTCAACAATGTTCAGAAGTTGTTAAGAAGGCAAACAAAATAATTGGCTTTATAGGCAGGTCATTTGAGCATAAATCCAAAGAAGTTATCCTAATCCTTTACAATTCCTTAGTCCGCCCTCTTCTGGAATACTGCATTCAATCCTGGTGCCCTTATTACCAAAAGATATAAACAAGCTAGAACGAGTTCAACGTAGAGTTACCAAAATGATACCTAGCCTAAAGAACAAACCATACGAAGAGCGTCTTAGAGAATTAAATCTATTTCCTTTAACCCAGCGCAGATTAAGAGGTGACTTAATTCAAGTGTTCAAAATCATCAAAGGCATCGACAATATGAACTGTAGTAAGTACTTCACTATCGACCAATCTAATTACACGCGGAGAAACGGTTGCAAAATTATTGGTAAATCTTTTAACTCACACGAATCTAAGAATTTCTTCTTCAATCGAGTTGTCAACTTGTGGAATGGGCTTCCCCGAAACGTTATAGACTGCATCACCGTTGATTCATTTAAACTCCGCCTAGACAAATATCTCGCATCAAACCCGCGACTGACTGCGTTTGTAAATGAATAACTTTATTTTATCCTCCCCTCAGTTACTAACCCCTCTGTCCCCTACTAACTTCCTAATCCTGCCACGGACATTAGTTCCAGGGCAGTAATTCCCTTTCCAATGTTCCCTTACCCACTCTAACCCACTGTTTGGACACTTAATCCTCAGTGTTTTGGAGGACAAGCAACCTAGAAGGGTCACTAGGCCTGTTGTTGCTTGATTTCCTTTGTACTCCTTTGTACTCCTTTGTACTTTGTACCACACTATTACACTACCACAATATCACACTACCACACTATCACACTATCATACTATCACACTACCACCCTATTGCAGTACCACACTACCACACTATTACACTACCACATAACCACATTATCACACTACCACACTATCACACTACCACACTATCACACCACCACAATTTCACACTATCACACTACCACACTATCACACTACCACACTACCACACTACCACACTATCACACTACCACACGTTCCATAGCCGCGGTTGTGGACGGCCATTGTTCACTTCCTCACCCTATAAACTCTGGTGTTCCTCAGGGCTCTGTCCTATCTCCTATTCTTTTTCTAATTATCATAAATGATCTCCTCAACTGTACCTCAATTCCCATCCATTCATATGCAGACGACTCAACCTTACACTACTCCATTAGTTTTTCAGAACGCCCCAGCCAGCAATCCCTCAATGACAAACGTAATGAAGCCATAGAACTCTTAAATTATGATATAAATACTATCTCCAATTGGGGCAGAGAAAAGCTTGTTACCTTTAATGCTTCCAAAACCCAATTTCTCCATCTATCTACCTGTAAGGAACTCCCAGCAGACTATCCCTTATTCTTCAACAATACAAAAATCAATCCTTCATCTCCTCTCAATATTCTTAGTGTCTCCTTTTCTTCTGCTCTCAATTGGAAGGACCATATTACCAGTCTTGCTAAGGCAGCCTCCCAGAAGCTGGGTGTGCTCAACCGCCTTAGGGGGTTCTTTTCCCCTGCACAGCTTCTTGCTCTGTACAGGGGCATAGTGCGTCCTTGTATTGAGTATTGTTCACATGTGTGGGGAGGTTCCTCTCACACCGCTCTCCTAGACAAAGTTGAAAGGAAGGCCTTTCGTATCATTAACTCCCGTCCACTCACCAACTCTCTGCAATCTCTCTCTCTCCGCCGCAATGTTGCATCTCTCTCGCTATTCTATCGCTACTATAATAATCAGTGTTCCTCAGAGCTTTTTCAGTGTATACCACCTCCTTTACGTAGGGCACGTGGTACCCGTCTTGCAACTCAATCCCACTCCTACTCTGTGCAAATCTCCAACCCAAGAGTGAAACGTTACTCTCAAACTTTCTTCTACTCAAGAGCTGAGCTCTGGAACTCTCTCCCAGAATCAGTCTTTCCTTCTTCCTATGACTTAAATGCTTCAAATTCAGTGTGTCCAGGCATTTTGGCTCGAACATCCCTTGATTTTGGCCCTGTCACTCTTTCAACTATGGGGGAGGCACTCGCTATAGGCAGTTCTGCCTTTTGCCTCCCTCAATCACATAAAAAAAAAAAAAAAAAAAAAAACACTACCACACTATCACACTACCACACTATTACACTACCACACTATTACACTACCACAATATCACACTACCACAATATCACACAACCACACTACCACACTATCACACTACCACACTATTACACTACCACACTGTCACACTACCACACAATTACACTACCACACTATTACACTACTACAATAGCACACTACCACACTATCACACTACCAAACTATCACACTACCACAATATCACACTACCACACTACCACACTATCACACTACCACACTATTACACTACCACAGTACCACACTATCACACTACCACATTATCACACTATCACACTACCACAAAATTACACTACCACACTATCACACTACCACACTATCACACTACCACACTACCACACTATTACACAATCACACTACCACACTACCACAATATTACACTACCACACTACCACACTATCACACTACCACACTACCACACTACCACAATATTACACTACCACACTATCACACTGCCACACTACCACATTATCACACTACCACACTATCACACTACCACATTATCACACTATCACACTACCACAAAATTACACTACCACACTACCACACTATCACACTATCACACTACCACACTACCACACTATTACACTATCACACTACCACACTACCACAATATTACACTACCACACTATCACACTACCACACTATCACACTCCCACACTATTACACTATCACACTACCACACTACCACACTATTACACTACCACACTATCACACTACCACACTACCACATTATCACACTACCACAATATCACACTATCACACTGTCACACTACCACACTATCAAACTACCACACTATCACACTACCACACTATCACACTTCCACAATTTCACACTATCACACAACCACACCATCACACTACCACACTATCACACTACCACACTACCACACTATCATACTACCACACTATCACACTAGCACACTACCACACTATCATACGACCACCCTACCACACTATCACACTACCACACTATCACACTATTTCAGTACCACACTATCACACTACCACACTACCACAATATCACACCAGCACACTACCACAACATCACACTACCACACTACCACACTATCACACTACCACAATATCACACTACCAAACTACCAAACTACCACACTTTCACAATATCATACTATCACACTACCACCCTATTACACTACCACACTACAACACTATAACACTACCTCACTACCTCAATATTACACTACCACACTATTACTCTATCACAGTACCACACTCTCACACTACCACACTATTACACTACCACAATATCACACTACCACACTATCACACTATCACACTATCATACTATCACAATACCTCCCTATTACACTACCACCCTACTACACTATTACACTACCACACTACCACATTATCCCACTACCACACTACTACACTATCACACTATAACACTACCACACTACACACTATCACACTACCACACTATAACACTACCACACTATTACACTACCACAATATCACACTACCACACTACCACACTACCACACTACCACAATATCACACTACCACACTATCACACTACCACAATATCACACTACCACACTACCACACTACCACACAATCACTCTAGCACACTACCACACTATCATACTACCACACTATCACACTACCACACTATCACACTACCACACTATCATACTACCACACTATCACACTACCACACTATCATACTACCACACTACCACACTACCACACTATCATACTACCACCCTACCACACTATCACATTACCACACTATCACACTACCACACTATCACACTACCACACTATCACACTACCACACTATCACACAATTACACTACCACACTATCACACTACCACACTATCACACTACCTACTACCACAATATCACAAAATAAAGTTTGATTGATTGATTGATTGATTAAACTATCACACTACCACACCATCACACTATCACACTACCACACTATTACACTACCACACTATATCACTACCACAATATCACACTACCACACTACCAAACTATCACACTACCACACTATCATACTATCACAGTACCACACTACCACAATATCATACTACCACACTACCACACTATCACACTACCACACTATCACCCTACCACACTATCATACTACCACACTGTCACTGTACCACACTATCATACTACCACACTACCACACTATCATACTACCACCCTACCACACTATCACACTACCACACTATCACACTATTACACTACCACACTAGCACACTATCACACTACCGCAATACCACACTATCACACTACCACACTATCACACTACTACACTATCACACTACCACAATATCACACTACCACACTACGACACTATCACACTACCACACTATCACACTACCACACTATTACACTACCACAATATCACACTACCACACTATCACACTATCATACTATCACACTACCACCCTATTGCACTACCACACTACCACACTATTACACTACCACACTATCACACTACCACATTATCACACTACCACACTATCATACTACCACACTATCAAACTACCACACTACCACACTACCACACTATCACAATACCACAATTTCACACTATCACACTACCACACTATCAAACTACCACACTACCACACTATCACAATATCACACTACCACACTACCACAATATCGCACTACCACACTATCACACTATCACACTGTCACACTAACACACTACCACACAATTATACTACCACAATATCAAACTACCACACTACCACACTATTACACTCACACTACCACACTACCACACTATTACACTACCACAATAACACATTACCACACTACCACAATATTACACTACTACACTACTACACTATCACACTACCACACTTCCACACTATCACACTATCACACTACTAATCAATCAATCAATCAATTTATTTCGTAATACGAGATTACATATAGTTTTATTACATGCCATATCTAATACATAAGTTTTTTTTATGTAACTTGATATATTTGCAAAACGATATAAAAAGCAACTAAAAAATATTTAAAAGAACAAACCATGAATGTTCATCGTATTAGTAAAGACCTGTGTTCACTACCGTAGATATAAGAGTATACAGTACACTAGGATTAAATATTAAAAATTCATCAGCAAATACAATTAATTTTGTTTTTGTTTTTTGTTTTTGTTTTTTTACGAATATTAGCTTTGAGAATACTCATTTTACATAAATCAATCGTTCTATTTGCAGGAAGGTATACTAAGAAACCCCATCAAATACCATAATAAAAATATGTCGTCATATCAAATACTGTATATCGGGTTTCTTCTTAACTACCACACTATTACACTACCATACTATTACACTACCACAATATCACACTACCAAACTACCACACTATCACACTACCACACTATTACACTACCACAATATCACACTACCACACTATTACACTACCACACTATTACACTACCACAATAGCACACTACCACACTATTACTCTACCACACCATCACACTATCACACTACCACACTTCCACACTATCACACTACTACACTACCACACTATTACACTACCACAGTACCACACTATCACACTTCCACACTATCACACAATCACACTACCACACTATTACACTACCACACTACCACACTATCACACTATCACACTACCACACTACCACACTATTACACTATCACACTACCATACCACCACACTATTACACTACCACACTATCACAGTACCACACTACCACACTACAACATTATCACACTACCACACTATCACACTACCACACTACCACACTATCACACTACCACACTATCACACTACCACACTATCACACTACCACACTATCACACTACCACAATTTCACACTATCACACTACCACACTATTACACTACCACACTATCAAACTACCACACTACCACACTATCACAATATCACACTACCACACTATCACACTACCACAATATCATACTACCAAACTATCACACTAACACACGACCACACTATCACACTATCATACTACCACCTTACCACAGTATCACACTACCACACTGTCACACTACCACACTACTACACTATCACACTATCACACTACCACAATATCACACTACCACCCTACCACAGTATCACACTACCACACTACGACACTATCACACTACCACACTATCACACTACCACACTATTACACTACCACAATATCACACTACCACACTATCACACTATCATACTATCACACTACCACCCTATTGCACTACCACACTACCACACTATTACACTACCACACTATCACACTACCACATTTTCACACTACCACACTATCACACTAACCCACTATCACACTATCACACTATCACACTACCACACTACTACACTATCACAGTACCACAATTTCACACTATCACACTACCACACTATCACACTACCACACTATCACAATACCACACTACCACAATATTGCACTATCAAAATATCACACTACCACACTATCACACTACCACACTATCGCACTACCACAATAGCACACAATCACACTACCACACTATCACACCACCACACTACCACACTTCCACACTATCATACTACCATACTTTTACACTATCACACAACCACACTATTACACTAACACACTACCACACTATCATACTACCACCCTAGCACACTATCACACTACCACACTATCACACTGCCACACTATCACACTATCACACTATTACACAACAACACTATCACACTACCACACTACCAAACTATCACACTACCACACTACCACAATATCACACTACCACACTACCACACTATCACAATACCACACAATCACACTACCACAATATCACACTACCACACTATCACACTATCATACTATCACACTACCACCCTATTACACTACTACACTACCACACTACCACACTATAACACTACCACACTACCACAGTATTACACTACCACACTATTACACTATCACAGTACCACACTACCACACTATTACACTACCACAATACACACTACCACACTACCACACTATCATACTATCACACTACCTCCCTATTGTACTACCACACAACCACACTATTACACTACCTCACTACCACATTACCACACTATCACACTACCACACTATTACACTACCACACTGTCACACTACCACACTATTACACTACCATACTATTACACTACCACATTATTACACTACCACATTATCACACTACCACATTACCACACTACCACACTATTACACTACCACACTACCACACTATTACACTACCACACTACCACATTAGCACAGTACCATACTATCACACTATCACACTACCAAACTATCACACTACCAAACTATCACACTACCACCCTATCACACTACCACACTACCTCACTATCACACTATCAAACTACCACAATACCAAACTATCACACTACCAAACTATCACACTACCACACTATCACACTACCGCAATTTCACACTCTCACACTACCACACTATCACACTACCACACTATCAAACTACCACAATACCACACTATCAATATATCACACTACCACACTACCACACTATCACACTACCACTCTATCACACTACCACTATATCACACTACCACACTATAACACTACCACACTATCACACTACCACACTTCCACACTATCATACTACCATACTTCCACACTATCACACTATCACACTACCACATTATCATAATACCACACTATCACACTAACACACTACCACACTATCATACTACCACCCTACAACACTATCACACTACCACACTATCACACTACCACACTATCACACTATTACACAACAACACTATCACACTACCACACTATCACACTACCACAATATCACACTACCACACTACCACAATATCACACTACCACACTACCACCCTAGTACAATACCACACCTCCACACTATAACACTACCACACTACGACAATTATTACACTACCACACTATTACACTATCACACTACCACACTATTACACTACCACAATATCACACTACCACACTATCATACTATCACACTACCTCCCTATTGTACTACCACACTACCACACTATTACACTACCACACTATCACACTACCACACTACCACATTATCACACTACCAATCAATCAATCAATCAATTATCTTTATTTCATAATATACATAATTTATATATACAGTATATTACATATGTTGCGTTCAAGACTTACAAATATTTACTAATAAAATGTAAAAATATTCACCTTAATTAAAAACAAAGTATTACAGTACCAGTTAATTCATGACATATACTGCTGCTCCAAGCTTTCTTAAGGAAATAAATCTTAAAAAGAGTATTTTAAAATACTATAACCTCAGTAAAGAACATAACATTATATTGTCCCTGTTGATAAATAGAATACAGGAATATATAAAACATTATTAAAATAAAATCACCTGGCTTGACCAAGGTTGTACACAGATTGTCTCGGTTCATGTCTTTGAACCCATGTGATCCGAGATTTAACTATGTCTATTTCAGTGTGTGTAATATCAATATTATAGTCATCCTTGAAATATTTTACAATACTAGGGATTAGGTATCCATTTTGCAAATAATGTATATTCAATTTGATAATAGGGATGTTAGATCGAAGCAGCCTGTGGTAATATCTTGAATGTATCAAAGCCAGGTGATGTCTCAGCAATAGCTGATCGCATACCTCCGCCACCTCATGACTACTTGCGTATGTGGGAACGTTCAATATGCGTTTTAGTGCATTATTCATGGCTACGTTAAAAGTTTTATAAATTTGTGATGTTAAAACATTATGGTGCCACAAACTTAATCCATATTATGGAGTGCAGTATGACTCAAAAAGATACATAAAAGTTTTAAAATCAACGCCCTTAAAATCCCTTGATATAGAGTTAAAAGAAGCATACAAGGATTTCAATCTAAGATCAACATCATCTCTGTCATGCAGATTTGAGGTTATGATGTGCCCCAAATATGTGTATGAAGTTACAACCTGAAGATTGTCATTACATAGAACAATATTATCAGTGTTTGGCTTTATATTCTTACTAATTATCATGCATTATATCTTGTTTTTGTTAATCTGTAATTTATGTTCATGTAGTTGTAGCAGCAGTTTACAGTAAATTCTTGCCATAGAAGTTTTAGAATGTGTTATTAATACTATGTCATCGGCGTATGCCATGATATTCAATCGTGTTACACCCAGAGTGCATCATTCTTGCATATCTGTTATATTACTGATAATTTCGTCTATGTATAAATTAAAAAGAAATGGCGAAAGAACACCTCCCTGTCTCACACCTCTCTCCACATGACAGAGACGACCATGATGTCCCTTCCACACCACATTAGCATATTGGTTCCGGAGGTAATGCATAACTAAAAATATTAAATCAACGGGGACATCCTTATCTAATAATTTGCATCACATTTTAAAATGATCCACTCGATCAAATGCCTTGGAGAGATCGACAAAGGTAAGGAAACCAGACTCACCCTTAGCCATATTATTATTCATTATTTCTTTTAAGAGTTAACATGAATGTTGCATCCGAGGTTGACACACCCTTCCTAAATCCAAACTGTCTTGAGTTTATATTAACTTTTTCAGAAATGATATCCAGCAAGTGAAACTCCAACATTTTTAATATACATGAAGATTGCATCACCGGTCGATAGTTACTTGATTCAGTAGCATTACCTTTTCTATCTTTAATAATATGTCTAATATTACCTAATAATAGCTTAGGTGGAAGATAGCAATGTATAAGGCATGCATTGTAAAAAAATGAAATGTTGACTAGTAAATCATGTGAGGCATTTTTTAGTAAAGCGGAATGGATGCCATCTTGACCCATACCATCATTCAACTGTGTAATTGATCTCCTTATAGACTCATATGAAACAGCAGTATACATTTTACGTCTTGTAGACCACTCTCTCTTAAATTTATCCATAAAAAATGTTTTCATGTTCACTTCTTCACTTGGACTTTCCTTACTTAGGAATGTTTCAGTAAAACACTTATAATATCATCTGGACTATTTTTACCGTCGATTACATTAGAAACTTTATCTTTTCCCTTTGTATTCCTTACATCTTTCCAGAATAGTTTCTTATTATATCTAAACTTGTCTGTAATAGCCTTGCAGATATGATGCTGTTCTTCTTGTTTACACTTCCTTAATTTATTTTTAAAAAACTTTCTTGATTGAGTCATTTTAATAAAGTCCTGAGTATCCCGGTGCCTACCATTTATAACCCAATTTAGAAAGTTTTCTCTTGCCTCTACATGTAATTGTTTTACCTCGGTATTCCAACCGGGAATAATCTTATATTTACTCAATTTTATCGTCTTTCTTTGGAACTTTGTAGATGATTCATTAACTGCTGCACATAAAGAGTCATAAAATTGATCAACCCATTTTAGATGTTGCGGATCATGACATCCTAAAGTTGAACAAGATCTTACCGGGTGCTCTCTCCAGTTTTCTAATTCAGAAGTTATAAGTCGATCAATCTCTCCAAGCTCATTTGAGTTGAGTTTATTCCAATTTATATAAGTCATCATTGTGAATATCATGGCTAACCGAGTTACACATTGTTGGAGGAATATTGTTACCATGTATTTTTAGATTAGCAACAATTGGTAAATGATCTGATCCTACTACATCATTTAAAATAACTATACTATCAACTTTAATGTTGGGACATTCTCTACCGACGATATGGTCAAGCCATCTAGAGGCAGAGTTGCCATAACCTACAAATGTAAAAGAATCTTCTTGCAGTAATTTTACGTCAAAGCATTCTAAGGAATTATTATTAATAAACTTACTCAAACTCCTCCAGGCCCGTCCTGAGAGAGGATCAGCATTAAAATCTCCCATGTCAAAAATGGCATTAAAATTGTAATTTTCTAATACTTCTTCTAATGACGCTAAAGTTTGAAGATATCTCTGCAATGTGGAAATTTCCCATAAATCATTATTTAAATATATATTAACTAGTACAATATCATAGTTAAAAACTCTTATGCTAAAAATCATTTAGTTTTTATAAACATCAATTTTTTGAATTTTAAAAATAGAGTTCTTTTTCCAAAGAATAGCCATACCTCCCTCAGGACGTCCTGCCATGGCAGACAACGCTCGATCTGAATATATTGCAGCTGATCCTACACTGTCATATTTCTCATTTATAAATTCTAATAATCCTAACTTATCTTCTGTAATAAAAGTGTTTTGCAAAAATAAAACGTCACAATCATTTTCAGTTAAACCACTACCACACTATCACACTACCACACTATCACACTACCACACTATTACACTACCACACTATCACACTACCACACTATTACACTACCATACAATTACACTACCACACTATTACAATACCACAATATCACACTACCACATTACCACACTACCACACTATTACACTACCACACTACCACACTATTACACTACCACACTATCACACTACCACACTATTACACTACCACACTATTACACTACCACACTGTCACACTATCACACTACCACACTATTACACTACCACACTATTACACTACCACACTACCACACTATCAAACTACCACACTACCACACTATCACAATATCACACTACCGCACTATCACACTACCACACTATCACACTACCACAATATCACACTACCACACTATCACGCTACCACACTATCATACTACCACACTATCACACTACCACACTATCATACTACCACACTATCACACTACCACACTATCATACTACCACACTACCACACTATCACACTACCACACTATCATACTACCACCCTACCTCACTATCACATTACCACACTATCACACTACCACACTACCACACTATCACACTATTACACTACCACACTATCACACTACCAAACTACCATACTATCACACTACCACACTACCACAATATCACAAAATAAAGTTTGATTGATTGATTGATTGATTAAACTATCACACTACCACACCATCACACTATCACACTACCACACTATTACACTACCACACTATCTCACTACCATAATATCACACTACCACACAATCACACTATCACAGTACCATACTACCACAATATCATACTACCACACTACCACACTATCACACTACCACACTATCATACTACCACACTATCACAGTACCACACTATCATACTACCACACTAACACACTACCACACTACCATCCTACCACCCTACCACACTTTCACACTTTCACACTATCACACTATTACACTATCACACTACCACACTATCACACTACCACACTACCACAATATCACACTACCACACTATCACACTACCACACTACCACACTATCACACTACCACACTATCACACTACCACAGTATTACACTACCACAATATCACACTACCACAATACCACACTATCACACTATCATAGTATCACACTACCACCCTATTACACTACCACACTATCACACTACCACACTATTACACTACCACACTATTACACTATCACAGTACCATACTATCACACTACCACACTATCATACTATCACACTACCACACTATCATACTACCACAATATCACACTATTACACTACCACACTATTACAATATCACACTACCACACTATTAGACTACCACACTATTACACTACCACACTATCACACTTCCACACTATCACACTACCACACTATTACACTACCACACTATCAATCAATCAATCAATCAATCAAACTTTACTTCGTATTAAATAAATAATACATATGCCTTAAAAATTATATGAAATCAGTGTTCATTGCAAACAATAGAAATATCAAATCAGTACCAAGAGTCTATAATATTGACCCTATTTTCTACAACAATTCCGATACCTGCACTCCAGTTCTGATTTCATGGTTTTGAACCCAAGAAATTCTTGATTTTATAACATCCATCTCGAAGTGATAAAATTTAATTCCATACTTATTATTAACATATTGCATAGCATTAGATATTTGGTATCCATCTCTAAGGAACATACGAGACATCTTAAATATTTCATTATTTTTCCTCATGAGGCTTTTAAAGTATCTACTTTGTACAAGAGCCACATAGTGGTTAAGTAAGAACTGATTAGTGAATTCTGCTACACTATGGCTACTTGCATATCTTGGAACATTAACAAGTTTCTTTAGGGCATTAGAGAAGGCAATATTGAAAGCTTTAAACATTTGACACTTACTGGCATTTCCAATATCCCACAACTGTAACCCATATTCAGGTAAGCAGTATGTTCTAAATACAAACAGGAGATTATTATTATTGACTAGCTTAAACTTTCTAAATACAGAATTAAATTTACCATAACATGTGTTAAGTCTCATTTCAATGTATAAATGATCTTTCAAATTACAGTTAATCATAATATGGGACATATTATGTCCCAGGTACTTATATTTATCTACAGTTTGATATTGATTAATTATTCTTAAATTATCCCCTTGATTAGGAATGTTTTTCTTAAATATTACACATTTTGATTTGTTTTTGTTTATGCATAATTGTAGATCAGTAATCTCCTTTTCAAATTTATCACACAGTACACCCAAATTGTTTTCAGATTCAGCTAAAAGCAACACATCATCTGCATAAGCTTAAATGTTTATTCTAGACAGTCCCAGCCAACATCCTATGTTCATTGAAACTATAACATTAATAACATTATCAATATATAATTTAAAAAGTAGAGGTGAGAGAATTCCTCCTTGCCTCACTCCTTTATCTATAAAGATATATTCACCTTTGCTTCCACTCCATTGTATTCTTGCCTGCTGATTTCTAAGATAGTTCATCAATAATAGTACAATATCAGGAGGAATATCTCTATCCAGTAATATTTGTCCTAATTTAAAATGATTAACATTATCAAAGGCCTTTGATAAATCAATTAAAGAAGCATATGCTTTTCCTCCTTTGATGATATAATTCCACACTGTTTCTTTAAGAATATATGTACTATCTGTGTTAGACATACCCTTACTAAAACCAAATTGTCTACTATTAAAATTAAGTTTCTCATCTAAAATATCAAATAATTTATGTGCAGTTCCAATAATTTTAAAAGACATGATGATATCATTACCGGTCTGTAATTGGTGGAGTCAGAAACACTACCCTTCAGATCTTTGAGAATTGGGTTTACATCTCCCTTTAATAGATTTGTAGGAATATGGCAGTGAGAATAACAAGTGTTCATAAACTTTGCAATACATAATAACAAATCATCTGAACTATGTTTCAAAAGCTTAGAATGCAGACCATCAGGCCCACCTCCCTCATTCAGTCTTTTTAACAATTGTCTGATCCTTTCTACTGACACTTTAATGTAAAATGTTCTTTTGTCCTTCCATATATATTTAAATCTATTAAGTAATATCCCTTCCTCCTCATCATTATTATCCACATTATTATCTAGAAACTTTGTATTAAAAACATTATTTATATCGTTACTAGAATCATAGCCATCAATTATCTTAGACAGCTTGATTTTTCTGTATTGTCTTTTAACTTTTTTCCAGAAAAACTTCATATTTCCACTACAAAATTTGTCTTCAACAGACTTAGATCTTTCAAGTTGTTCATGTTTTTTACACTCAGAGAGGGCAACTTTAAACTGCTTTCTGCTCTCACACATCATATTATATTCTACATAATGTCTCGTCTTACCTATACTAAGCAAATTAAGATAGTGTGACCTTGCAACAGAATACAATCCTTTCACTTGCCTATTCCACCCTGGAATAATTTTAAATTTATCCTTTTTAATTTTCTGCTTAGCATATTTTTGTATAGCACTATCAACAGACATAACCAATTCTTCATATATTTGATCTAGCTGCTTAATATGTTCCTTTGACTTACACCCTAACACTGTGCAATCAACAGTTTCATAATTCAAAGAGTGACCTATTTTTTCCAAAACATTCATCTCTATTTCAGAAATTTCATTATAATTTAATTTCTCCCAGTTGATATAAATTATAGGAGAATCTTCATAATTTATGATCTCAGAGTTGATAGAAGAATATTCAAAACATAGTGTTGCTAGTAATGGAAGGTGATCAGATCCAATCTGTTCATATAACGTTTCTACTTTTCTGACTCGTATTTCATTAGTATTATTTCCTATAATATGATCTAGCCATTTATTGCAAGCACCATTGTAGGGAACAAATGTAATAGTATTTTTATTCATTAAATTAAAATCAAAGCAAGTTAATTCATTTCTACTCATAAAATTATTCAAATTCTTCCACGCTCTCCCTACAAAAGGGTCTGCATTAAAATCACCTATATAAAAAATACTGTCGTATTTATAGTTTCTTAAAATACTTTCCAGATCAGCTAAAGATTCCAGATACATATTCAATGACATATTATCATTTATATCACTTCTAATATAAATATTTACTAAGAATAATATATGTTTCCCAATTATCATTTGTAAAACAATATAATCATCTTCCACAGAAATTATTTTTACATTGTACTTTAGAGTTATTCTTCCACATACACACTAGACCACCTTGGCATCTTCCACCATAAGAGGCAAGGGCAGCTTCAGAATATACTGCAGGTGCTCCCACACAATCATAACTCTCATCTATATAATTAATATCATTAAGGTTATCTTCTACTACATATGTCTCTTGTAAAAAAATAAAATCATAATTTTGTTCGGTTAAAGACCTTACAACATCAACGTTTTTTTTAAGAGAACAACAATTGTATGAAACCACCTGCATGTCCACAATCACTCTCTGTTACTATGATACGGATCATTCATCTTCCTATTATAGTACTTATCCACTACCACATTGTTTGGCCATAAATCTGGTTTAAACACTGTTTGCCTATCATCAACACTCAATGTTACTTTGAACGCACTGAAATCCCTTGATGGTATAGACAGTTTGCTTATTTCTATGACATAAATATTGAAAACATTCTTAGTATAGTCAGATACATCCACCTCCGATGCATCAGGGTCCACTCTACCAAGGAACACATCTGCAGTTCTCTTTATACCTCTTAGGTGTTGTGTATCTCGCCTGGCTCCCACCATTCTGCTCATACCGTTCATGTTACGCTTTCTTTTATTATCAACAAGGGTCCATCCTTCTTCCCGGGTGTCTGATTGTGAAGGTTCAATATTTTTCAGTTTGTCCTTCTGGTGACTAACAATATTTTGACGAACCCTCATCCTCCCCTCACGTCCCACACTTTCATTCATATTCCACCTGCTACCATCCACTCGTTGCTCTCCCCCCTCCACCACACTCTTCCTGGGTCGCCGCTCAGCATTCTCCACCACACTCTCCCTTGGTCGCCGATCACCATTCTCCACCACACTCTCCCTGTGTCGCCGATCACCATTCTCCACCACACTCTCCCTGTGTCGCCGTTCACCATTCTCCACCACATTCTCCCTGGATCGCCGATCACCATTCTCCACCACACTCTCCCTGCGTCGCCATTCACCATTCTCCACCCCACTCTCCCTGAGTCGCCAAACACCATTCTCCACCACACTCTCCCTGGGTTGCCGATCACCATTCTCCACCACACTCTCCCTGGGTTGCCGATCACCATCCGCCACCACCCAAGACATCTCTCTGTCCTGGCTTGTAGACAGTCCCCGTTGTTCATTCTTATTTTCCCGTTCATCCATTTTCTTTGTAGATTCCTTGATATTCTTAGCATTCCTTATCTTTGTTACAGCACCTGTATCAGCCCTAGTGACAATATTACAGGGCGATTTTGACTGTGTGTTATCATTCTTCACTGTGTTCTTCACGTGTAGAGCCTCGTCCTTTGTATTAGATATTTCACCAGGGGATAACATCACATCATTATGGGGATTTTTCAGGGGAGACTTTAGTAAGCCCACGGAATGTCTGAAGCTATTTATTTCATTCACAAACTGTAAATCTTCATCGCGTACTGTGCTAGTAGCTTGATGTAGGCCACATATAGCATTATTAAATTTCTTATTCATCTCCATTATATCAATTCTCATCTGACGAATTGTATCTGCAGTGTTGTATACCTCAGATTTTATGTCAGCTACTTTCGGTAAAACTTCATTAATTTTCGTAATTTCTTCATGTAGATTTGTAATGAGAGGAGCAAGTCTTTCCATTCCCAATGGCGGCATACATTTATACGAGTCCGATACAAACTTCAGTCCATTTTTTGTCTCATTCAGTTCTCTGAAGAAATTCAGTACATCCTCTAAGTCCTTCCTCTTTTTGTCCGGGTCACGCCTCCATATTAGGTCTTTTTTCAGAACATTGCTCAGAAGAGTTTTTGATTTCTTAATTTCCTCATGACTATAAAAACTATAAACAATTTCATTCAAAGATCTCCTCTGAGAGATCACCATTAGCTGAATTAAGGAAACATAGCAAACTGTTTATTTCAACTCCCTCCATGATCGTGCGTCGTCTGCACCTGTGCACTGTTATATTTTCGTTACTAAACACCAGCTTGATTTACATTTCACCCATATTTCAACAATTTCAGTAAATACCTCCAAAGGTTCAGTTCCACGAATCTTGATGCCCCGAACGCTCACTGGTCGCTGCTCATTTGTTTACACATCGACGTCACCGCCATGTTGATCATCTGCACACTGACCGTAGGGTAGGTAGAGCAGCAGCGAAGGTTATACTATCACACTACCACACTATCACACTATCACACTACGACACTACCACACTATTACACTACCACACTACCACACTATTACACTATCACACTACTACACTATCACACTATCACACTACCACACTATCACACTACCACACCATCACACTACCACACCATCACACTATCACACTATCACACTACCACACTATCACACTACCACACTATCACACTACCACACTATCACACTACCACACCATCACACTATCCATCACACTACCACACCATCACACTACCACACCATCACACTACCACACTATCACACTACCACACTATCACACTACCACACCATCACACTACCACACCATCACACTACCACACTATTACACTATCACACTACCACACTATTTCACTACCACACTATTACACTAGCACACTACTACACTATTACACTACCACACTATCACACTACCACACCATCACACTACCACACTATTACACTACCACACTAGTACACTACCACACTATTACACTACCACACTACCACACTATCACACTATCACACTAGCAAACTATCACACTACCACACTATTACACTACCACAATATCACACTACCACACTATTACACTACCACACTATCACACTACCACACTATTACACTACCACACTATTACACTACCACACTACCACACTATCACACTACCACACTATTACACTACCACACTATTACACTACCACACTATTACATTATCATACTACCACACTACCACACTACCAAACTATCACACTACCACACTATTTCACTACCACACTATTACACTACCACAATATCACACTACCACACTAATACACTATCACACTACCACACAATTACACTACCACACTATCACACTACCACACTATCACACTACCACACTATTACACTACCACACTACCACACTATCACACTATCAACTACCACACTACCAAACTAACACACTACCACACTATTACACTACCACAATATCACCTTTCCACACTACCACACTATTACACTACCACACATCCACACTATTACACTATCACACTACCACACTGTTACACTACCACACCATTATACTATCACACAATCACGCTACCACACTACCAAACTATCACACTACCACATTATTACACTACCACAATATCACATTACCACACTACCACACTATTACACTACCACACTACCACATTATTAAACTACCACACTATTACACTACCACAATATCACACTACCACACTATTACACTACCAAACTATCACACTACCACACTACTACACTACCACACTATTACACTACCACAATAGCACACTACCACACTATTACACTACCACACTATCACACTACCACACTACAACACTATTACCCTACCACACTACCTCACTACCACACTATCACACTACGACACTATCACACTACCACACTATTACATTACCACACTATCACACTACCATACTATTACACTATCACACTACCACACTACCAAACTATCACACTACCACACTATTACACTACCACAATATCACATTACCACACTACCACACTATTACACTACCACACTATCACACTACCACACTACCACACTATCACACTACCACAATATCACACTACCACACTATCACACTATTACACTACCACACTATCACACTACCCCACTATCACACTACCACACTACCACAATATCACACTACCACACTACCACAATATCTCACTATAACACTATCACAGTACCACAATATCACACTACCACATTACCACACTATTACACTACCACAACATCACACTTCCACTATACCACACTATCATACTATGACACTACCAACCTATTACACTAGCACACTACCAAAGTATCACACTACCACACTACCACAATATTACACTACCACACTATTACAGTACCATTCTATCACACTACCACACTATCATACTATCACACTACCACACTATCATACTACCACACTAGCACACTACCATAACACCACACTATCATATTACCACACTACCACACTATCTTACTACCACACTACCACACTACCACAGTACCATACCACTACACTACCACACTATCATACTACCAAATTGACATCTTAATTATCACACTTCCACACTATCGCACTACTACACCACCCCACTACCCCATCATCACTGGACCACACTAACAAGCATAATCCTTGCCAAACCTGCAACCGAAGGGCCCGAGCATCTGGAGCGGCTTCGGTCTACCGAACTCGGGACTGTTCGAGCAGACAGTCTGGGGAACTACAACAACAACAACAAAAACAACCTGAGCATTTGCCATCTTAATTCGTGTAATGTGGAACGAGTGATCAATTGGGTCAAGTGGTCAATTGGGTTGATTGGTCAATTGGGTCAAGAGGTCAATTAGGTCAAGTGGTTAATTGGTTTGATTGGTCAATTGGGTCAAGTGGTCAATTGGGTCAAGTGGTCAATCGGCTTGATTGGTCAATTGGGGCATGTGGTAAATTGGGTTGATTGGTCAATTGGGTCAAGTGGACAATTGGGTCATGTGGTCAATTAGGTCATGTGGTCAATTGGTTTGATTGGTCGATTGGGTCAAGTGGTCAATGGGGTTAAGTGGTCAATTGGTTTGATTGGTCAATTGGGTCAAGTGGTCAAATGGGTTAAGTGGTCAATTGGGTCAAGTGGACATTTGGTTTGATTGGTCAATTGGGTCAAGTGGTCAATTGGTTTGATTGGTCAATTGGTCAATTGGCTCGAGTGGTCAATTGGGTTTAGTGGTCAATTGGGTCAAGTGGTTAATTGGGTCGAGTGGTCAATTGGGTCAAGTGGTCAATTGGGCCAAGTGGTCTCATTAGGTCGAGTGGTCAATTGGGCCAAGTGGTCTCATTAGGTCGAGTGGTCAATTGGGCCAAGTGGTCAATTGGGTTAAGTGGTCAATTGGGTCGAGTGGTCAATTGGGTTTAGTGGTCAATTGGGTCGAGTGGTCAATTGACCTAAGCCTCATTTCAGGTCATTCAATCATCACCAATTGTTTGTGTGTGAAGTCCTTAGGTAGGCTAATTATTTTATTCCAAAGTGACTCCCATGATGACCGAGCTAGAACTTATCATTGACCTTCCCCCCCCCCCCCCCCCGCCTCTCTCTCTCTCTTTCTCTTCCCTCACCTTTATTTAGGGGGTGGCGGATGGGGTTAGGTGTTATATACTGATGTGGGGAAGAGGGTGGGAGGTCTTTAAATGTGTACAACGTTAACCATTTATATGTGGGTACCAAATAAAGGCACTGACGATGTTCCTCCAAAATCTATCTTTTCTTGATTATTATTATTATTATAAAACTTGCTTATAAATAGGCGAATCAAAGATACAGATACACAAACAAGATAACTACACACGATTATGATCGCATAATAATTTCAAACTCCATATGGCGAAGATAACTACCATAATACCACATCAACACACTGCCGCACAATAACACTACCACACTTCCACATCATCACTCAACCACAACCACCACACTATCACTCCACCACACTACCACATCAACAAACTACCACATTACCAAACTACCACATTACCAAACTACCACATAACCACACTACTATACTACCACATAACCACACTATCACGCCACCTCTCAAGCACTATCAGGCAACCACTCGACTACACTACCACTCCACCACCACCAAACGACCACACGACCACAAAAACAAAAAAAATACTACACCATCGCTCGACCACATCACCAGACCATCGCTCGACCACCACACTACCACACCTTTTCCTGTCCTCCCTGTCATCAGAAAATTACCTGTCAGAGAGAGAGAGAGAGAGAGAGAGAGAGAGAGAGAGAGAGAGAGAGAGAGAGAGAGAGAGTGAGAATGAGCAAGCGAGCAAGCCGACAGAAACGAAGACTGAGCCAAAAAAGCCGACGTAATCATTTTTTGAGTCTCTTGAGATTTAAGACCCTCTGTTAATGAGATGGTGCTGGAACACTTCGTGAAAAAGTTTAAAAGCTTAACCCCAAACATTAACCCTTTTTAAATTGTATAATCAATATCAAGCTAATTAAGTGTTATGCCTAACCTTAGTTAGGTTGACCAGTGGTGCAGTGGTAGCGCGTTCGAAGGGACCAGGGTTTGAGTCCCGGGTAGGGCAAAACGAATGGGCAGTATTTTTACACCTTATGCCTCTATTATCCTAGCTACATAGAGGAATCCAGAGTTAGTGGACATTTGTGATGTTCCATCCTTGGAAGTAAACTGTGGTATCCTGGGTAATATGCAGTAGCCCCTGTGTACCAGGCTGGATATTTTACCCGAGTCGTATTCACCAATGGCTCCAAAGAGCAATGTTAAGGAGATGAGCGTTTCGGTCAAGTGCAGCTTAGCGTAAACCTCACAACTTTATTAATGCAGGTATTGATAATGTTAGTTATATAAATATCATATCAACCTCTTTTTTAAATATAGTTTTGGTATGTATCAATATCGAACTAATATTTAGCTTAGCTTAAATTTTGTAATCATGGAGATCGAAGTTAGAAATAATTAATAATTTCAATTCAACAAACATCCATATTTTTCGTTAGTTTAGTAAATATGGAGAATGAAATAAAAAAATAATAAATATATCTAATTCAATTGACATTATCATATTTATCCGGTAAAATAACTTCAATAATTTAGTTAACTTCCGTCAGCAATTCCCCATAAACACTTGTGAATCAGTGATTTAGAGTATGCAAATAAATTCCTTGCCTTGGGTGTAAGGGGCCCTCCACATTTAATGAAAACATAGAATCTGCTCCACGTATCCTACTGTGTGTCGTACAAGGCGACTAAAATGAGGGACGGTGTAAATATGGATCGGCGGTTGTCCTAATATACAGTAATGTCTTATTAGAGCACTGTCTGGTGGCACTGTTGAGGCTGGTGTGGTTTCATATACTGGAAGTGTAGGTGCTGCAGGAGACTTTGTAGAGTCTTGCTGAGGCACGATTAGCACTTTACCAACACCAGTCATAGTGATAAAACGATGCGGCAGTGTTGTGGCAGACTGGCAGGACATTATTGTAATACAGTCAATGCAATGGAAAATTACACTATAAATCATTGTACGTATGTGTGTATGTATGCATGTATGTATGTATGTATGTATGTATGTATGTATGTATTTTATTACGTATAACTATTGCCGTATAATACTTACGGTTGATAAGATCAATCCGTTTCTTGAGGACACACCGACTACAAACGATGGTCTGTGGGTGTACTTACTCTATACAAGGTTTTAATAATGTTTATTATCTGGGGGTTATTTTGATAATTTGCTTAGGCCTAATTGATATTTTATTATTGTTGTTGCCATTCTCGAGCAATGTAATTTTAGTTTACCCCGTAGACTAAAATAAACGCCTCCCCAAACCCCTGTCAACTGATAAACGCTCCCTGACCATTTTCAAACTCATCCCCCCCCCCCCCCATATCAAGCTAAATTGTCACAGCTGAAATCACGTCTTAAAATTTGAAAAGTAATGGGGCTAAACATGAGGGAGAAGGGGGGCTAGACAAAACAACCATCCTCCCTTAACCCCTTCAGGATTAGAGAACGTGCTTCTTCTATATAATCTGGCTATTATTAAATAATGTTTTGCAAGTTAGGAAGGATCTCTAGGAATCAAAGGTGTCAAACCTACAGAATTTTAATAAAAAAATCTAATGATGAATGAAAGAAGCACATCCGAATATAATTAGAGCATGTCGAAACTAATGGTTTGTGAAATAATCAAATACTGTTCTGGACCTACTAAAGATGAGTCAGGCAGCACCATTATATAGTAACAAAATGTAGTCTCCAAATGTACCTTAACTATCGTACATGTTCATACTAAATCTACTAATCTAATCTACTAATTGCTGTAAAAACTGGGGAATCTACTAATCTACTAAATCTAACCTACCGATGAGCTACCAAATAATCTCTCACATAATTACAGCAAGTCGAAATTAACCCCTACTGTACCGGCGGCGTCTTTATTATTTTATTATACCTATATTTAGACGTTTTTTGCAGCTTAAGACGTATATGTGATAGTAAAAGAGGTTAAGTGAGATAGTTCGAAGCCTGTTAATTGCTGTAGGACCATTTTAAACTGAATACAAGCATCTAATAGCACCCAGAATAAAGTTAAAAGGACGTTACCGCTACTGAATCGGTTAAGGACCTGTGAAATAATCCACTACTTTTCTGGGCCTAGGAAATATGACCCAGCCAGTCCCATAATATACTAGTGAGCGCAAAAAACCTAAACGAGCAGGAAATCAGAGTGCTGGGAAATGGACGTTCAGGGAGGGAAAATAAAATCTGAAATATGTGGGCTCTTTAATACGCTATTAAAATTGAGCTATGTATTTTTGAGTATTCTCGCCCCCTACTTCCCGTACCTTATTTAATAATTATCCGGGGATGTTTATTGATGTGTGTATTACTTTATATATTTATGTATCTGTGTATCTCTGGGTATTCTCCTGGGTGACCTAGATGTGTGTGAACTTTCTATTATTATTTTATTTTGTTGTTTCTGTTCGGGATCTGTCTCGAGGTGGCCACCCCCAGCTATGGGGTATATGCTTGAGTATATTAACACTTAAAGAGTGGGGCCCGACTTAAGTCCGTATCTAAAAAGCAGCAAGTTAGGAGCATTATTAAGGCTTTTAAAGGGTTAAAATCGAGTGCAAATGGCTGGGAGCGCAGCAGGCCACACGGCCGACACCCAGGGCTTACCGCCGCCCACTGACTCACGCTCCCTCTGTTCTCGAGAGGCCGGCAGTGTAGCCAGTAGTGAGCGTAGCTGGAAAAAATATGCCGCTATACGCTAAACTCCCATGTTGGTGGTACCACTGCATCAAAACGACGAGTGCTACATAGCTCGTTCTGGTCTTACTTTGAAGCTTGTAGCGCCTAGTTTTTTGCTGAATACATTTCTTTTCATGCAGATACTTGATTGATCATTCAGGAGGGCCTGAATATGCCCAAAATAGCCCCCCCCCCCCCACCCCACCCCGCTAGACGAGGGTTAATACATACATACATACATACATATACATACATGTATTTATCTATTACTTGTTTATTTGTTGCTTTCTTTGTACAGTATATATACCAACCGATTATATTGAGCTCATGAATTTGCCGATTTTGTTGTTGACGTTATTGTTTTTGTTGAGGATTGAAATTTGGATTTGACCTAGGCTAGATGCTCGTTAATTTTGTTGTACTTCTTGTGGTGTTTTAGCAATCATATGGATATAGAATACTTCATGACTATATCTGTAAATCATATGGATATAGAATACTTCATGACTATATCTGTAAAAGTACAAGGTATTGCAGTTATGGTTTGTCGCTGTGTCTCTGCAAACGAAAAGTTGGCCGCTCTGATATCCATACACTCCCTGATGTTGCGTATGGAAGAAACACTAGTATGATTGAATTAGGATTGTTTTGTTTTGTTTTCTTGTGGAGTAGTTAAATAATAAGACCTATTAATGGTTGTATAGCATGTTATTCTTGTAAGTCAATAATACTATATTGTTTTCCATACATAACCTTTGGGAGTGTGTGCAAATCTAGGTGGCCAACGGTACAGCATATTTGTTGATATACTGAACTGCTATACAGTATAGTATTATACTGAACTGCTATACAGTATAGTATTATACTGAACTGCTATACAGTATAGTATTATACTGAACTGCTATACAGTATAGTATTATACTGAACTGCTATACAGTATAGTATTATACTGAACTGCTATACAGTATAGTATTATACTGAACTGCTATACAGTATAGTATTATACTGAACTGCTATACAGTATAGTATTATACTGAACTGCTATACATACTGAACTGCTATACAGTATAGTATTATACAGAACTGCTATACAGTATAGTATTATACTGAACTGCTATACAGTATAGTATTATACTGAACTGCTATACAGTATAGTATTATACTGAACTGCTATACAGTATAGTATTATACTGAACTGCTATACAGTATAGTATTATACTGAACTGCTATACAGTATAGTATTATCAGGATTGGGACTAAGCGATCGTTTTGAATTAAATGGCATGCCACGGATAATTCGTGTACAAACTCCGACTTTTAATGCCACCTCCTTTCCTTACCATTAAATTATCCAAACATTACCCGTTATTAACCCCCTCTGTACCGGCGACGTATTTTTGTTTCATATCTTTCTAGCTATATTTAGACGATATTATAAAGCTTTGGAAGGATATATATAGGTAGAAGAATTAATTAAGATACCATGTAACCTATTAATGGGTAGATGTTCTTCCTAACCTGAGTAAAATCGTCTAGTAGTTGCCAAAATATTAACCAATAGTATGTCACCGGTACTGAAGGGGTTAAGATAATATGTTTTTGTTTACTCCTTAGACCTCTATCAAGCTTCGAAAAAGAAAGGGTTAATTGAGAGAGTCTTTACACCATTAATTCCCACACATATTTCCGAAGCTGTATAGAACCGTCTAATGCCAGCCAGTATAAACTGACAACATTTGGGATAGTCCTCAAGGTTCTAAGCTACCATCAATCTGGTTTCCGATACCAGAGCAATAGATCCCAATAATGTTGACGATTAAAGTTTTTGTGTAACACCCTACTGTACTCCCTAGCATGCACTTCCGGGGGGAGAGTTGCTGGTATTTATGTACAGTCGCGGACATTAATTCACCACTTACAAGATTCGGCCTATAAGCAAGTAGGAGCTGTTGGTGTCGATATTTAGTTGTATTACTAGCTAACGTACGGGTGTGGTGTAGTTATAGATACACCAAATCAAAATCAACATACTTTCTACTCATCAGAAACCTACATTTCGATTGCATTTCTGTTTAATGTTTATGTATATGGCTCCAGCTTCCTTTATGGCCTGAAACTCGCAAGTGGTCAATTCCGATAATTTTTGAAGCGTCGAACTGCTCAAACGAACCTCCGTAACGCAAGTATCAGGTAAACAATAAATACGGAGGTTCAGTTTAGCCCGACATAGCTTCGAACATTTATTGATAGCATTAGCCCTTCGAGTACCAGCGACATGTGTTATATTGTATTCTAGCTATATTTAGACGATATTATGCAGCTTACGAAGGATCTGTGGTAGTTGAAAAGGTTGGTTGAGATAGTTTGAAGCCTTTTTATTGCTAGAGATTCTTCCTAAGCTGAATAAAATCGCCTTTTAGTTATCAGAATATGATACAAAAGTTGTCACTAGTATTGTATGGGTTAATGACCGTGACTACATATGGAGGGTTATAGAGGGTTGTATATACATTTGCATTTATTGTAATATACAGTATAGTGTTAAGCAGATTTTTGTTTATATTGGTAGCGGTCCTATCTACTGGTCTCAAACACACTTATACACACTCTAATTTGCATATTGGGAAATTGAAATTGATTTACATTAATTAATCAACACAAAATCTATATATATTGTCACAGTCGTCCTCTTTACTTAGCGGGCTTCGAGTCTTCGACTACACACACACACACACACATATATATATATATATATATATATATATATAAAATTTATATAGTACTGTATATATAAATATATATATATATTGTTACGAGGAGAGCCGGGGCAACCAGACGCTCTAATAGCCTAGCCCACAGCACCGTACTACCCTGCAACAGACACGCTCTTAATATCTGACTCCAACACTAAGACACGCAGGTTCTCTAGGACAAATTGTTATCTTCCTCTTTGCTCTATTAAAGCAGTAACAAGGAGACACAAAAATATCTATTGTCCCCGAGTCTAGTCCACAGTGCGTGTAGTATGCCAGAGAACTTATAAGGTTATTCTAAACTGCCCAAATTTGACCTAACCATACCACTACTAGACTCCCAGAACACTCTATATCATACCCAATCGCTTAGGAATTGAGAACAATACAGAGCAAAAACCCATGGAAAGTCCAGTGCAATAAACCTCTGTGCAAAGCCTTATCCCTAGCCTATGTCCTAATAATACACCGAGTGGCTCTCTTCAGCACAGCTCGGCGGTGGTGTTGTAAGGGGTAAACAACTTTAATGACTTAACCCTTACATCATCTGGGGTTAGCTCAACACAAAGGAGTGCAATGGGGACAACCTCACCTAGTAACAGGCTCCATCCCTAGTCCCTGACTGCACCGAATGTACTGCTGCTAAAAACTAAACAAGGCCCAAGGGTTGATATCCTGGGGAAGTTGGAAGCTGGCTGCCACCCAATAAAGGGTTGGATAAAACCCGAGTCAAAGGATGCTGTGTGGTGGAAAAAAGCTTAGCCTACCATATCACATACCCAGCAACCTCAGTTCTCAAAGGCCTGACAAAAACAGAGATAAACAGTCCAGCCACCCAATCCCTCCAGTGACATCAACCATGAATAATATGCACATCTAATAATGGTGAAACAATGCGGCAGAATAATGGAAAAGAACATTGAGAAATAAAAGGAGAAGCTTATATTCTAGATTGCCAAAGAAGAAATGCATGCAGTAATTAATATTAAAGTAAAGATGTTAAAACAAAACAATATGCTCAATATGACTCCAGCCCCTGCTTTGCTCCAATCAAATAACGAACAAAAAGAAAACACGAAACAAGCCTAACCAACACCAAACAGTGATGCTGACAGCGCGAGAGGTGAGACTTGAGTGACGCCCGCACCCGCGGCCGGGCCGCTGGAGTCGAGCTAGGTGGCCCCCCGCGTGGCAAGGAAGGGCTCCAGGCGTCGCAAGAATACTTAATCATCTCAGGCAGCCTGTGCTCTCATTAACAACAAAAGTAATCAAATAATTATAAGTCATGATTGTGTGAACTTATGATAAACTGCATTAATCACACAAGGCTAAATAACTAAATAATAATACTTATTAAATCACTCTTGTGGTAACAATAAAAGGGTAACATTTGGCAACTGCCCACACTAGGGACAGCAGAGGAAAGGCATTATTATAGCAACATAGCCTCTCACAGGGTGCCCCCCCCCCCCCCCACACACACACACACACAATAGGCCTCGTGATTGTAACTCACTCACAAATGATATAGGCTAAACTCAATTGGGAGTGACACCCTTACACCCAGGGGGAGTCTGTTGGTGCATCTTGAACCAACAGACTGCTTATACTTCAATAACACTACAAGACATACACAACTACAGTCTTTTTTAGTATTTTTATAGTTTTTTTATAATTTGGTATTTATATATTTTCTTATATACAAAAACACAGCAACTCCTACTTTACGACCCTACGCTGGGCTACATAGGGCAACCAACAAGCACCAGATGTAAACATGCTAATCAAACCAAAGTAGGAGGCTACACCAACACTAACTGAACGGCGAGGGTTCTCCTTAAAACATACCCTCCCATGACAAACAATCAGCCATAACATTATCAGTGTCCTTAACATGCCATACATCCAAACTGTGTTCCGGAAGCAAAACAACACCCTACACTGATAAACTGCCCAGTCCATCACATGACTGGCACTTCTCTTCGCTCTCTCCGGCAACGGGACCTGCCAATAACCTTTCACTATTTCCACCTTAGTGATAAACGAGGCAGCCCCGATGCGGTCTATAGGGTCGTCAACTCTGGGTAATGGATAGGCGTCTGTCAGGGATAATGCACCAACACTCTTGCAGTCAACACAAAAACGGATCTTGCCACTCAACTCAGGTTGCAAAGTCACTGGCAATGACCACTCACAATATCCCTTATCCCTCAGACCCTTCTCCGACATGTAGTCCAGCTCTGCGTTTAAGACAGGCTGTCGAGCAAGATTTATACGGTAGGGAGCCAACTTGAGCTTTGCACTGTCTCCAGCCTCTATATCGGGTGCCACCCCAGACATCAGGCCTGGAGAATCAACAAACATGCGGAAGTACTGCCACAGCCTAGTAAACAACTTCTCTTGGCGCTTAGGAACAAGAGGTTGCAACTTATCTCGAAGAACAACATTCTCATTGCCCTCCCACAACCCAGCCGGGACTGCAGCCTCTAAACTATAGTCTCCCTCCTTCTCCACCTCTGTCCCTAATACAGCCAGGTCATGAGAGAGACAATCTGTACCACCTGTGCAGTCACTCCCATAGTTCATAAGTGCCAAGGCCTCCCCGCCGATACCATACATACGCACCCCCTCATTCCTTGCGGCTACACCTGCCTGCGCAGCATCACCGCCTTCAGCGCCACGGCCAGATGCAGTCGGTCTGTGGTAGGGCTGTTGCATTTTACTACGGCAGCATGGGGAGGCTATGCGACGGTCGGACGTATCTATTCATAGTCAACCTCACCAATCTGCTTAATGTCCTGATACTGACCACAAAACTTAGCAGCCGTGGGTCGACCCTGAACTGACAACCGTGCCAGAGCCTCGTCGCCCACAATATCCCTACAATATCCCCACCCTAGATTTAGCCTGTTTGTTACAAGGGTCTCTCCTCTTCGTGTTCATGCTGCTAACCGGGATAGCCTCCGGGTATCTAGTGGTAGTATCAATTAAAGTATGCAAGTATTTATTTCCCGAACTGGTGGGTAATAAGGCGCCAACCATGTCAACTATGACACGAGTCAATGGCGGTTCAACTGCAAGTGTAGGGATCAAAAGTGCCACGGGTATTCCTGGGTGGGGTTCTCCAACTACCTTACCAATATGACACATCAAAAAAGAAGCCACCGATGCATGCATATTAGGCCACCAAAAATGAGAATGTAGCCTATTAGTAGTCTCACATACCCTAAATGACCCGTCAGTGGTGCCACCTGCGTTAGCCTAAGCAGCCCTTCCTGGAACTGGCCAGGCACCACTAACTGCTCCTCCCCCCAACCTGAGTTCGTATCCGGCTTCCACCGCCGATACAACAATGCCCCCTTTACAACAAATTTCTCTGCTTGACCGTTCTTCCCACCAGTCATACCAACCTTCTTAACCCACAGAACCCCAGCGATGCAAACCATGCGTCCTCAATGAATGTAACGCTAAACCCCAGCGACACAAACCATGCGTCCTGGCCGGTCCGGTCCCAATTACTCCGGTCCTATGGCACCTAGAGGGCTCAGATTTGTATGGGAGCTGTGTAAGTATCCCACGCAACCTTGATGATGGTTGAAAACTCAAAGTCCAACCGCGTGCGCGTGAGCGCGCAAAAAACGGTATTTTGCGTGTATTTGCCTTCAATTTTATACCCTTGTGTAATCGACTTTCGGGGGCTCCGTAGGACCATTTTTGGAGCTTTTTGATCGTTTTTTTGTTGGATTTTCCTTCATTCCTAACCCATTCGCTATTGTTTCTGGAAAAATATGTTTTTTTCAAAACAGCCGGTCCCTGGTGGTACATTTATTATAAACTAGCTGGTCCTCAGCGGGTTAAACAGGAGGCCCAGACTGGGATCCTCTTGCTGCAACTTGCTCAGTTTGTTTCTAGATAACTCCATCAAGGCAGATACCTCTGACCTCTCAAAAATATCAGAAGGTTGAGTCGGTTTCACTATGTCAGACTCCTCGTCCGGCCCTAGGTCACCTCTACTAGTCTCGGTAGCCTCACTGGGGTCAGCCAAGCCCACAGCTGTCTCCGGACCAGTGTCATCTGGTAGTGCATCATGGGATGGCCCGCACTCATGGCTGTCGGCCCCCGCATCCACTAAATCATCCACCTGTTGTGCCAAAGGTGCCACTGATTGGGTCACTGCACCAACAGGGTAGATAGAGTCCATGTTATCTTCTTGCAAACAACCACCACCAGGGGGCACAAAAGCAGCCTCAGCGACGACTATAGGAGGCGGGAAAACTACATCCCCTGCCAAGTCAGTCCCGAGCAAAAAGTCCACCCCCTCAACTGGCAGAGTGTCCACCATAGCCACCTTACACTCGGCAGTCAAAAGTGGGCACTCTAGGGTCACCGGGACTAAATCACAGAATTGTTCACTGTTGATTCCCCTGCACATTACAAACTCTCCCGTGCTAATAGGTCCCCCTGTCAGGTTGAGACACATGGATTGCTGCGCACCAGTATCCCTAAACACCTTGACAGGGTATGTCTGCTCCCCGATCCCTACTGATCCATCATGTATGAATGGCCGACACCAATCAGGGGAAGTCTGGTTATGCTCAGGTGGTGATACCATCTGGGGTGGCAAAGTGCTTACTAACCTGCTTCGAGCTGGCAAACACTGCCCCCCAAATTCACCAGCACCTGGCTTTCCTTTCACAGGCACCTCCCCTAGTGTCGCCACCAACTGGACAGCCTTGGGTTCCTGGGTAGCCTTCCATTTAGCACACTGAGGTTTAATATGACCCACTTGTTTGCAAAAATAACATCTCTCTTCCGTAGAAGCTTGCTGGTTGTCAGCCTTGGTATAATGTTGTGTCTTATTTGTGGTACCTTTGGGTGATGATGGGCGATCTGATACTGTGGCTACTTGGTGCACAGGTCGGTCTCTCCTGTCACCCATGCTCCCCATGCACGTGCCACGCCGGGCTAGTGCAAAGTCATCAGCCCAACCTGCTGCTTCCTCTTATTGATTTAAACCGCTTTACTTTAAATTTTGTCCCAATGTCCTTTTCAACTATGCTGGTAAACTGCTCCATCAGCCAAACCTCACACACCGCCTCAATAGTACCAGCCGACTCTGAATGCAGCCACTTAGCTAGAGTATCGCGCAGGTACCTGGCACATTCCACGTGCGAGTCCCCCTGCTGCTTCCGAGCTCCCCTGAAGGCCAACCTGTAAGCCTCGGGACCCAGCTCGTAGGCTTTTAACACAGCCTCTTTAAGTACATCGTACTCTAGCTCCTGCACTTCTAGGCGATCGTATGCATCAAGAGCCTTGCCTTTTAAAACATTAGACACCAACACTGTCCAGCGCTGCCTCGGCCACTGACACTCGTGGGCCCTCTTTTCAAAACGCAAGAACCACTCTGGGACCTTGAGTTCATCGAAGGCCGGCACGAGTTTCAGCCGTCGATACAACAGCACCTCTTCTGCCTCCCTATCCCTCTGTCTCTCTTCTCTCTCGGCCTGTATTCTCTTCTCCTCTATCTCCAACTTCCTCAATGCAACTCTCTCTTCAATATTTTTCTGTCTCTCTTTTATCTCCATTCTCTTTAGTTGGAGTCTACCTCTGGACTCCTTCTCGACCCTATCGGGGTTATAGGAGGAAACTGGGCATAAGGGGAACATTGTGCTGAGCAGCCACCGTATGAGTGGCAGTGAAATGCTGGGGTGTGGCCAACGACACATGGGGGAAAAAAGGAGGATACTGAGGATTGCTAGCATAACTTGAAACAAATGTAATGGCCATAGGGGCCTGAACATAGCCCTGTGAAAATTAAGGGGTCATACTGATAGGGTTAACTGCCGACGGTGGAGGTGTGGTGGCAGGTGCTGTGGTAATAATAGGAGACTGCCTACATACAGTCTCACCTTGCTCTGGAGTTGTTGCTCCACTCCGGTCCCCAGCAGAGTGGTAGCCATCATCCACGACACAAGTACACTAGCTTCCTGAAGACCATTCTGCTGTGCAACTAGCTTTGACACCTCTTGAACTAACTCTGCCTTAGCCATACCACTGCACCTTCAACCATGCATCTCCAACACACATCTTAAATCATCGCTACTCCTGCTAGCAACCTCGTCTTGACTAGGTTGGGTTGTAATAAACTGCAAAACGTCCTCCTTCCCCACAATATGAACAGGAACGTAATCAACATGCGACATCTTAGCAATAGTTGTGGACACAGGTTAATGAAATAAGAGTACTATGTCCATAGACTTTCAATTACAAGAAAAATTACTGACGATCCAAATATAATGCTTCACACCACAAGAACTCTGTACTATCACACTATGCTGGTCTTAGGTCGCCACTGTTATGAGGGGAGCCGGGGCAACCAGATGCTCTAATAGCCTAGCCCACAGCACCGTACTACCCTGCAACAGACACGCTCTTAATATCTGACTCAAACACCAAGACACGCAGGTTCTCTAGGAAAAATAGTTATCTTCCTCTTTGCTCTATTAAAGCAATAACAAGGAGACACAAAAATATCTATTGTCCCCGAGTCTAGTCCACAGTGCGTGTAGTATGCCAGAGAACTTATAAGGTTATTCTAAACTGCCCAAATTTGACCTAACCATATCACTACTAGACTCCCAGACCACTCTATATCATACCCAATCGCTTAGGAATTGAGAACAATACAGAGCAAGAACCCATGGAAAGTCCAGTGCAATAAACCTCTGTGCAAAGCCTATTATCCCTAGCCTATGTCCTAATAATACACCGAGTGGCTCTCTTCAGCACAGCTCGGCGGTGGTGTTGTAAGGGGTAAACAACTTTAATGACTTAACCCTTACATCATCTGGGGTTAGCTCAACACAAACGAGTGCAATGGGGACAACCTCACCTAGTAACAGGCTCCACCCCTAGTCCCTGACTGCACTGAATGTATTGCTGCTAAAAACTAAACAAGGCTCACGGGTTGATATCCTGGGGAAGTTGGAAGCTGGCTGCCACCCAATAAAGGGTTGGATAAGACCCGAGTCAAAGGATGCTGTGTGGTGGAAAAAAGCTTAGCCTACCATATCACACACCCAGCAACCTCCGTACTCAAAGGCCTGACAAAAACAGAGATAAACAGTCCAGCCACCCAATCCCCTCAGTGACATCAACCATGAATAATATGCACATCTAATAATGGTGAAACAATGCGGCAGAATAATGGAAAAGAACATGGAGGAATAAAAGGAGAAGCTTATATTCTAGATTGCCAAAGAAGAAATGAATGCAGTAATTAATATTAAACTAAAGATGTTAAAACAAAACAATATGCTCAATATGACTCCAGCCCCTGCTATGCTCCAATCAAATAATGAACAAAAATAAATATGCGGTATTCAAGGGAAAAGACGAAACAAGCCTAACCAACACCAAACAGTGATGCTGACAGCGCGAGAGGTGAGACTGGAGTGACACCTGCACCTGCGGGAGTGGAGCTAGGGGCCCCCCACATGGCTCCAGGCGTCGCAAGAATACTTAATCATCTCAGGCAGCCTGTGCTCTCATTAACACTCAACGAGCGGCTAGGTTAATAACTTCTACTACCTGCCAAGCGGGCATATTTACCCTAAATGAGTTTCATTCCATGATCTTTTTCATGCATAAAGAAGAGCCAGAGCGTATTACAATTGTGTATCCATGAAAGGGCATTAATTGAGCTTTCGAATGACACCTGAACCATCCTTCTACGATCACGGGTTGTCTTGCAACGATGGTGCAACACGAAGGAAAAATCCCTAAAATACGGTAATTTCCTTACATATTTCCCTGTCCAGGGAGGCAGTGGGTGTGGATGTATGTGTAGGTGAGGCCAGTCGCGGCGCGGGAGCCGTGCCGAACGGTCAGAGCCAACCTACGCTCCTCCCACCGCTCGGACTCTCTCTCAGAGCCAATTATGTGCTCAACATCGCATACGACTTAAGGCGGTCCCCGCTCTTTAGGTCTGGGTTCTCTTGACCGCCTTCAGTCGGTCCCCGATAGACAAGGGTTAACAACAAAAGTAATCAAATAATTATAAGTCATGATTGTGTGAAATTATGATAAACTGCATTAATCACACAAGGCTAAATAACTAAATAATAATACTTATTCAATCACTCTCGTGGTAACAATACAAGGGTAACATTTGGCAACTGCCCACACTAGAGACAGCAGAGGAAAGACGTATAGCAACATAGCCTCTCACAGGGTCCCCCCCCCCCCCACAATAGGCCTCGTGATTGTAACTCACTCACAAATTATATAGGCTAAACTTATTTGGGAGTGACAATATATAGATATACCGGTATATTATATATATATATATATATATATACAGTATACAGGGTGTTTTAAAACAACACTGTCAGACCTCATCTGCTAATTAGTAAATAAAATAACAAAGAAGATTATCTAACGACAAAATGCACAATAATATACCATTAATGATTTAAACCGCATAGAGTAAAATAATTAGTGACACCCAGGTATGAGCTATAATCCGAACACGGGCTAGTGTCCCCCCTCCCCCCCAAATAGCCTACCTCTTGCCTCCCATCCCATCCATGATTTATAAAATAAATCAAGATATCCCTGTACTTAATTTTAATTCACCTGAAATTCCCTCACTTAAGATCCACACCAGACATGTCAAAACTATTTTGCAGAATCTCTCAGTAGATAAGGCTCCTGGTCCAGATGAAATTCCTCCAATAGTACTTAAGAATTGCTCCTTGGTGCTCGCTCCTGTATTGGCAAAATGTTTCCGTCTGTGTACTCATACCTCATGCTTCCCAGTACCCTGGAAAGAAGCAAACATCCATCCAGTTCCTAAAAAAGGTACCTCTTCAGATCCATCAAACTACAGACCAATAGCTATAACTTCCACTCTTGGCAAAGTTTTTGAAATTATATTAAATAATCACATAATTAAGCATCTGGAGAATAATAAATTAATCAGTGATAGGCAATATGGTTTTAGACGATGTCGATCAACTGCAGACATTCTTTGCCTTCTTACGCATCAAATCAACCAAGCTACAGACCAACATGGTGAAACACATACAATAGCACTGGATATATCAAAGGCATTTGATAGAGTCTGGCATCAATCCTTATTGTCGAAGATGTCACACTACGGCCTTGCATCATTAGTTCCACTAATTTCTTCTTATCTTCATAACAGAAAAATACGTGTAATGGTAGATGGCCTTTATTCTCAATTTCACTCCATAAATGCTGGTGTTCCCCAGGGATCAGTTTTGGCCCCAACTCTGTTCCTCATTCATATCAATGATCTCATATCTACCACTCATAATCCAATACATTCCTACGCAGATGACTCAACACTCCACAGTTCCTTCACATTTACCAATTCTTTCACCCAACCCGATCTTATAAATTCAAAAATAAACACTGCAATTTCTCTGAACCAGGACCTTTCTAGAATTAATGAATGGGGACAAGAGAATCTAGTTTCCTTTAATGCACAGAAAACCAAGTACATTCAATTTTCTAACCGACAGAATCTCACTGACTCCCATATTTTTTAATGATGTAAATATTCCCACTTCCCCTAGTATTGACATTCTCGGTGTAACATTAACTACTAACTTGAGCTGGACACATTATGTTAGAAGCATTGCTAAGAATGCCTCTAAAAAACTGGGACTCCTGTACAGAGTTCGAGAATTCTTCACTGACGAGCAGTTGGCTGTAATATATAAAAGTCATGTGCGCTCTCAGATGGATTACTGTTCACCTCTGTGGGGTGGAAGTGGAGTGGTTGCATTGAGGCAGTTGGACAAAATTCAAAATAAAGCTATTAGATTAATCAATAACCCTGCAATCACACAGGACCTTCCTACATTAGCCATACGAAGAAACGTTGCATCCCTTGCATTATTCTACAGATATTTTCACAGCAATTGTTCCGAGGAACTTGCTTCAATTGTGCCGCCTCTCCACATCTTTCCCCGTAGAACTAGGGCAGCTGAGAGCGCCCATGAATTTAAAATTTCTCCTCCACAATGCAGAACTTCTGCTTATCAGAATTCATTTATCCCCAGAGCTACTACTCTTTGGAATTCACTTCCCTCGAATTGCTTTCCACAAACTTACAATCAACAAATGTTTAAATCCAGTTGTTACAAACATTTTATGAATGGAGGATGCCTTTAGGCACATGGACCTTTTTGTTTTATCTGTGTTTTTCCTTCCTCCGTTCATTGTCTCTTAAAAAAAAAAAAAAAAAAAAAAAAAAGTTCGACTTTTTCTTCGAAGCTTTGGAGTCATAACTAATCTTCTCATGTATTTAACCCTCCTGGCCCGGTTGTCATTTTAAAATGACACCACGAATTAACCCTTAATTAGCGGCGAGCAACATAAGTCGAGTTAAATAAAGCTGGACTATGTGGCGGCGCTCGACATAACTCGAGTGGCAATTTCAGCACGTAATGTGGCTGAGAGAGAGAGACAAGTGGTGGCAGGAGACTAGCGAGCGTATGACTGCTCCAGACCACCGCGGCGAACCTACTGACACAAATCTCAGCTCCCTCCTCCCTCTCTCACTCGCTACATACTCAATTATGTACCGAAAGTACCGAATTACCTGCTTTTTGCACTCGCGTTGCACGGTTATTGCAAGAAAACTATCCATCATACAAGGATCGTTATGGTGTCATTCGAAAGCTCTGTTTATGCCCTTTCAGGGATAGATACTTGTTTTACGTTCTGGGTCTTATTTAGGCATGAAAATGATCACGTAAACAGCCCTATTTTGGCTAAAAACACCACGCTGGGCGGTACACATAAATAAACCGCATAGGCCGCTCGTAAGGTGTTAAGGGCAAGAGCCCGGGTGTCATTTTAAAATCTGTAAGCTTGAAAGCCTATTCAGCTTGGTCTGAACGCCGTGCGTCCGACGCATGTAAACAAAGCCGATCGTTACGTCACCGCACCTCCGAAAACAAGAAAGAGAACACTCGTTTGTTATTGTATGTCTGTATGTCGTTGTTTCAGTAGTGAAAAGATCGTCATATTGCTAACATCGCCTGCAAGTGCTCTCCACTGAAATCGTCATCACAACTGAACAAGTTGACATAGAGAGCTCTACTAAACGCCAGTCTACAGATTGGAAACCGCACTACATTTATAGATGCATGGGACATTTCTAGCAGTTAAACTAAACAAAAATACGGTAGCCTAGGCCTAGACGTTTTTCGGCCAGATCGCCCGGGTAGCCCACACTGTCATTTTGAAAGCCTGCCCGGGCCAGGAGGGTTAATCATCTGCTCGGCCATGGTGCTATCTTCTTCTGTCATAGTGATTTTATTTACCTTATAATATCACATAAATATGGATTGTCGTTATTTAGGTGTGTCTCTGCCTTTGTTATTTTATACTCGTTAAGTCCAAGTGACGTAAATTTTTTGTTTTGGGTACCATTAGATGATTTTAAATATTCATTAGTGAACACCGTATACTTGTATGTCTACAGCTACGTAAAATCGTCAAACTTCAACCATAAAACTGATAGACATATTTCGTTAGTACTCTGTGATAATAGTAACGTAATGAGGTATTTGTATTGAAACAGTAAATTGCGCAGGAACAATTTTTTCCCATTCAAACAGTTTCACGAACGATTAAATTACCTATAACAGTGTTTGGATACCTGACCCAGACTTGAGATTCATTATTTTACCTCTTGGTCATCGTTACAAATGGTGCATATCTTTTTACGCTACTTGGATTATAATACTTAGCAATTTTCTTCTAATTGCAAAATATCATTACCAATTTTATGTTACTTTGATTTTGTAATTATTCATATGTGATTAGGTCATTAGATATCTCCTCTTTACCTTTTTTACTTGGTAATCATTCATATTATGTATCATATGTTTTGTGCTGAGCTCAGAACCCTGTTTTGTTACATTTCTAAATAACCATTTATCTCCGTTACAATATATTTTTGGTGAAAATAGAATAGAAATATGTTTATTATATATTTTTATCAATGTGGTCATCATACTGTGGCAGTGTTGTTTTAACACCTTATTAGCGGGCTAGCGGTTTATTTATATGTACCGCCCAGCGGGGTGTTTTTAGCCAAAATAGGGCTGTTTATGTGATAATTTTCATGCCTAAATAAGACCCAGAGCGTAAAACAAGTATCTATCCCTGAAAGGACATAAACAGAGCTTTCCAATGACACCATAACGATCCTTTTATGACGGCTAGTTTTCTTGCAACAACCGCGCAACACGAGTGCAAAAAGCATGTAATTCGGTACTTTCCCCATACAATTCAGTATGTAGCGAGTGAGAGAGGGAGGGAGGAGGTGGGATTCGTGTCAGTAGGTTCGCCGCGGTGGTCTGGAGCAGTCATACGCTCGCTACTCTCCTTCCACCACTTTTCTCTCTCTCTCAGCAACATTACGTGCTGAAATTGCCACACGACCTATGTCGCGCGCCGCCAGATAGTCCAGATTTATTATACTCGACTTATGTAGCGCGCCGACATATAGGGGTTATAACACCCTGTATAGCAACATAGCCTCTCACAGGGTCTATATATATATTTTCTTTTTCTTTTTCTAAGTGAATGAGGGAGACGAAAGGCAGAACTGCCTTTGACGAGTGCTTCCCCCAGAGTTGAAAGAGTGACAGGGCCAAAATAAAGGAATTTTCGAGCCAAAATACCTGGACACACAAAGTTTGAAGCAATTTAAGTCATAGGATGAGGGGAAGATGGATTCAGGGAAAGAGTTCCAGAGCTCAGCTGTTGCACAGAAGAAAAATTGGGAATATCGTTTCACTCTTGGGTTGGAGCGTTGCACAGAGTAGGGGTTGGATTATGTTGCAAGATGAGTGCTATGTACTCTCCGTAGACGTAGAGGAGATGGTATACACTGAGAGAGCTCCGAGGAACACTGATTATCCCTTTAGCGGCCAAGTGGCCCACCCGGGATACTTAAACGCACCATTTCTCTGAGCTGCCAATGTCGCAATTGATGACGTAGTGGCGTGTGTTTACTCCACCCAATAGCAAAACGCCTCGCCTCTTCTCTCAGCCAATGAGAACTCTGTGCTCTCAAAATCAACGCGAGGGTGAAGCCAGACGAGTGGCAGTCTATGCCGAGCCTCCATAGCAACAACATTCATGTCTAGTCACTCTCGTATTTGGCTCCCCTATCCCCCGACCAATGAAGGTTAGTAGCTGATATTCTAACATAACATGCATTAATAAATACTTTATATGGTGATATATGTCAAATTAGTTTACTGTGAAAGGAAAGGGTTGATAATGATTGTGCCATGTGGTGTGAGGCCCACGCAGGATGAGCTCCCGTTTTTTCCCCAACCATAGGTGGCACGCAATGGCCACCTCAACCGCGTGGGGTAAGAATGTTCTCGAAAATGATGGTGATAGAAATTATGGTGCTAGAAATGATGATGAAAATGACCTATTGTGATAATATTTATATCTATTACGTAAAGTCTATGTTTATTATGTATCTTGTATGGTGTTTTAGTACTTTATTCACCACCAAACCGAATTTTTACCGATGATGGTGATAGTGATTGTGATTATGAATTGGGAAATATGGTCATTGTTATATGTTTGATCATTGTAAATAATGAATCCTATAAAGATTTTGTGTGCCTCACCAGGCACAAAATCCCATTCACAGTTAATTTTGATAGTGATGGAATTAATGATGGTGATAATGATGGTAATAGTGATGATGGTGATGAATTTAAATATTCCGGGCAATTCTTTTTTCTGTTTTGTCAAGCAATCGATGAGCGGGGTCTACTCCCAGCGGGCTAGGAGGCAGCGATGGCTAGCGCCGCTGTTCAGTGCCGATAGTGATACTGAACTCGAGGAGGACGATAAGGACAGACTGGACAATGATATCAGGGACCCTGACTTGCCCATCGCCGTCGGTGATGACGAGGAACAGCTATCCAAACCAACTGGTTAGTACAGTGGATATCTTGTATACTTACTAAATGGCATTTAAATTGTAGTATGTTTGGTGGACATATAATTCTTTACATGTCCACCAACACATACCATCAGCCCTTTTACAAGAGTACCTTTTATCAAATGAGTTGTATGTTAACCCTTTATTAGCAGCGTGCAACTTATGTCGTGTGAAAGAAATTTGGACTAAGTGGCGGTTCACAACTTATGTCGTGTGCCATTTTCAGCACGTAATGTTGCTGAGAGAGAGAGATAAGTGGTGGCAGGAGAGTAGCAAGCGTATGACTGCTCCAGACCACCGCGGTGGACCTACTGACATGAATCCCACCCTCCCCCACCCTCACCAACTCGCTACACTGGGAATTATGTAGGGAAACTACCTAATTACATGGTTTTTGCACTCGTGTTGCGTGATCATTGCAAGAAAACTAGCAGTCGTACAAGGATGGTTGGAGTGTCATGGGAAAGCTCTGTTTATGCCCTTTCAGGGATAGATACTTGTTTTACGCTATGGGTCTTATTTAGGCATAAAAATGATCACATAAACAACTCTATTTAGGGTAAAAACACCCCGCTGGGCGGTACATATAAATTACCGCATAGGCCGCTCGTTAGGTGTTAAATGCCAAGCAGTAGGGTAATGGAAATGCCTATTTACCCTTTTAAACCATAAGTCTATTTTGCTTTCATTGTCTTTATTTACAATACCTTTACTTAACTTACATCTATTTCATCTCTGCTTACTCTTACTCTGCGCACTTTACCTTCACCTTTCTTTCTTTTTATTATCTTATCCGTATTTATACAGTATATAAGTATAAGTACTTACCTGTACTTATCTTGCCTTCCTTTTCCAGGTGCTGTTGCTCCAATGCATTCCCAGCACATACCTGAAGAAGTGGGCCCTGACAAGGAGGAGGAGGAGATTCAGCGGCCCTGCAAGAAATCAAAGAAGGAAGCTCCACAAAGGGTTTGGAAAAAGGAAGGCATCAATTACCCTCCTCTCCCTAAATTTCAGCACCCTGTACCTGAATGCCTACGCTCACCCTATGAGTACTTTCAGGACATGTTCCCCATGCCTCTGGTAGATGATATTGTCTACCAGACAAACCCCTATGCCCGCCAGAGTGATCTGAATACAATATTCACCATTGACAGACATGAACTCATGATCTTCATTGGTGTTGTGCTCTACATGGGTGTCTACAGCCTTCCTGCCATAGAGGATTAGTGGGGAGTACTGACCAGGGTCCCGCAGGTTGCTGAAGTGATGTCCTTCAAGCATTTCCGCCTCATTCACTCATTACTCCACTTCAACAACAATGAGCATGCCCGAGCCTACAGTGACCGCTTTTACATGATTCATCCCATCTTCAATGCCTTCACAACCCAGTTCATCAAAGTCAACGCCACTCCAACACAATCAGTGTACAAGGTTATGGTGGCATATACTGTAAGGACACACGATCGTGCAACCTGCGACAGTATATCCAAAACAAGCCGAACAAGTGGGCAGCATTGATGACTTCATCCACGACATCCTAATGTATCAAGGAGAGCCCACCTTCACTTGCCATCGAACTGCCCTAACAGAGGTGGAATTGGCTTTGCTGGTTAGCTCCAAAACTGATATTGCCCTTTTCAAGACCCTCAAGAGGCCGGACCAAACTGCCATAAATGCTGACAACTTTTTTACCAGCATTTCCTTGGTAGAGTACCCCAGGGATCACTATGGTTGCAGGTATGTCAGAACAGCAAGGGTCAACCGGATCAGCAAACCTCCTCTCACCTCTGTCTGTCAAGGACATGGACAAGTCCAGCACACCGAGAGGGATCACCAACTTCTGTTCGACTGAGGGAATCCTAACCCTTCGGTGGAAGGACAACAAGATTGTGATGGTCCTTGTCTACTGACGAGGGTGTAGAGCTGCTTGATGTGGTCCTGAGGTACGACAGGCAAGCCAAGTGGAAGGTGGAAGTTTCCTGTCCCAAGGTCATCAAGGAGTGCAACAGCAAGATGGGCGGGATAGACAAGTCGGACATGCTGACCCATCTCTACAAGACGCCTATGAGGGCCCAAAGGTGATACATCCGGCTGTTTGGTTATGCCCTAGATCTGTGCATCTGCAATGCCTAGATTCTCTATAAGAGGGACTGCACGGCATTGGTGGAAAAGCCCATGCCTCTCAAGATATTAAGGTTCAATATATCAAGGTTTGCCAGGTGTCAAAAGGCCATGGGGTCCAGTTTGACCAGGCAGTTAATTGAAGGTGAGACTATTCCAGTGCCCAAGAGAGGACAGCGAGCATCACTAGCATCTGTCGACCAGCGACTGGACAACTCCAAAATGCACTGCTCCAAGAAAGGTGACATCCATCAGTACTGTTAGGTGTTCACCGTTTGTCAGGTTGCCCACTGCCTCTCCGACACACGGAACTGCTTCACAACATTCCACACCCCTTCAGAGTGAAGTATGGCACCCACAGAGTGAGCGTAGTTGTAAATATACTTAAGAATATTTATTTTATATATAATATAATAATTGAAACTTAAACATATATATTTGGTACTATTTATACAATTAATCCACTGAGCAACAGGCAATATAATATAAATGTACACTCCAGGCCCGGCAGATTGTCAACAAAATTTGTTTTCCAGAAAACACCTGGAATGGGTTAGAAATGAAGGAAAACCACAAACAAACGTTTCCCTATGCGCCCGAAAGTCGGAATTAACATGGGGAAATGGGTAGGCAAAAACATGCAAAAACACATTTTTGAGCGCTCACGCGCACGCGGCTGGACTTTTAGGTTTTTCAACCATTGGCATTGTTGCGTGGGATACTTACGCGGTTCCCACACAAATCTAAGACCTCTAGGTGCCATAGGACCGAGTAATTTACCGCGACGCACCCTATGCGGCGCTGGGGTTTAGCGTTACATACATTGCCGACGCATAACGTGCGTCGCTGGTACTCGAGAGGTTAAATTACTCTAAAACTTTCATTTTTGTTTACCAATAACCTCTAGTCTGTAAGTTAAAGTCATAGGCTTGGTTGTATTATATATTTATTTTAACTACTACTATACTAACTTGAAAATGCATAGAATATTATCTAAACACTGTATATTATTGGGGAAAAAACCCAGTAATGGGCCAAGTAGCCTAGAAAGGACATCTGTGGTTACTCGCAATACAGGCTGCTAAGGTTATCTAACTTACTTAATAAGGTGGGTACAATATTTCAGGCTTGGAGTGTACCCTCACCTGGTGATGTGTAGAACGATCTAGAGATTCACCAAACCTGTTCTCTCTCTCCCTTCTTCTTCCCCCCTCCCCCTTCTCTCTCCTTCACTCTCTCTCTCAAGATCCCCCCCACTCTCAATTCCCCCCCACTCCCTCTATGTTCACGTTCATGCCAGACGTAGGATCATAATTATATTTCTTTATATTAATTCAGTTGGGTAATATTATTTTGATATGGATTCATTTTATGATTATGTTATCATACTCTTTGATGATTTAGTAAGTTCAAAGATTATGAGAGTAAAATAGGATATTTCAGAATAAGGCCAGTATGATATGTTTACCATTTCCAAGGGTATAAATAGAGCAGACGGAGTTGGTAAATTCAGTTCTGAGACCATCACCACCTCCTGCCTGTCATGATTCTACACTTGTAAAAGAGTTACCATGGGAATACGATAAGTAGTTCATTTCCCTTGTCCAATCTTACTCTCTTAATAGATAAATTTAAATATTCAGTTAAACATGTGTTGTTATGTTCTATGTTTTGATAGATTGTATTCAATTAATTATATAGATAAGTTCATGTAAATAAATTATATAATTTTACTTAATGTTTGACAATTACCACCTACACCTAATATTATTCTTTCACTTATATATTGATAGTATTTGTATTCATAGTGCAATACTCTATGGTCTTTCATAAATAATGATTGACGAGGATTAAGGAAGGAATATCTTTGGGGTTTCTTAATGCCAATGGCTAATTGATATCATTTGATATTTTCTTAACTCTCCACTTTTACCGTACAAAGGGTTCGGTAACTCATATGAGTTACTAGTTTGTGGAAGTTTAACATACCACTTGTGGTAAACTATCAATGGAAGTTAAATATTACTAAGCTATAATGAATCAAATAAAATCAATCTAAATGAATACTCTATATCTAAATTGAATTCAATCTGAAACAAGCTAATTTATATCCAAAGGTCTCACATAATAAATGTATATAATTATAGGGTAAGGTTATAAGGGTTAATATTAGCCAGGAATTAACTCACCAATAGTTCCACGTGGCAATGAGGCAAGGGAGAACGTTTTACCCAATATGGCGGTGGACAATGGGGAACGAGACTTCGGTCCCAAGACACGAGTCAAGTTAAAGAAAGAATAAATGATTACATGGGAATGGATATGAATAATATGCTTATCTATCAGTCAGTCATGATGTCGATGAGAGCGTCGTGATGGTGTAGTTGTGTATTGCTGTATGTGTATTGTGATTAGAGGCACAAAAGCACGATCAACTGAGGGCGGAAAATTAGATGTTAACTGGTTGGTGTTCGTGAAGGCTCTGGCGTACCTCAAAAGCACACCTTGCTGCCTTGGCAAACCGCCAGGAGCCCAAATTATCGTACCGCATTTAGGTTGCTCTATACGATAAATTATATTAATATATACGATAAATTCATATATACTACATAAGACCATGGCAATATTGCTTAATAGCATATTAGGCCTTTTATAACTTAACTTATTTACAATCTTATAATATACGATCTACTCGTCCTACGTCGTGCTGTAGGAGAGATCGTGACGTCACAGAGACATACAAGATCACAAAAGAGTCATATTCTATCGTATTTATACGATACACTCCCCCACAAAAAAAGACCTGAACCCCACCTTAAACCTAAAGTTGCCCAGAGGCTATCTTCTGACGCCACAAGTCGACGGCGCCAGCAGCAGCGCGTCTGGGACGCGTCCCGGTCCGAGAATGATCACCATCAGTATGAGGTGAGTCGTTCCTTTGAGAATCCTCGGACCCAGCAATAACAGGTGGAGCCTCAGATTGCAATGCGGAATCGAGCTCCAAAGCGTACAAACGTGCGATAGGACGAACAGTAGTTCCAGTGGCTGTCTTTAATAGCGCCACCCGCTCTACAGAGTCTGCCCCCTTGTATACCTCCAGTACGCGGCCTAATTTCCAGTATAAACGAGGACTATCTTCTTTAATTAAAACAACTTCACCAACTGTAGGTGCCGTTGGTCTACCAGAGAGAGTAACACTCCTTTCCCTCAATGCTAGCAGATATTCACTAATACACCGTTTCCTAAAATCCTCGATTATCCTGGATATATACTGGTATCTCTTAGACACCGCTACCTCAGAGTACAACGAGGGATCCTCTAACTCTACTATGGACTGAAAATCAGATGGAAACGCAGTCAATGGTTTTCCATATAGCAAGTGAGCTGGCGTTAATGGTAGTTGTTCTTGCAGGTCGGTGTACACATATGTAAGCGGGCGATCATTCACGACTGCCTCTATCTCTGTGAGGACTGTCGTCAACTCACTCTTCTTTAATAGAGCACGTCCTACAACCGCTCTGAGTCCTGACTTTACTATGCCGACACACCGTTCCCACATTCCACCAAACCAAGGTGCCTTAACTGGAATGAACCTCCATTCGCACTTCTTCTCTCCCAAAAAAGTTATGATAGTAGGATCACTACTCATATCCTTTAGATATTTTGATGCTTGGACATAAGTGGGAGCATTGTCGCTAAGAATGAGTTGAGGGAATGAACGACGGGCACAAAACCGTCTAAACGCCAGCATAAATTCTTCGCTAGACATATTATCACATAGTTCTAGGTGTACCGCTCGAGACGTCGCACAGGTAAACAATAATATATAAACCTTCTCATGCTCCCTCGTCTTCAATGCCCCTGTGTAATCTAATCCTACCGCTTGGAAAGGTTCTACGTGCTTTACACGGCATTCAGGTAGAGGTGGAGCTGGTCCAGTTGCATATGGTTTACCCTTTAGTCTCTGGCATATTACACACTTTCTCACTACGCGTCGAGCTACTTGTCGAACTCTGGGTATCCACCATGTGAGACGTAAATTTGATATAATATGACATACCCCGTAGTGTTTTACTTCCCTATGTGCACGTATGATCAATAGATCAGTAACGTGATGTCTTGTTGGCATAAGTATAGGTCGGTTTGTGCCGTCTGGTACACCCGACCACTTCAGGCGACCCTCACACCTGATGAGGCCATTGTCTAGGTGCAACCTTAGTTGACGCACTATATTAGGCATTAATGTCTTATTCGAGCCTTTCAAGGATTCTAATTCATTGGAAAAGGTTTCTACTTGAACCCATTTGATCAAAGTTACTTCAGCTGCTTTAAATTCACGAGCATCAATGTTGTGACCCCTGTTGCAGAGTTGGCCCGTTACTTTAAGCTTAAGATTGGATACATATCGCAACACCCAAGCTACAACTCTGACTAGTTTATTATAGTCACCGAATCTTGCCCACTTTATGATAGGACCCGGTGGCTCATTTGGTTGGGCTGTAACTGCCACTGTTTCCAGTGGCAGAAGTCCCTCACCAACAGCATGCCATATCGTCCATTCACTTTGATGGAGCAGCCACTTTGGACCATGCCACCACAATTCGGACTTCATTAACTGGCTAGCCGTTATACCCCTAGTTATGAGATCACTAGGGTTTTCTTTGTATTTACATAATGATAAGCAACGTCTGGCAAAAGGGCTCTAATCTCATCTACCCTATTCCGCACATAAACTGGCAGAGACTTCTTGCTATGTATCCAGTTGAGTGCGACCTGACTATCGCACCATACGTGAACGATTTCAATATTTAATTCGCTCTCGTATGCTACGCGTACATGTTGCACCAGACGTGCTAATAGCAGCATGGCAGTCAATTCCATTTTAGGGATAGTTACCTTTTTAACCGGGGCTACTTTGGCCCGGGCTGTAACTAAATGTGCCCCAAATGAAGTAACAACATATATGGCTACCCCGTATGCTGTGGCGCTAGCATCGCAAAACGTGTGTAAAGTAACGTCACCGAACGCCGCCACTTTACGAGGTATAGGTTTAGTACATAGGATGGCATATTCATTCAACAACAATGTCCCTTGGTCATTCAGGTCCTCGGGCAAACTGTCATCCCTTCCTATTTTACGTCTCCAAACTTCCTGCATTAGAATCCTAGCTCTTATGGTAACAGGTAATGCTAGACCCAAAGGATCAAAAAATTGCGCAACTTTGCTCAACAGACTTCTTTTTGTGTGCGCTCCTGTCTGCTGAGCAAAAGACCTTGTTTGAAAAGTTAGTATGTCATGTTTAGGTTGCCAGATCATCCCCAAATTTCTGGACTTTTCCTGGTTAAGAGATGCCGTACCATCCACCTGTATTAAACTCTGAAGATCTTCACTATTAGTAACCCACTCGCGGAGAAATAGATGTGCATCCGCAAACAATCTGCGTGCTTGCCAGTATGCATACAACAAATCATCTTGACTATCGCTAGTACCCTGCAAATTGTCAATGTATAATCCGCGAGATAGTTTACTTGTGTCCTCATGAGTGTCAGCTAGATGTTTTCTGATTGTGGCATTTAACAAAAACTGCGAGCAAGTGGCCCCAAAGAGTACAACCCGAAAACGGTATATTATGATGGGACTTTCAGAGTCGCTAATGTCGCCGAACCAAAGAAAGCGGGTAACATCTCTATCTTCCTCCTTTAGCTTGACCATCATGAATGCTTTCTCGATGTCACTGGTATAGGCGTACTTCCCCTGCCTAAACCGCAATAGATGTTGGGACAGGTCCGACACCATGGACGGACCTGTCAACAGGCAGTCATTTAGACTGGGTTGTTGTCCTTGGTGGGCAGAACAGTCATACACCACCCGTATTGGTGTGGTGACGCTGTCTTGCTTTACCCCATGATGGGCCAGATAGTGAACCCTACCCTTCTTACACGTTTCCCTGACATCGACTCTCTCTATAAAGCCCCTATCCTCATAACTCCGAAATACATCGTCATACGCCTGGCGCGTGCTCGGTTCGTTAGACAATTTCCGCTGCAATGCGCGCAAGCGACCTAATGCCAAACCATAGTTGGTAGGCAGGCTTATCTCACTGTTCTTCCAAGGTAAACTAACTTTATATTGCTTGTCTGAGGCACAGTAGCACACAGACTCGTCAAACCTTTGTAGCGCAACTTCCGAGTCATAATCAGTCTCCATAGGATTAATGCCTATGTGATCCAATCTCCACAGTCGTTCCAGGTCGAACTCGGCAGCCATCTTAGGGTCACTAGGTTGGGAATCCTCCCTTCCCAACTCCTCTGCCGCGGTTACATTGACTCTATATATCGAGACCGTGTCGACCAGGACCTTTGACTGTGTAGTATGCACCTTTCCGCTCATGCAGTATCCAAATTTAGTGGGGATTAAAATTACACCACACATCTTTTTAAATCCAGGGTATACTACTTCATAATAATGATCCACACCAAGTAGAACATGCACCTCACTCTGATTTCCCATGGGATCTGACAAGTTAACCCCTTTGCTACGTAATGCGTGTTCCACCTTCTTCACACCCACAGATACATATTCTGGTAGGGTGTCTACTACGATACAAGTCATAAAGTACCGGTTTTTACGATAGAAATATGAAATCTCCGCTATCTCGTAGTCTTGTTTATCAGTAACCCCTGTGAAGCCCTGTAATCGAAGAGTCTCAGCCCCTACGATTCGGTGCTTCAGTCCCACTAGTACGGACCTCTTTATAAAGGAACGTTGAGACCCTTGATCTAGAAGTACCCGACAAACTTTGTTACTGTCATTACCTTCCATGGGAATCTGTATTGTGGGCAATATAGTGGTGTCTTGCGTGCTACCTAGTGCCACAGTTGTAGTACCCTCATTTTTGACGTCTTTGACTTTATCTGCTGTAGGACACAACTTATCAAAGTGATGTCCTTCGCAGTGGCGACAGGGCCTTAACCCTTAATTAGCGGCTCACCACATAAGTCGTATTTAATAAAGCTGGACTATGTGGCGGCGCTCGACATAGGTCGAGTGGTTGCTGAGAGAGAGAGACAAGTGGTGGCAGGAGACTAGCGAGCGTATGACTGCTCCAGACCACCGCGGCGAACCTACTGACACGAATCTCAGCTCCCTCCTCCCTCTCTCACTCGCTACATACTGAATTATATGGGGAAAGTACCGAATTACATGCTTTTTGCACTCGCGTTGCACGGTTATTGCAAGAAAACTAGCCATCATAAAAGGATCGTTATGGTGTCATTCGAAAGCTCTGTTTATGCCCTTTCAGGGATAGGTACTTGTTTTACGTTCTGGGTCTTATTTAGGCATGAAAATGATCACGTAAACAGCCCTATTTTGGCTAAAAACACCCCCGCTGGGCGGTACATATAAATAAACCGCATAGGCCGCTCGTAAGGTGTTAAGTATGTAGCAGTACATTGTCCCTGCTTACCATGTTCTTTACTTAGACAACCTACACATAGCTTCAATCTTTTCGCCTGTGCTAGTTTTGTCTCATTTGTCGGGTATTTTACGCAGAAACTCCATTTATGTTTGTTGTTACATAGCTTACATAGAATCTGAGCAGGTTTCTTATACACACCCTCTTTCTTTACTTTAGTCCCCACTGTCATGCTTACTGTTCCCCTCTTCTCCACATTCTCACTCCCTCCCGACTCATACATTCTCCCTTTGTTCAACTGTAGATTATTGATCTCCTTACTGAACTGAGTTTTGAACTCCCCCAGCTCAAATGATCTTACCTTATCAAGTATTGCCATAGGAAGCTTCTGACGCAAGATAATGACTATCATTTCCTGCGTGGTAAGCCCTAGGGTATCTAGCGATCGAGTATGGCACTCCATATTTGCCCTGAAGTTTGTCAACTCATCAACCTTATACTGTGGTTCTGCGAGCCCCAACAAGGCAACGACATGGGCCATCTTCAACTGCTCTCTATCCCCGTATGTGGACTCTAATAAGTGTACCGCTTCAAGATAACTACCACCCACTACTGCAAAACCCTCTATTAAATGTAAGGCCTCTCCTTCCATTTGTCCCTTCAGATAGTGAAACTTGCGGACATTATCCAAAGAGGATTCATGAACCGTAGACCGAAATGCGTCCCAGAAAGCTAACCACTCGGTTAACTTGCCCCCAAATGTAGGAAGATTGAGCTTTGGGAGGTGTACAGTATGTTTTGGGTCAGCCCTTCTATGGGCCTCATCATCGCCTCCCTTCTTACTTGCGACAGCACGCTGTAATAGGTACTTCGCTCTAAAGACAGGTTCGTCATAGAGGGCGCGATTATCACACTCTGTAACAATCTCTTCCTCCTCTGTCATGGCAGCCACAATCACCTCACTCAGAGCCGTAATACGACCGTGGGTAACCTGGACGTTTTCTAATCTAGCCTCCAATTCCTCTAGTTCAGCAGTAGTGATGAAAGTGTTGACGTCCACCATTAGCCTATTTATTACTCCCCGAAGTCCCGCCCTTTGATTTTTAGGGGCTTTGTTCAGCACCCCACTAGACGGTGTCTCTTTACCGTTTTTATCCATTTTGCTTGCGAGCCTATAGGCTATGTATCTAAATATTACGTTACAAAAACAACTGCCAAATAATAGGCTACTTAAGAGACGCCAACCGGCGGACTTCTATGTTATGGAGAAAAAATAGTACACTAAATAGCAATACCTACTAATGGATCATATTGAACAAGAAAAAATGTTAGGTCAGGTCATATGTCACAGGAAGTCTGAAACGGAAAAGAAAATTATTGGGGAAAGATGATGGGTGGGATGCAGAACTTGGGCAGGTGCAACGATGTGACCCTGCATTCCGGCTCTAACCATCGCTTGGCTAGCCTTGCCAGTTTATCATAGAGTTGTTCCTGCATCCTGTTATATGTCCCCTTGTTCATTGCCTTAAAATCCCTTACTGGTAGCTAATTCCCGGGTCTGGGCACCAATGTGGTAAACTATCAATGGAAGTTAAATATTACTAAGCTATAATGAATCAAATAAAATCAATCTAAATGAATACTCTATATCTAAATTGAATTCAATCTGAAACAAGCTAATTTATATCCAAAGGTCTCACATAATAAATGTATATAATTATAGGGTAAGGTTATAAGGGTTAATATTAGCCAGGAATTAACTCACCAATAGTTCCACGTGGCAATGAGGCAAGGGAGAACGTTTTACCCAATATGGCGGTGGACAATGGGGAACGAGACTTCGGTCCCAAGACACGAGTCAAGTTAAAGAAAGAATAAATGATTACATGGGAATGGATATGAATAATATGCTTATCTATCAGTCAGTCATGATGTCGATGAGAGCGTCGTGATGGTGTAGTTGTGTGTATTGCTGTATGTGTATTGTGATTAGAGGCACAAAAGCACGATCAACTGAGGGCGGAAAATTAGATGTTAACTGGTTGGTGTTCGTGAAGGCTCTGGCGTACCTCAAAAGCACACCTTGCTGCCTTGGCAAACCGCCAGGAGCCCAAATTATCGTACCGCATTTAGGTTGCTCTATACGATAAATTATATTAATATATACGATAAATTCATATATACTACATAAGACCATGGCAATATTGCTTAATAGCATATTAGGCCTTTTATAACTTAACTTATTTACAATCTTATAATATACGATCTACTCGTCCTACGTCGTGCTGTAGGAGAGATCGTGACGTCACAGAGACATACAAGATCACAAAAGAGTCATATTCTATCGTATTTATACGATACCACTTTTGACTTTAAGATAAGTCGTTCACACCACTTTTTTATTGAGTCTGAATAATAGATCTCTGTTTTGTGGTTTCTTTTGTGGGATGTTTGTTAATGTTATGGGTTCGAACCCCGCCTGTAACGTTACATGGTGCCGTGACCAGGATATTCCTTTCTTACCCTCGTTGTTTGGTGGTAATTGTAGACTTTAATGAATCATTAAGACTCTCGCTATGCGGCTTGGACACCTCATCTCATTATTATGTTTTGTTTATGATATGTGGTGTGTCATTCGGCCTCCACCAATTTAAATACCCATCATAAGTGTTTCTCGCTCATTCTAATTTCACATATAGTCTTGTTCATTCTTTCATTTAATCATGGATTTTAACCTCAGTGATTTTGTTCCTGACCCCTCCCTGGGCACCTTATCTGCTTCCAAAATTAGGAAAGTCGACTGGATTGCTTTAGCTACAAAGTATGCAGCACCATATAAAACTAGTGATAACAAAGGTGAGATTAGAAAGAGTGTCATCAATAAACTAGTGAAGGATGGTGTTTTGTCTAGGGCAGCCTATCAGTTGTATGTAGAGGAAGGGGGTAGTGATGCATGGATGAGATTGAAATTATTGGAGCTAGAAAATGCAAAAGCCGACAGGGAACAAAGACAACGAGAGATTGAGCAAAGAGAACGTGAGACAAAAATCCAGTTGGAGCAAAAACAAAGGGATCTTGAGGAGAAAGTACGTGAGAGAGCACATGAAGAGCGAATGCTAAAGTTGAAACAAGATGGTAAACAAAAAGAAAGTGAGTCTTTTGCCAACAAACCATTTTCTGATAAGGGGCATAGCTTGAAATTTGTACCTAGTTTCGATGAGACTGACCCGGAGCAATTCTTCATTCTTTTTGAGAAGGCAGCCAATCAACTCAAATGGCCTAGTGATCAGTGGGCATTTCTGGCCCAAACTGCTTTTGTAGGACATGCAAAAAAGGTGTATACAAACCTCCCTAGCCTAGACTTAACCTATGAGACATTAAAAACTTCAGTATTAGCTGTTTATGATCAGGTTCCTGAAACCCACCGTCAAGACTTCAGAAGTCTTAAGAAGGGTGAAAAAAAGTCCTATTTAGAGTTTGTAAAAGAAAAAGAGAGAACATTTCTGAGTTGGTTAAGGGCTAGTAAAATTACTACATTTGCACAGTTGAGCCAGTTAATTATGCTTGAAGAATTCCTCCGCAAATTCCCTCTATCATTAAAAATGTACCTGCAGGAAAGAGAAGTGCAGACAGTGGACAAGGCAGCTACTTTGGCTGAGAATTATAGATTAACCCATGGTGACTCTTCTTTCAGGACGGGACAGAGAGGGCCTGGCACCTACACTGACTCCACTGCTAGCCCTCGTGGTGGTGGTGGTGGATTTCACTCTCCTGGTGGTAGGTATGGTCCTGGTGTCTCCCAGCCAGTCTCAAGGGTGGTCTCTGGGAGCAATGGAAATGGTAAGCCTGCACCAGGTAAATTCCCTAACCCCTCCATCAAACCTACTGGACCTTTGATTTGTGCCTACTGTAAACAACCGGGACATCACCTCAGAGATTGTCCTAAATTAAAAGCTAAAACCCGACAACAGGAAAGAGGTGCAGTTTTAGCTACTTCCCCCCTGACTAATGCTAATAGTGTACCAGTATCCCATTCTAATCTACCAGTGTTGACTGCCAGTTCTGACATTGTTAGTTCTCAAAGCAAGGCTTTCTTTGATATTTCACCTAGCAGTTCTACTCAGTTTAACCCCTTTCTTTCCACAGGATCAGTTTCTTCTTCTGATTCTTCCACTAACTGTCCTATTCATATTCTAAGAGACACTGGCGCTTCCCACAGCCTCATGTTAAAGGGTGTGATGCCCGGTTTGGAGGACTGTTTCTTGGGCCAGAGTGTACTCATTCAGGGAGTTGGTGGGAGTCTTGCTGTTCCTCTGGCAAGGGTATATCTGACATCTGAGTTTGCTAGTGGGTATTATGTTGTTGGGATTGAAGATTCACTTCCTGTAGAAGGGGTTAACTTTTTGATGGGAAATGATATTGCTGGGGGAAAAGTGATACCAGACCCCATTGTTACCTCCCTTCCCTCCTCTTGCAATAATACTGAACAACTTGAGGATCAGTACCCTAATTTGTTTCCCTCGTGTGTAGTCACTAGGAGTAAGGCAGGTAACCAAAGTAACAAACCAAAGAATAATCATGATATTGACTTAGACACTTCTTCACTATTTGCGGATAATGCCGATCTAGAGGAAATTAGCAAGATTCCCATTGAATCTGAAAAACTGAAGGAGGCTCAGAAGCAGGACTCTGAACTGTCACTATATTTTGACAAAGCTGTGGAAGAATCAGAAATAGGGAATGATCCTCGGTGCTTTAACATCTCCAATGGTATTTTAATGCGTAAGAATAGACCCCCTAATGTGCCAGCTGATGAAACCTAGCAAGAAATGCATCAGATAGTTGTCCCCTACATATATAGGTCAGACGTCATTTCCATTGCTCATGACCTTAGTGGAGGACATTTGGGTGTAAACAAGACCTATAACAAGATATTCAGAGACTTCTTTTGGCCAAGAATGAAACAGTCAGTCAGATCTTTTTGTAAATCTTGTCACGAGTGTCAAATTGCTGGAAAACCTAACCAGCCTGTAAAGCCTGCACCCTTAAACCCCATTCCGGTAACTGATGAACCCTTTAGTAGGGTCATAATTGACTGTGTAGGACCTTTGCCAAAAACATGCGGTGGTAATGAGTACTTGTTAACCGTCATGTGTTCCACCACTAGGCACCCTGAGGTTTTCCCCTTGAGACGTATAACTTCCCAAAACATAGTAAAGGCTCTCAGTAAATTTTTCACACAGTATGGAATTCCGCGTGTGGTACAGTCAGATTTGGGTAGTAACTCTACCTCTCAGCTCTTCAAGCAAACTATGGAAGTGTTGGGAGTACACCAGTACAATTCCACAGCCAGTCACCCTCAATTCCAGGGTGCTTTAGAGAGGTTCCATCAGACCCTCAAATCTATGCTTACTAAGTACTGTGAAGAGACCAGTGCTGACTGGGATGAGGGCATTAATTTTGTTTTGTTTGCTGTGAGGAGTAGTGTACAGGATTCTTTAGGATTTTCACCATTTCAGCTTGTGTTTGGACATGAAGTCAGAGGTCCTTTGAAAGTCCTAAGGGACACTTGGTTAGATGCTAATCCTGGAAAACCCCTTCTCACATATGTTCACCAATTTAAGTCTAGACTGAAATCTGCAGTAACTCTTGCAATGAAGAATCTAGAGCAGTCTCAGGATAAAATGAAATTTCATTATGACAAGAATACAGTTGTCAGGGATTTTCAGCCAGGTGATCTTGTGCTAGCCTTATTGCCTATACCTAAGAAGCCTTTACAGAGTAAATATCATGGGCCATATGTTGTGCATAAAAAGATCAGTAATGTCAACTATGTCCTGAAAACTCCTGATCGTAGAAAGTCGGAATGACTTGTGCATGTCAACTTGCTGAAGGCCTATTATGTTAGGGATAATGTTGTTAATAATAAGGTCCTTAACCTGAAAGCTGTGGAAAACTTTAATTAAGGTGAACTAGAGGAAGTCAAGGTAATGGAGCATAATGACCTCCCTTTGCCTCAGGATAGTACAATGCAAAACTCTGCCTTCCTAGCTCATCCCCATTTGAAGTTTCAGCACGTGTCACCTGACCAGAATGGTGACCTGCAGCGCCTGCTTGTCCAGTTTCCACAGATGTTTGGTGATGTTCCCCAGCAGTGTCCCCTGGTGGAGAACGATGTGGTGCTGACCGATGGGGCCATCCCTGTTAAGCAGCACCCCTACCGTGCCAATCCGGGGAAGCGTGAGGCCTTACAACGTGAGGTGGACTTCCTGATGGCACATGGTTTGGTGGAGAGAAGCGACAGTAAGTGGGCATCTCCCTGCCTACTGGTGGACAAACCGGATGGCACATACAGAATGTGTACTGACTACTACCGTACTAAACCAGCTCACCCGTCAGGATTGCTACCCTCTGCCAAGGATTGATGATCTGCTGGACCGGCTGGGAGGAAGGCACTACATCTCGAAGATAAACTTGCTAAAAGGATACTACCAGATCAATTTGTCTGAGAGGGCTAACAAAAATTTATATATTCAGTTAACCCTTTATTAGCAGCGCGCAACTTATGTCGTGTGAAAGAAATTTGGACTAAGTGGCGGTTCACAACTTATGTTGTGTGCCATTTTCAGCACGTAATGTTGCTGAGAGAGAGAGATAAGTGGTGGCAGGAGAGTAGCAAGCGTATGACTGCTCCAGACCACCGTGGCGGACCTACTGACATGAATCCCACCCTCCCCCACCGCACTCGCTACACAGGGAATTATGTTGGGAAACTACCTAATTACCTGGTTTTTGCACTCGTGTTGCGCGATCATTGCAAGAAAACTAGCGGTCGTACAAGGATAGTTGGGGTGTCATTGGAAAGCTCTGTTTATGCCCTTTCAGGGATAGATACTTGTTTTACTCTCTGGGTCTTATTTAGGCATGAAAATGATCACATAAACAACCCTATTTAGGGTAAAAACACCCCGCTGGGCGGTCCATATAAATTACTACCTAGGCCGCTCGTTACGTGTTAAACATGTGTTGTTATGTTCTATGTTTTGATAGATTGTATTCAATTAATTATATAGATAAGTTCATGTAAATAAATTATATAATTTTACTTAATGTTTGACAATTACCACCTACACCTAATATTATTCTTTCACTTATATATTGATAGTATTTGTATTCATAGTGCAATACTCTATGGTCTTTCATAAATAATGATTGACGAGGATTAAGGAAGGAATATCTTTGGGGTTTCTTAATGCCAATGGCTAATTGATATCATTTGATATTTTCTTAACTCTCCACTTTTACCTTACAAAGGGTTCGGTAACTCATATGAGTTACTAGTTTGTGGAAGTTTAACATACCACTTTTGACTTTAAGATAAGTCGTTCACACCACTTTTTTATTGAGTCTGAATAATAGATCTCTGTTTTGTGGTTTCTTTTGTGGGATGTTTGTTAATGTTATGGGTTCGAACCCCGCCTGTAACATAGCCCGCGTGGAACACTTCATTCCAAGCCGATTCCCACTTTGAAAGTGAAAACAACAACAATGTACACAAGTAAAAATGTCTTAGAAAAGGTTGTATTTTGACATACTTAAAGGATTTTTTATGACAAAAGTATTTCTATGAGTGCCCGCTAAACGGTTATTGTAATAGCGGTAGAATAGCGAGAGAGATGCAAATTGCGGCGAAGAGAGATATTGCAGACAGTCGGTGAATGGATGTGAGTTAATGAGATGAAAGGCTTTCTTTTCTACTTTGTCAAGAAAGGCTGTGTGAGAGGATCCTCCCCACACATGTGAACAATACTTAATACATGGGTGCACTGTGCCTCTGTACAGAGCAAGAAGCTGTGCAGGTGTGAAGAACCTCCGGAGGCGGTTAAGCACACCCAGCTTCGGGGAAGCCGTTTTAGCAAAGGTGGCAATATGGTCTTAATTCCAAGTGAGATCAAAAGAAAAGGTGACATCGAGGATACTGAGAGAAGATGAATGGTTGATTTTTGAAGAGTTGAAGTATAAGGGAAAGTCCTTTGGCAGTTCTTGATGGGTGGATAAATAGAGAAACTGGGTTTTGGAAGCATTGAAATCAACAAGATTCTCTCTGCCCCAAATGGAAATGGTTGATATAGGTCAGAAGATAAATGTTTTATGGTATCATCACGTTACTTTTTGAGTGATTGATTGCTGGGGGTTCTGAATAACTAGTAGAATAGTGTAAGGTAGAGTCATCAGCATATGAATGGATAGGATTGGAGGTACAATTGAGAAGATTATTAATGCATATTAAAAAGATAATTGGAGAGCCCTGAGGTACACCAGAGATGATAGGTTGAGGAAGTAAACAATGGCCGTCCACAACGCAGCTATGGAACGGCCAGAGAGGAAATTGGAAATAAGGCACAGATAGAGGGATAGAAACCTTTAGGCCTTCGATATGTCTAGCGCAATAGAAAAGGTTTCACCGAACTCCCGAAAGGAGGATGACCAAGAGTTAGTAAGATATGAAAAAAGATCACCAGTAGAACGACCCCTAAGGAATCCATACTGGCGATTTAAGAGTAGATTATGGGAAGAGAGATGCTTAAGAAATTTTGAGGTAAGAACATTTTCAAAAACTTTAGATATGCAAGAAATGAGAGCAATTGGACGATAGTTGGAGGGTTGAGAGCGGTCACCCTTCTTTGGGACAGGTTGAATGAGAGAAAACTTCCAGCAAGAAAAGAAGACATTAGAGGAGAGGCAGAGATGGAAGAATTTGCCTAGGCAGGGAGTCAGCACGGAAGCACAGTTTTTAAGTACAACAGGAGGAACACGATCCGGACTGTATGCCTTCTTAGTATTAACCCCCTCAGACGGATTAAGTTCCGATAAGTTCCAGGAGGCGGTTGATGCAGCTTTTGGGTCTAGAATTTGGCTCATGAGTGTTTTTGAAACCTTCACATTTCTCTATTCCCAGCCACCAGAATTATGTTTATTGTTATGTATCGTATGTGAATAGATGGCTGAATGACTATACTACATGAAAATAAAAAAAAATAAAAAAAATAAATGGAAATATAGAATGGAAACGTACTCCCGAATAAAAATATTGACCGCATAATTGTGTTCCCACCGTCCTATCTCGGAATTTTGAGTGATGACCATATATTTTTATGTACTAAAATAAAGGTATTTTTTCTCCTGTTTGCAATGGTGAAAATGGAAATTGTCTATTTCAAGCACTGGGCAAAAACAAAAACAGTAATATTTTGCCGGATATGGTTTATAACATGCTTGATTTATGTTTTGTTTACGAGGTGTATAGTTTTCAATTTAGTCTGAATGAATGCGCGAGATAATGACAAAGAAGATAAACAAAACTAGAACGTCCTAAGACAAATACTTTTTTTTCTATGAATATTTGAAATCACGGATCGAAAAAGCTAATATTTACTTTCCGCCGTCGCCCCACCCTGGATAAAAAGCTCGCTCCGAGCAGTTCCCCACCTCGATGTTGTGGTATTTGCACAGGTATGTATGTAATAGTATATATCACCTGAATCGGAAAATTATGCTCTTTCTAATGGTGAAAACCACACCACTACATCATAATTGGTTCGCGTGCTATGGGCAATTGTTTCCATGCAATTAGATTTTGGTGCAAATGAAAGACAATGTTTATAACAGGACATTATTTTAGCCACAATGTTTGTAATAATATGTAATAGTATATATCACCTGAATCGGAAAATAATGCTCTCTCTAATGGTGAAAACCACAATACTACATTATAATTGGTTCGCGAGGTATGGGCAATTGTTTCCATGCAATTTGATTGTGGTGTAAATGAAAGACAATGTTTATCACAGGATATTATTTTAGCCACCATTGTTGCTCCCCCCCCCCCCCCAAAAAAAAAAACCACACACACACATAAAAAAAAAAAAAAAATCCCCCCCCCCCTCCAACAAAAAAATAAAAAATAAAAACAAATAAATAAATATATAAATAAATAAAAAAATAATATAACAATCCAAAAAAAAATAAAAAATAAAATAAAATAAATAAATAAATATATATACTGTATATAATTATCTAATTATATATAATTAGATATAATTATATACAGTATATATATATATATATATATACTGTATATATATATATATATAATTATATATATTATATTTATATATATATATATATATATATATATATATATATAATTTATATATATAATATACTGTATAACAATCTCCACCACTGCTCTACCATCACCACCACCACAACTACCACCATCTCCACCACCACCACTGCTGCTCCACCACCACCACCACCGCTCCACCACCACCATCACCACTGCTGCTCCACCAGCCCCACCACCACCGCAACTACCACCACCACCACAACTACCACCACCACAACCACCACCACCACCACCACCACAACTACCACCACCACCACAACTACCACCGCCACCACAACTACCACCACCACCAAAACTACCACCACCACCACCACCACAACTACCACCACCACCACCACCACCACAACTACCACCACCACCACCACCACAACTACCACCGCCACCACAACTACCACCACCACCAAAACTACCACCACCACCACCACCACCACCACCACCCCAACAACTACCACCACCACCACCACCACCACCACCACAACTACCACCACCAGCACCACCACCACCACAACTACCACCACCACCACAACTACCACCACCAACACAACTACCACCACCACCACCACAACTACCACCACCACCACAACTACCACCACCACCACCACCACAACTACCACCACCACCACCACAACTACCACCACCACCACAACTACCACCACCACAACCACCACAACTACCACCACCCCCACCACCACAACTACCACCACCACCACAACTACCACCACCACCAAAACTACCACCACCACCACCACCACAACTACCACCACCAGCACCACCACAACTACCACCACCACCACAACTACCACCACCACCACCACAACTACCACCACCACCACCACCACAACTACCACCACCACCGTGTTGACAGAAATGTGGAGGCATATATATACTGTATATATATATACAGTATAGGCCTATAATTACATAATGATAAATACATAGTAAAAACACAATATAATAAGAATAAATAAAATACAAATAATAATATATATATACTGTATATATAAATATCTATATTATATATCTATACAGGGTGTTTTAAAACAACATTGCCAGACCTCATCTGCTAATTAGTAAATAAAATAACGAAGAAGATTATCTAAGGACAAAATGCAAAATAATATACCATTAATGATTTAAACCGCATAGAGTAAAATAATTAGTGACACCCAGGTATGAGCTATAATCCGAACACAGGCTAGTGTCCCCCTTCCCCCCCAAATAGCCTACCTCTTGCCTCCCATCCCAGTTCGAGTTTTTCTTCGAAGCTTTGGAGTTATAACGAATCTTCTCATGTGTTTAATCATCTGCTCGGCCATGGTACTATCTTCTTCTGTCATAGTGATATTATTTACCTTATAATATCACATAAATATGGATTGTCGTTATTTAGGTGTGTCTCTGCCTTTGTTATTTTATACTCGTTAAGTCCAAGTGACGTAAATTGTTTGTTTTGGGTACCATTAGATGATTTTAAATATTCATTAGTGAACACCGTAGACTTGTATGTCTACAGCTACGTAAAATCGTCAAACTTCAACCATAAAACTGATAGACATATTTCGTTAGTACTCTGTGATAATAGTAACGTAATGAGGTATTTAAATTGAAACAGTAAATTGCGCAGGAATAATGTTTTCCCATTCAAACAGTTTCACGAACGATTAAATTACCTATAGCAGTGTTCGGATACCTGACCCAGACTTGAGATTCATTATTTTACCTCTTGGTCATCGTTACAAATGGTGCATATCTTTTTACGCTACTTGGATTATAATACTTAGCAGTTTTCTTCTAATTGCAAAATATCATTACCAATTTTATGTTACTTTGATTTTGTAATTATTCATATGTGATTAGGTCATTAGATATCTCCTCTTTACCTTTTTTACTTGGTAATCATTCATATTAAGTATCATGTTTCGTGCTGAGCTCAAAACCCTGTTTTGCTACATTTCTAAATAACCATTTATCTCTGTTACAATATATTTTTGGTAAAAATAGATTAGAAATATATGTATTATATATTTTTATCAATGTGGTCGTCATACTCTGGCAGTGTTGTTTTAAAACACCCTGTATATATACATCACCACCACCATCTCCACCATCACTGCTCCACCATCTTCACCACCACCACCACCACCACCACCTTCACCTCCACCACCGTGGCGACAGAAATTTTGACTGTACTTACCCTGGGACGGCATGACAGTGTATGCTATATAATTCCCTAAACTACACAAACACAATATCCATCGATAACCCAACAATATATGCACTTCATTTGGGTTATATTAGGGTGGAAATACCACCCAGGCTGGGCAAAATGGAGGCCCCTCAGTTTAAAGGTCCTGACAGACCCACCTAGGAGCTTGACTGCTGAGTGAAGACTGGCCTCTTCATCACCAGCGGGGCCCACAGAGAGATGCCACGGGGTTGCTAGATATTTCCAGATGTTGATCTAACTTACCTAACTTACCAATCAAAATAACAGCCAAAAAACGTTATAAACTTATTTTTGGAGAATATAATAAGTTCATATGACGCCATGGCATCATATGAGTTTTTAGGCCATACCTCCATATGACGCGATAGCGTCATATGAGTCGGAGAGTGTTAATATAAGCCCAGAGAGGGTAGAAAGTACATCTTTAGAAGATTATTAGGATATTAGGCATAATTAGGAGAGAGGAGGGTGGAGAGGGAGGAATAGCACTGGAATCATCCAAGGCGAAGTTCTAGCGAAAGTTTGGGTAAAGAGTTCAGCTTTGTCAGAGGAAAAAGTGACGGAAGTTCCGTCAGAGTGGAAAAGGGGAGGGAGAGACGAAGAAGAAAAATTGTTGGAGAGGTTTTTGGCTAGATGCCAGAATGCTTGGGAAGAACTAGAGTTGGACAGTTAAGTGCATTAATTAATGAAAGAGTGCTTGCCGAGTCGAAAAACAGATTTGGCTTGATTCCGGGCAGAAACATAGGAAGAATGAGATTCTCGAGTTTGAAGGCGTCGATGCTTCCTCCTTATTGTGGACAGCAGTAGAACAATGTGAGTAAACCAAGAATTGTTTGCATTAGTCTGAGAGAAAGAAAATGAAATGTATGCCTCCATGCCCTAAAGGATTACCTCGGTAATGCATTTAGCACTCTCCGAGGTTCCCCGGCCACGGAAGCAAAAATCATTCCATGGGAAATCAAAGAAATACTGCCGGAGAGCCTCCCAGTTGTCAGCATCAATGTACCAAAAGCGCCGCCAGGTGGGAGGATTGGGTGTCCGTACTGGAGAGATAGGAAAGGTGACAGAGATAAGTTTATGGTTGGACACGGTATATAGTGTATATATAAAGACAATCAACCGAGCAGAGCGTACGGTTAATCACGACACAGCTTAACTCCTTCAGACATATTATGTTCCAGTAAGTCTATGGAGGCGGGAGCCCGGTATCATTGCCACTGCACCACACAACTGTCAAAACCACACTGCTGACCGTTAGAATTGTCGGAGAAACCTGGTGTTACCACCAACCGACAGATCTTCATCTATCTTACCGGACTTACTGAACTCCATATGACGCTAGGGCGTCATATAACTTATTCTAGAATTATGAAGATAAGTCCATATGACGCAGTAGCGTCATATGAAATTTTGGTTCACCCTGTCATATGACGCGGTAGCGTCATATAAGTTTGAAGGAGTTAATAACACAATCCACATGGATAATACATAAAATTAATGTACTGTGGGGATGTTGTAAGGGCAGTCAGGAACACTACAAATATGAGTACAGTAAGGTAATAATGAGGTTAAACAATTCAGTTCTCAATACATAAATGGGTATAATCTTTGGAATAGTTTATGTTAACAGTATACAAGGTTCATAGAAATACCAACTGACTAGTAATTTGCTTCTCATAATACAGTTATGAGATTAGGCCTATGTGGCTTAGAATCAATTATATAAGCTATGAATAGGTGAAAGAAGTATCTCTTGCATATGAGGACTTCTGTAAGATGAACATCTGAGAACTAAGTAAGTGAGAGTGTGATTATTAACTCCTCCAGACATATTTTGTTCCAGTAAGTCCACGGTGGCGGGCGCCCGGTATCATTGCCACTGCACCACACAACTGTCAAAACCACACTGGTGGCCGTTAGAATTATCGGAGGAACCTGGGGTTGCCACCAACCGACAGATCTTCATCTAACTTACCGGACTTACTGAGCTCATATGACGCTAATGCGTCATATGGTCTTATTGGAGAGGCATGTAGATAAGTTCATATGACGCGATCACGTCATATGAGTTTTGGGTTATAAGTTCCATATGACGCGATCGCGTCATATATGTCGCAAGGAGTTAATGGAGTGAGCTTTAAAATTAGAACTTTGGGTAGATGAGTTGTCCCGATGAGGAGTCGAGTAGGAGTGAACTCTTGGAGGATGACGAATTACTGAGGGTGAGTACTGAGGAAGGGAGTGGTTGCTGAGTCAGGATGTGTGATGACTAGCTAGCAGGAAGGGAGTCTAAAATGTTGAGCTTGGGACAGGAAATATCCTAAACAAAATATTAAGTATAAACCTATGAGATAATATTATTATCATTTAATATAAGGCATTTGTATCAAGATAATTAAAGTTATACCTGACAATGTGTGATATTAAATGAGTAATGGCATATATAATGTAATAGCTCAATATGATGGTGGAAGTGTATAAGATTAATATGGGTAATTATGAGGGTTATAGAAACACAAAATGCGGTTAATCATTACACACTTCTCTAAACTTGAAGTATGAATACAATAGTAGGCAGTCTCTACACAACTAGGTATAACCACAATGTAGGGCAGTCTTTGCACAACTTCCAAACATAATATTTATAACTGCAATGTCGTCTAGTCCAGGCATAACTCTCAAACGCAATATAATATGTAGAATTACGCTAAGGGGTAGTCTTGGCACAACTCCAGAGCACAATACATATAATTACAACAGAGGGTAGTTTGGATATAACTCCCAAATGCAACAGGTAAATACACTAAAGGACAGCCTTGTTACAACTACCAAATTCAATAAGTAAATATGCATAACAACTCCCAAACACAATATGTTAATACTCAATATGGAAGCCTGGTCAGAACTCCTGAACACAATAATATATAAATATGCAGAGTGGAAGCCTTGGCAAATAAACAATAACATATACAACCTATCAATAGCGATGTGGTAATCGTGGGTATTTGGCAATTCTCCTGCTGGTCCCGTGGGAATCAGTCAGCGTGGGGTAGTTGGCAGGGTAGCCTGGGTAAAGGCCGCGTCACACTTAGCCGTATTTATCCCGTATTTCCCGAATCTGCTATACAGGATTAGATCGGCAATGTTTTCGGGAGTTGCCCTGGGAGTACGGCAGAGTGCGGCAATGTATGGGAAATTTGTCGACAAAATAGCGAGGCTCTTATTTCATGGTCGAAACCCAAGAATAATTTGGGCGTGTAGCGTACGTAAATTTTGCGCACAAGGTTTGGGAAATACGTACAAGATACTATTGGCAAACGCATGAGATATGGCCGAGCTCGGTTGTGTTTGCCCGGTTTCAGCCACATGCACATATGACACACGTGTTTTGTACGAAATTTACTAATCACGAACGCAGTGGACGCATCAAGTACGAATGTACGAATGGTTTTATTTTTCATGTAAATATTTTAGTCATAAGGAACAGTAAAAACTAAGATATAAGTATAATATATAAATACAATAAATATATACATAATATACAGTATATATAATTTTATGATAATATTCATGAAAGGCATATAATAAATAATAGTTATCTGATAATATTCAAGAAATATAAGTAAGAATTGAAATGCAATATATACTTTTCAAATGAGTAATTACTATTATATAAATATAAATTTAACACTCAAAGAGCGGGTGGTGGAGTATATTTGACTGTGCCGCCCAGCGGGGGGTTTTACCGTAAACGAGCTTGTTTCCGTGCTCGTTTTCATGCATAAACAAGAGCCAGAGCGTAAGACAAGTATGTATCCCTGAAAGGGCGTTAAATGAGCTTTCCAATGACACCAGAACCATCCTTCTATGATCACTGGTTGTCTTGCAACGATCGTGCAACCGAAGGGCAAAATCGGTAAAATACGGTAATTTCCTTACATTATTACGTGTGAAACGAGTGAGGCAGGGTGGAGTAGGGCGGAGTACATCTCAGTAGCTCCACGGCCACTGTGGCGAGCGGTCATGAGGTAACCTACGCTCCTCGCACCGCTCCGCTCTCTCTCAGAGCACATTACGTGCTCAAAATTGCATGCGACTATAGCCGGGCCCCGCCACATTGTCCTTGGTTCTCTCGCCCGGCTATAGCCGGCCGCCGCCAGTTAAGGATTAATGATACTAATCAAGAAATACACAATGGGAAACCAATGAAAATGATTAATGAAAAATATTGATGGAATACAGTAGAAATGAATAGATTGATAATAGTATTTGTAAACAAATATAAAGGAAATATGAATGATGAAAGGATACCAGAAGTAATAATTATTGAATAAACAGTTAGTGGTCATGATGTCCTCAAGGTCCATGTAGTCCATGTTGATCTGGCAGTGGGTAGAAGAGAAGTGGTGCTGTCTGGCTGTCTGGGTCATGTGCCCTCATATATATATGTGGCAGGGTTCTCGTGCTTGGTGTGTCTGTGGTGCGTGTGGTTTGTGGCATTCACGTGTGTCGTGCGTGTTGTGTGCTTCATGTACTTATATGATTCGCCCCCAATTTGTTTACATTATCGTCGTATGTGTTGCATGTTCGTCGACCTGCATGTTGCGTACTGGCGATGTACATACAAGTGCGTACGCCGTGCATCACACGTGCGGATGTAGTTTGTACAGTCAGATTTTTCGCGGAAATCCTTGCGTTGTTCGGCAAACTTGCATTTTTGTGCCCTTCAGGCAATACGGGGAAAAATACGGCTAAGTGTGGCGTGGCCTGAAGGGGGAGGGGGTTGGCTGGCTGCGAGGTTGGCCGCACATCTGGGCCAGGTAGAACCCTAGAACACTAAACTTGATTTTGTGTAACGACATCAGTAAACATGAGTACGAGGTACCCGACTTTGGAAATTATAAAAAAACATATTACATATGAAAATGTATTAACCCTTACTGTACCAGCGACGTACAATGGCCGACAGTAAGTAGGTTACTCGCCAGTACCAGCGGCGTACGATGACCGTTAGTAATATTCGGTCCTTGTACCGAGGGGTACCAGACTTGTAAACACTGCTTTGATACCTTGGCAACATTTCTCAGAGTGTATTTAAGGTCCCGCGGGCAGGATGGCTCAGTACTCGTCCAACTTTCGGGGTGAGAGGTTGCGCTCTCTCGTCCTTGAAGCCATTTGGTACTGCTTGGTACTGGAGGTTATATTTACAGTAATACCCTCTGGTACAGTAAGGGTTAAAATAAACATTAACACACTTATAGTTACATCTTTCACTACTTCTTAAGCGAGCGAGCGAGCTAGCAAGCACACAGGTCAGTTAGGTCCTCAAAAGAGGGGAGCTTCGGAGGGGTATAGTTGGGTTAAGTGACCGATATACGTATCAGAAGATCGGCGATGATAGGGTGATTCAGAACATAGTAAACATAGCATTGTTTCTTGTTTAATTATTGCTTATAAAGCATCTTTAGTGTAATTTTGAGTGTGTTAATGCCAGGGTTAGTGAGGTGACAAGGGACTGTTACAAGCCCTGGCAGTTCCATAAACCTCCAGTATCCACAAGGTGAGTGAAATGACCGTGTGTAGTACAAGTAATTTCACCTCTATGTTTCCCTACCATAGGCCTTACCTCACACCTAACATGTGACGTGACCCTCGGTCTTTCAATTTCTCTTGCAGGTCTAACCATTATGAAGTACTTTCTAAAAGGCATATTTTTCTTCTCTCTCTCTCTCTCTCTCTCTCTCTCTAGTAGGGACTGCAAGGTCTGTGTGGCCCGAGTATCTGTGTAACAAACACTCAGCGTTTTGTCTAATTTAAATATTATGCCGTAATAATTGCTGTCCTATATTTGGTCACTCACGCTGATCCTGGCTCTTGCTCGCTCTCTGTCTCTCTCCCTATCTTAACCCTTTGGCGCACCTATAGTTTCCAATCAAAGTTTTTCCCACTCGCAAATTATATCTCAGCTCACTCAGAGCCAGTTTTGTGCCCGGCGATAATTTGTTTCTGTGACGTTTTTATCCACCAAAAAATCCTTATATTTGGATTAATGAGGTACCATCGGCTTCGTTATTGATTGAACTTGAAGATAAGCGAATAAAAACATAGAATAAATACAAAACAACCACATTGGGGCACTCCGAAATAAGAATTGTAAACAAAAAAGTAAATACCTTATCTCCAACTCGCGCTAGCTCAAAATTTTGCCCGCAACATTTTTGATTTGCATACATATATGGAAGCGGAATTTAATGAGGATTCCACTGGTAACTTCAGAATTACTATAAACAAAATAGTTACTGAGATACACGAATAAACGTGAAAGTATCGAAACACAGACTGAGCTGTACTCTGCTCACTTCCCAGCCAGCCGTGAGTAAACGGTTAAACTGAGGGGGTTGCCAATGGTACCCATTGAACTAGACGTAATACTTAATATCTGTGCCAAATATGACGCGCGTCAGACGAAAACTTAATTTTTGGCGAATATTTTTAAGTTTAATGACTCTTAACGAGTCATCGTGCGCCTAGGAAAAAAATGCCTAATGACTCTGAACGAGTCATCGTGCGCCAAAGAGTGGTTAATGTTGACTGCATTATAAATTATTATGTTACCTCCACCAACCGACTTTACTCCTAAACTCAATTAATGAAATAATTATAATAAGTTTATTAATACCTAAGCGTGAATGTAGAGACATCAATTTACTTATATGATACAATTGGCGCATTTCCTTGTAATTAGTAAGTAATTAGTAGGATATTTTAGTTGTACCGGGTCCCAATGCCGAGGATTTATACATGTTACCACTTAGCTTTAGGAGAAGCAGGCCATTGGAGAACAATTAAACGTCGAATGCTGCTCGTTCTAATACATCAAATAGTAATCAGTTTCCATCCAGTGAGTCGAAATATATATATAGAAGTCATCAAAATATCACTAATTTCTATATTCATTAATGGTACAGACATATTACTCTCAAATTATATTCAGTACAATGCCCAATATATATACAAAGTATATATGATGAATAAAACACAATATATTAGGCCTACAGAGACATTTGGCAAGGATTCCAAACTTTAGAGATCCTTGCCATATGTCTCTGTAGGCCAAATATATTCTGTTTTATTCAGTATATATACTTTGTATATTGGGCATTGCACTGAATAGAATTTGAAAGTAATATGTCTGTAATATTAATGAATTTAGAAATGAGTGATATGTTGATGACTTCTATCTATATATTTCGACTCACTGGATGGAAACTGATTACTATTTGGTGTATTAGAAAGAGCAGCAAACAACGTTTTATTGTCCCCCATTGCGTGTATGAGCCCAACAGAAAGTTGGACTAAGATATGGGAATTATAAGCATACAATTTATTTACATTAATAATAACGGGAATAATTTAGATATGTGCCAGAAGAAATTTCTCGGTGTCTCCGAAACAAGGGTAGGGTAAATTGGCCTACATCATGCAGCAACTCACCAGACACAAACAAGGGAGACATGGCAGTGGAACGGATAATCTTGGAGGACTATGGTCTAGCAGATACTAAGTGTTGTATTATCTGTGGACAAATCAGAGTCAGAAAGGTTTTGCAAAAATGTTCCGGCTGCTTTAGACCTGTTCATTTAAGTTGTGTTGGCTTAACCAAGAAGACTTCAGGGGAACAACCAAACTGGAAATGTTAGTTATGTCCAGGGCCCACTGCAGGGCCAAGCAGGGCAATGCCGGACACCGACTTGACCCAACTTGTGACCAAATGGAAAGCGTGGATCTGGGTCCTGGTCCAGGTACCGAAAGGAGCCTGAATCCAAGTGGTGGAGGCCTTTCCAACCATCATAAAGCATACCCTAGAGTTCAAGACACCCCTCGTATGGGCACAGCTCCTTGGTTTTTCTTATGGGCTCCTCCAAAGGACCAAAAATCACCCAGAACCAACATACAAGACCATCTTCAGGTATTACTACCCACCAGTAGCACAAGTGTCAAGTAGCACAGTATATGGAGGCTAACAGGCTGGTAGAACCCCCCAAACGGCAACCAAATAGGGCCCAGAAGCAACAGACAAGGAAGAGGAAGAGGCTGAACAGCTACACAAGAGGATCGCAGGTAAGCTGGCCGATAGTGACATTAAAGGGGCTGTCAGACTGTTTTCATCTTCAGAAGGTTTTGCTAGCCATGGTACCGAAGTTGTTGAAGCCCTACGATGAAAACACCCACCTTCACCTGGAGACCTAAGCCTCCCCACAGCCCCAAATGCCCAGATGCCTCAACCATTAGTTGTCATGAAGGAGCAGGTGGTTGCCGCAGCAACTTCATTTCCAGCAGGTTCAGCCGCGGGCCTAGATGGTATCCGATGATTCCGACCCACCCACCTCAAAGGCCTTTTGGGTCAGGGATCAGGAGCAGCCGGGGAGGCACTCTTGGAAACCCTCACCAAATTTATCAACATGGTTTTAAGAGAGGTATTACCCGACTGTGCCACACCCCTATTTTGGGGGGCATCACTCTGTGCACTGGCCAAAAAAGATGGCAGTGTGCACTCAATAGCAGTAGGGAACACCTTCACTTACACTGAGAGTAATCCAGCCAGCTCTCGAAAACACCTCCTCCTATCTACTTCCCTTAATTTAACATGCACACCATTCTTCCTCCTTCCACAAAAAAAAAAAAAAAAAAAATTATGATGAACACTCACCAAGCATCGGAGTCCCCAGGGTGTGTGGGGGGGGGGGGGGGGGGGGGGGGGGCATAAAGGCCCCCACACACGCCCGACCTTCCCCTGATGACCCCTCTAAATGCTCTGGACCACGGCCTGTCACTCTTACTATCAACTTTTTCAATATTCGTTGCTTGTCCTCTAATTTTTACTCAGTTGACCACCATTTCTCCTCCTCCAAACCTGATCTTCTTTTCCTCACTAAATCCCAGGTGTCTGAGGCAACTACCAGCAGCTCCTTCTCTGTATCCTGCTACTTTCTCTGTCCTAGTTTCAAAGCCAAAGGTGGATGTTGTACATACGTGCACAACAAACACACTTGCTTTCATGTTCCCGATTTCGACTCCTCTGAATTCTCAACTTTATGGTTCAAACTATCCAGTCATTCTCATACTAAATATTTCTGTGCTGTCTATCTTTCCCCTAACTTACCGACTTTCCCAAATTCTTTGACTATCTAAACTCTAAAGTGGAACACATTCTATCCATCTCTCCCTTCTCGGAAATCTCCATCTTAGGAGATTTCAACGTTCACCACCGCCAATGGCTCTCCTCCCATACTACTGACCAACCTGGTGAACAAGCCTTCGTCTTTTCTATCCTAAATGGCCTAGAGCAGCTGGTCCAGCAACCCACCCGTATCCCGGATCGCTGCGGAGATCGGCCCAACATTCTTGACTTATTTCTGACTTCTAACCCTTCTTTTTATTCTATCAATCTTTTCTCTCCTTTGGGCTCCTCCGGCTATAAACTTATCTTAGTTACCTGTCCTATCTCTCCAGTACGGCCACCCGATCCTCCCAGCCGGCGGTGCTTGTGGCACTTTGGCCTTGCCGACTGGGAGGCTCTACAGCAGTACTTCTTTGATTTCCCATAGAAAGACTTTTGCTTCCGTGGCCGAGGACCCTCGGAGAGTGCTGAACGCATTACTGAGGTAATTCTCTCGGAATGGAAGCATACATTCCATTTTCTTTCTCTCAGTCTAATGCAAAAAAATCTTGGTTTACTCACGCTTGTTCTACTGCTGTCCGAAAAAAGGAGGAAGCATTCAAACAGTACCGATGCCTTAAAACTCAAGATTCTCATTCTTTCTATGTTTCTGCCCGGAATCAAGCCAAATCTGTTCTTCGACTTGCCAAGCACTCTTTCATCAATAATAAATGCACTGAACTATCCAACTCTAGCTCTTCCCAAGCTTTCTGGCATCTAGCCAAAATCCTCTCCAACAATTTGTATTTACCTAATTGTATTTACCTAATTGTAGTTTACAGGAGTTGAGCTAAGCTCGTGTTGTCCCGTCTCTCAGTCTACTTTTTATCCAATTTTTTCTTTAAAATATGGATATTCCTTGCCCCTACCACCTCCTCCTCCAGCCCATTCCATTTGTCAATACATCTATAGGGGAAGCTAAACTTCCTGATATCGTTCTGGCAGGTAGGTCTTTTTACTTTGTAGCTGTGGCCTCTAGTTATTCCTGTATCCATAATTAATATATCCTCCCTATCCAGCCTCTCCAGCCCCCGGGTGCATTTGTACATCATTATCATGTCTCCCCTCTCTCTCCTCTCTTTTAGACTAGGTAGATTTAATTTGTCTAGCCTCCCTTCATATGGCAGTTCTCTGATACTTGGAACCAATCTAGTAACTGCTCTCTGGATTCTTTCTAACTTGTGAATATGCTTCTTTAGATGCGGGGACCACACCACTGCTGCATACTCCAATCTTGGTCTAATCATACTCTTCATAATTTTCGCTACCATGGTCTCATCCAAGTAGTTCAGAGCAACTTTCATATTCCCGGCCATTGCATACATTCCGCTAAAGAGCTTGTTAATATGTTTCTCTGGCGACAAATTATCTTGTATAATCAACCTTAAATCCTTTTCTTTTTCGGCCTTGCTAATTATATTATCTCCCATCCTGTACTCCCAATTTGGTCTATTCACACTTCTTCCCATATTTAACACATGGCATTTACTTATATTAAATTTCATTTTCCACTTGGTGCTCCATTCGTATATTTTATATAAATCCCCTTGCAGCTCCTCACAACTACTTTTATTTGTTATTTGTCTCATAATTTTTACGTCATCTGCAAACATTGACATTTAGGAGTTTATGCCTATCGGCAGGTCATTCACGTACATAAGGAACATGAGAGGTGCCAACACAGATCCCTGCGGCACACCACTCTCAACTTTCCGCCACGATGAGTAAGTTCCTCTAATGTTGGTCCTCATTTCCCTATCTGTTAAATAGCTCTCCATCCATTTCAGCAAACTCCCCCTGACACATCCTAGCGTCTCAAGCTTAGATAACAATCTCTTATGTGGTACCTTATCGAATGCTTTGGAAAGGTCTAAGTAGACGCAGTCCACCCATCCGCCTCTTTCTTGGAGTACATCTATCACCCTACTGTAATAACATAGCAAACTGGTAACACAAGATGTCCCTTCTCTGAATCCAAATTGCTTTGGGGTTATTATCTTCTTTCTCTCCAACATTTTCATCCATCTCTTCCTAATTAGCTTTTCACAAATCTTGCATACAATACTAGTAAGTGAAACTGGTCTATAGTTTAGAGGGTCCTCAGGGTTTCCATTCTTGTATATCGGAATGATATTAGCTCTTTTCCATTCAACAGGAACCTGTCCTTTATCTAAGGAAGCTTGAATTATGTCCCTCACTGGCTCCACTAATTGCTCTGCACACTCCTTTAAAACCCAGGCAGACACTTCATCCGGTCCCATAGCTTTCCTTACTTCAAGTCCTCTCATCGCAGATAACAGCTCATCTCTAGTTATTTCAATCTTACTAAGACCACTCTCCAGTACTCCCGCCTGTGGTTCGTCAAAACCTTCCTCTCTAGTAAAAACTGACCCCAATTTGTTATTCATTACCTCGCACATGTCCGATACATTTTCATACGTCCTAGCATCAACTCTTAATTTAGTAATTTGTTTCTTTACCTTCAACTTACTGTTTATATATTTATAAAATAATCTAGGATCACTTTCACATTTATTTACTATGTTCTTCTCATAGTTCATTTTAACTTGCCTAATTATGTTAACATATCTATTCCTCTCCTGTTTATATTTATTCCGATTACTCTCAGTGTTCCTTCTTCTTAATCTAGCCCAAGCTGCATCACTCCTACCCAAAGCTCTTTTGCATTTCAAATTAAACCAATCTTTCTGCTTAGTAAAATTTCCAGTTTTATATCTTGGGACAAACAGATTGGTTCCTACTCTATAAATTTCGAGGAATCTACTATATTTACCTTGTACGTCCTGTTCCTTCAAAATAAGATCCCAATCTACTCCCTCTAAATATCTTTTCAAGGATACATAATCAGCTTTACTATAATTAATCTGTCATTTATGTAGCTATTGTCTAATCTATTGGCATTACTCGAGGTCAACTTCCATTTTAGTAATAGGTGATCACTTTTACCTACAGGACATAGATAGTTTATATCACTAATTTCGTGAGGATCCTTTGTAAAAATCAGATCGAGTTTAGAAGGTTCGTTATTACTCCTCATTCTTGTATTTTCCTTCACATGTTGTGCAAGTACATTTTCCGTAACCAACTCCACTTCCTCATCTGCCCTTATTACCAAAAAGATATAAACAAGCTAGAACGAGTTCAACGTAGAGTTACCAAAATGATACCTAGTCTAAAGAACAAATCATACGAAGAGCGTCTTAGAGAATTAAATCTATTTCCTTTAACCCGGCACAGATTAAGAGGTGATTTAATTCAAGTGTTCAAAATCATCAAAGGCATCGACAATATGAACTGTAGTAAGTACTTCACTATCGACCAATCTAATTACACGCGGGGAAACGGTTGCAAAATTATTGGTAAATCTTTAAACTCACACGAATCTAAGAATTTCTTCTTCAATCGAGTTGTCAACTTGTGGAATGGGCTTCCCCGAGACGTTATAGACTGCAGCACCGTTTATTAATTTTATCTCCGCGTAGACAAATATCTCGCATCAAACCCGCGACTGACTGCATTTGTAAATGAATAACTTTATTTTATCCTCCCCTCAGTTACTAACCCCTCTGTCCCCTACTAACTTCCTAATCCTGCCACGGATATTAGTTCCCTTTCCAATGTTCCCTTACCCACTCTAAACCACTGTTTGGACACTTGATCCTCAGTGTTTTGGAGGACAAGCAGCCTAGAAGGGTCACTAGACCTGTTGTTGCTTGATTTCCTTTGTACTCCTTTGTCTCTGTCTCTCCTCTAATGTCTTCCCTTCATGCTGGAAGTTTGCTCTCATGCAACCTGCCCCAAGGAAGGGTGACCGCTCTCAACCCTCCAACTACCGTCCAATTGTTCTCATCTCTCGTATCTCTAAAGTTTTTTAAACTATTCTTGCTTCCAAACTTCCTAAAGCATTTCTCTTCTCATAATCTACTCTCAGATTGCCAGTATGGCTTTCTCAAGGGTCGCTGTACTGGTGATCTTCTTTCATATCCTACTAACTCTTGGTCATCCTCCTTTCGGGACTTCGGTGAGACCTTTTCTATTGCGCTAGACATATCAAAGGCCTTCGATAGAGTCTGGCACAAATCCTTAATTTCTAACTACCCTCCTTTGGTTTCTATCCCTCCATCTGTGCCTTTGTCTCTAATTTCCTTTCCCGCCATTCCATACCTACTGTTGTGGACGGCCATCACTCACTTCCTCATCCTATCAACTCTGGTGTTCCTCAGGGTTCTGTCCTATCTCCTATTCTCTTTCTTATTTTCATAAATGATCTTCTCAACTGTACCTCCAGTCCCATCCATTCATACGCATACAACTCTACCTTACACTACTCAATTAGTTTTCCAGAACGCCCAGTCAGTAATCCCTCAAAGACAAAGGTAATGAAGCTATACAACACTTATCTTCTGGTCTAACTTCCATTTCCAATTGGGGCAGAGAAAACCTTGTTGCCTTTAATGCTTCCAAAACTCAATTATTCGATCTATCTACCCGTCCGGAACTCCCAGCAGACTATCCCTTAGTCATGAACAATACAAAAATTAATCCTTCATCTTCTCTCAATATTCTTGGTGTCTCTTTTTCATCAGCCCTCACTTGGAAGGACCATATTACCAGTCTTGTTAAAGCAGCCTCCCAGAAGCTGGGTTTGCTCAACCGCCTCAAAGGGTTATTTACCCCTGCACAGCATTTTGCTCTGTAGAGGGGCACAGTGCATCCTTGTATTGAGTATTGTTCACATGTGTGGGGAGGATCGTCTCACACCGCACTCCTAGACAAAGTAGAAAGGAAGGCCTTTCGTATCATTAATTTTCGCCCACTCACCAACTCTCTGCAAGCTCTCTCTCTTCGTTGCAATGTTGCATCTCTCTCGCTATTCTATCGCTACTACAATAATCAGTGCTCCTCAGAGCTCCCCCAGTGTATACCACCTCGTCTACGTAGGTAACGTGGTATCTGTCTTGCAACACAATCGCACCCTGACTCTGTGCAGCTCTCCAACACAATAGTGAAACGTTACTCTCAGACTTTCTTCTATTTAACAGGTGAGCTCTGGAACTCTCCCCAAGAATCAGTCTTTCCCTCCTCCTATGACTTAAATTGCTTCAAACTCCGTGTGTCCAGGCATTTTGGCTCGAACGTCCCTTGATTTTGGCTCTGTCACTCTTTCAACTATGGGGGAGGCACTCGCTAGAGGCAGTTCTGCCTTTTGTCTCCCTCACTCACATAGAAGAACAAAAATCACAATTAAATAATGGTTTTAGGTATAATTCTGGAACATTCGAACCTACGTCTGCATCACACATAGTTGTCACAGATGGCGTAGTAGTTCTTCATCATTGCTATGATCGGTAGTATGAAAGAGGATATTTTCCACCTCTTCCTGGAAAAGATTTTCACACCTAGAAGCCATAATAAACAATATAGTTTCTCGCTAGTCACTTCCTGTTTGTTTATCAATTCCTGACTGAAAGGGGAAATAATTAATCACTATAACCGCACTTATTGCACTAGCAGTAAACACAGGTACGATATACCCGTACGACAACCCGTACATACCTCAGCCAAGCCCGTGATAAACGAGTGCTTCTAAAGATAGCCATGTGGAATGCATTTAACAGCATTCACAGGGATGTCTTCCTCGTGCAGCACAAGAGCACATCTCCACTCTGTACCCCCTACTTTGGCAGGCATATTCCAAACCTTCAATTCTGATTTTCGGCGAGACGGCAATCCAATCAGCGACCCTGTTTCAGTAGGGAGATCCCGTTGGTCCTGCCTTTTTCTCACTAGGTGTGGATGCAGCAGCTAACAAAGCTAGGTCAGAGTTGGATGTTTGGTACCTGCACGATGCTACTTTGGGTGAGTCTGAAGAAAATGTCCTAACCAATCTAAACAACATCATAACTGACCTAGGCCAGGCTGGGATAGAGGTAAATGACACCAAATGTAAACTCGTCCTCCTCAATTACACACCTGAAGAAAGAGAACACACTTGGGCCCAATTCGAAGGCATCCTGCCAGTTGTAAAGAGTTCTTCAGGAGCACCAGCAAACCCTCTTAGGTTCCTCACTTACTCCGGCAGCCATCCCACAAGCACTTCAAGGAAAAAGAGGAGGAGCTTCAATGTATTGTGAGCCGCTTGATACACATTGATATCCACTCAGCTCGGGCCCGTCTCAAGAAGTTCCACTCCATCCCAAAACTCCAGTACCTTTTGCGGACATCAAGGACTTACACGAATACTGGTGGCCTCCAAGAATTCAACATAATCCAAGAAGCACTGACCAGTATCACCAATGTGGACTTTCAAGATCAGACCTTGGCACAAGCCTCTCTCCCTGTCTGCCTCGGTGGTCTGCGGATACAGAGACCATGGATATTGCCTCCCCTGCCTTTATCTCTTCCCTTATCGCAACCAACGACCTCGTAGTGTCCATCTTTTCTTCTCAACCCGGAATGACCTTTAATGAGGACTTGGCAGAAGCAATTAACACTTGGAAGGAAAGTACAGGAGCAGAGGAGGAGCCTCAGGGTACCTCTAGGAACAAGCAGATAGCGTGGGATACCATCTCGGCGAAGAAAACATAAGAAAGTCTCCTAACCAAGGCGGACCAGGTAGCTAAAGCACGCCTCCAGGCAGCTGCCTGTTTAAGGAGTGGCTTGTGGTTACATGCCATCCCCATCCCACCTTTTGGAACTCACTTGGATGCTGAAGCACTCTGGGTTGCCATCGCACTCAAAGTACAAAGGAGTACAAAGGAGTACAAAGGAAATCAAGCAACAACAGATCTAGTGACCCTTATAGGTTGCTTGTCCTCCAAAACACTGAGGATCAAGTGTCCAAACAGTGGTTTAGAGTGGGTAAGGGAACATTGGAAAGGGAATTACTGCCCTGGAACTAATATCCGTGGCAGGATTAGGAAGTTAGTAGGGGACAGATGGGTTAGTAACTGAGGGGGGGATAAAATAAAGTTATTCATTTACAAACGCAGTTAGTCGCGGGTTTGATGCGAGATATTTGTCTAGGCGGAGTTTAAATGAATCAACGGTGATGCAGTCTATAACGTTTCGGGGAAGCCCATTCCACAAGTTGACAACTCGATTGAAGAAGAAATTCTTAGATTCGTGTGAGTTAAAAGATTTACCAATAATTTTGCAACCGTTTCCCCGCGTGTAATTAGATTGGTCGATAGTGAAGTACTTACTACAGTTCATATTGTCGATGCCTTTGATGATTTTGAACACTTGAATTAAGTCACCTCTTAATCTGCGCTGGGTTAAAGGAAATAGATTTAATTCTCTAAGACGCTCTTCGTATGGTTTGTTCTTTAGGCTAGGTATCATTTTGGTAACTCTACGTTGAACTCGTTCTAGCTTGTCTATATCTTTTTGGTAATAAGGGCACCAGGATTGAACGCAGTATTCCAGAAGAGGGCGGACTAAGGAATTGTAAAAGGTTAGGATAACTTCTTTGGATATATGCTCAAATGACCTGCCTATAAAGCCAATTATTTTGTTTGCCTTCTTAACAACTTCTGAACATTGTTGACTCGGTTTTTGGTTACTCGATATTGTTACTCGCAGATCGGTTTCTCTGTTTACATTCTTAAGCTGAGTGCCATTCATCGAATAGTTTGCTTTCTCATTTAGGTATCCGATATGTAGTACTTTACATTTATCCGCATTGAAACTCATTTGCCAAATTTGGGCCCAACATGACAATATATCTAGATTGTGTTGCATATCGTCAACTTGTTCTTTTGAGAGTACGCTATTTGCAATTTTTGTATCGTCAGCAAATTTTGAGATTGTACAGGTGAGACCCTCATCTATGTCGTTGATGTAAATTAGAAAGAGAATTGGTCCTAGTACCGATCCCTGGGGTACCCCGCTACTTACATTGGTCCATTTAGATGCCTTACCGTTTATGACTACTCTTTGCTTTCTGTCGCTGAGCCAATTTTCTATCCATTTCAACACACCGTCTTGTATTCCATGCGCTTTTAGTTTTAGCAGTAAACGTTTGTGGGGAACTTTGTCAAAGGCCTTTTGAAAATCAAGGTATATAATATCTACAGCTTTACTCTCATCGTAGAGGTTGACGATATCGTGGAAGAAGTCTAAGAGGTTTGTTAAACAGGAACGTTTTTTACGAAAGCCGTGTTGAGTATCTTTAAGTATGTTATTTTCCTCTAAGTGATTTACGAGTCTGTCTCGTATGACCGTTTCTAGCATTTTACATACAACTGAGGTTAAGCTAATTGGACGATAGTTACTGGGTAGGGATTTGCTGCCTTTTTTGAATATCGGTGTTACATTGGCTAGCTTCCACTGATCGGGCATAGTTCCAGACTGCAAGGATTTATTGAATAGTAATGTCAGTTGTTTGGAGAGCTCATCCTTAGCTTCCTTTAGAACTCTAGGCGAGATTGTATCAGGTCCAGGCGTTTTATTTACCTTGAGTTTATCTAAACAATTCAATACTTCTCTCTCTGTAACGGTGATATTGCTTAAAACATCTGAATTATCAATCTGAATCGGCGATGGTGTAGGGATATCACTGAGGTCTTCTGTTGTAAAAACTGATGCAAAGAAGGTATTGAGGGCATTACTCATTTGTACTTCGTCTTTGGTGTATTCTCCATTTTCATCAACTAACGGTCCAACAGTTGAAGTAACTACTTTTTTCTTTCTGATATAACTATAGAATTCTTTCGGGTTTGTTTTACTTTGATTCGCAATATGTAACTCTAAGGTCTTTTTACTTTGCTTAATTAACTTTTTGGCTTTGCGTCGTAGCTCTACAAATTTCAGCCGTTCTTCGTCATTTTGTGAGGATTTTAATCTATCATTAGCAAATTTTTTAGCAAGCAGGCAGTTTGAAATATCTTTATTCCACCATTTGGGCTTATTATTATGGCCTGGACGCCGTATTTTCGATGGTATGCAGTCTTGCACTGCTTTTAGGTAAGTGGCTTTGAATAACTTCCAAGATGTATTTATGTCGTTATTGTGAATTAAAAAGCTCCAGTCAGTTTCTTTAAACATAGCTCTAAGTTTATGGAAGTTTGCTTTCTTGAAATTAGGGACTTTTTCGATGCTACTATTTGGTTCGTTACTAGTAAACTTTAAAGTGAAAGTTATCGTACGATGGTCGCTGTTACTGAATTCATCACCAACATTCAAATTCTCTATTAATTCTTCTTTTGTTGCAAGTACAATGTCAAGAACGTTATTACCACGGGTTGGCGTTCGAACAAATTGATAAAGCGAACTCTCTTGCAAGTTCGTATACAAGTCATGTCCGGAGTGTGAAGTAAGAGTATCGCCCCACTTGGTCACAGGTAAATTAAAGTCGCCAAAAATTACGGTATCTTGTGAGTTACTTACATCTGCAATTTGTTCATAAATTTCTCGGTCAGTTTGCACTGATTGAGCTGGAGGTCTGTATATTAATGCAAGTATTATTTTTGTACCTTTATTATTCTTTATTAGCACAAAAGATGCGTCGACGTTCACAATTTGAGGTTTTGACAAGAGGGTAGGGTTAAGACTTTCTTTGATATAAAGTAAAACGCCACCTCCATTTCGATTTATTCGGCTTTTCTCAAACATTACATAACCGGGAAGTGAATACTATGCTAAAAAGTCTCTATCTTCTGTATTGAGCCAAGATTCTGTTATGCCAATCACATCATAATTTTCTGTAAACACTAGCTCCTCTAAATCTGAAAATTTATTGCGTATGCTACGAGCGTTTGCATAGAAAACCTTTAAATTTGTTATTTTAGAACTCACGGAACGCTCTTTAATAATATTTTTGGTTCTTGTCGGATCTACATTTATGTTAATGGCTGTCCTCGGTCCTCGCTGTCTTCGGTCCTTATCGCTGGTGGTCCTCGGTTGCCTCTGTTTTTTTCTTGGCGTTGGATGATTTATGTCACTGCTGCTTCTTTTCGGATGGCGTTTTTTGATCCATGGCTGCGGACTGCTTCGTGTAGGAGACGACCCATGCGTGCTGAACCCACAGGGTTTAGATGAGTGCCATCCTTGTGGAACACTCAGTGTGGGTTCTTCAGTTTGCATTGATGTATGCTAAAGGTCACCATGCCCTGTTGTGTAGTCACAGCGCAGGTCGCCTGCCAAGACACTCAGCACTAAATGATGTCATAAAACAGACCCTGTAGAGTGCTAACCTTGCATCAATCCTTGAACCTCCTGGGGTTGCCAGAGATGATGGCAAACGTCCAGATGGGATGACCACCTTCCTTTACAAGAATAGCCAGTGCCTCGTGTGGGATGCCACATGTGTTGACACTTTCTCAATAACCAACATCACCAGAAGTGCCAACGAAGCAGTTGAAGCCGCCCGGATAACGGCGAGTAGAAAACATGGAAAATATCAAGTCCTTGCCAGAAGTCATCAGTTCGAACCTCTGGTCTTCGGCCCTACCACCCTCAATATGGTGAATGAAAAAGGCCGCAAAATCAGAGAAGTTACAAGGAGAACCCCAGGAAATCCTCAGGCTCAAGCAAAGACTATGAATGGCTATCCTCCGGGGCAATGCCACCAGCGTTATGAGTTCAGTACGATTGGGCCATGCAGCTGTTTGAGGCCTGGGGAGGCATGGTGTATCCCTAATCTTTCCAAGCTAGGGTGTTAAAATGTTCTCTTTGTATGTTATATGTTGTTGGATGTACAAAAATAAAAGGAGATGTGTAGGATGGATGAAGGCCTTACTAGCTCGACCGTTTGGGGCTAGCAACACTGATTATTAAATCATGTATCCATCATATAATTAACTTTTTCACACTTCACTCACTCACCCCCACAATTTACCAGAGGAAAACTGGTTTGTCACAATATGTAGACAGAGGCCTATAAAACAAAAGAAAAAGAACAGTCAAGGAAATGGGTGCAAGAATTGCTCACAAGGTGATACAAGCATGAAACTTCCCGGAAATGTTCACAAGGACCTACTTTACAATTTCAGAGCAGGAGCCACCGAGATTTCTGTATTACATAGCAACGGTTGCTAGGCAAAGCATTTTCCTTAGCAACCGGCAGCAACGATGCAGTTTCTGAACTACTATGAAGTGTTATGACTTTGTACTTTTATTTATTTTCCTATATTCACTCCTAAAATGGTTCAAAAGATGTATAAAAGCATATATATCTATATAATAGAGTGAATGTCAGCACACAACCAGGGCACACTGGTGACATCACTGCTGTGTAACTCAGCATGGGGTTCAGTGCCAGCTGATCTAGATATACTAGTACTTTAATAAGTACTAGTATATCTAGATCAGTGTCCCAAATGCTATCTAACAGCCCCAAATCCACTAGCTACTAAACTGTAGTTTGTAGTTGGTAGATGTAGTTAGATAGCCGCGCCTGAATTGACAGGATGTGCCAGCGCGGGAGAGCCGAGCCAAGGGTAACGGGGCTTAAGAATTACCCGGAAGGTGTACAGATCGCACGGGACTTAAATGGCACTGGATGAACGATCGGGCTAGGTGTAGGGAAACTGAACCTAGTTGTATCCCATAAAGGAATGTGTGCAACAGATGTATTTGATAAAGGTGGTAAAAGGATAAACCCTCGGCCTTAATCATATTTTGTTTCCAGTTTCAGCAAGTTTGATATATTTGATCTGCGCACAGTGATAGTCAAGACGTACTGAATATTCACAGAAATGGCCAGTGCCTCATCTTCATCTGTTCAAGCAACTGATTGGACTATCTGTGTTTTTTGTCAACTGGACACCAAAGAGTCTCTCATATCACCAACTGACAGAGGCTATGAAACCATAGTAGACAACATCACACAGTTTAGTAACCTTGACTCAATGCCAATCAAAATCAATCTGGCACGACTTGACCATGGGAATGGTATTCAATTAACATTGAAAGAACAGAATGCAAAGTGGCACAAATCTTGTTATCAGAAGTTTTCACATACCAAACTGGAACGCGCAAAACGAAAGCACAAGTCTGAGGAAGATGCGACTGCTTCAAAACGAATTTTCACACGTAGCACTAGCAGTGGTGGTGATACTGCCTCAAGTGGAACAGTTGGCAGCAATTGTCCCAAATGCTTCTTTTGTTCCCAGCAGCAAACAAAGGAGAACCTCCGCGAAGTCTGTACATTTCAACTAGATTTTCGTGTGAGGAAATGCGCACATGATCTACAAGATGAAAATCTTCTTGCAAAATTAAGTGCAGGAGACCTTATTGCCCAGGAGGCAAAGTATCATGCAAACTGCCTTACAAACCTGTACAATAGAGCACGTGCAAAGGTATCACAGGATCAGGATGCCTCAGATGACCAGACATGTAAAGGAATTGCTTTGGCTCAGCTGATTTCCTACATTGAGGAGAAGAGGCAAGATGAGGATGTGAAGGTGTTCAGACTTGCAGATCTTGTGAAGCTCTACACTGACAGGCTAAATCAACTTGGAGTGGATGTTACTGCACGAGTAAACAGTAAGCATCTGAAAGACCGCATTCTCATGCATCTCCCAAGGATGAAAGCTTTCAAAGAAGGACGAGATGTGTGGCTTGTGAAGAAGATGTTGGCTCTATTCTCCGAGAAGGATACCAGACTGATCGAGACGAGCAGAGTGTCATGATGACCCAAATTGCTGAAATGATCCGACAGGACATCTTCGCACACAAAATAACATTCTCTGGATTGTTTGGCCATAACAGCCAAGTGGAGTCTGTTCCACGGTCCCTTTTGTCACTGGTCAGCATGCTTATCAATGGTTCAAACATCACAGATCAAACATCCAACACAACTATCAGCCAACCAATACTATCCATTGCTCAGCTGTTGGTGTACAACAGCATCAAGAGACGCAGGGATTCTGTGAGAAATACACAAGTATATCACAGCAAAGATCGTGAAACGCCACTACCCGTCTATGTAGGTCTTAAGGCTCATGCACTAACCAGAGATAGAAAGTTGATTGAGAGTCTATATACTCTTGGTATGTCGGCATCATACAACCGCACAATGGACTTGATCACATCATTGGGTAATAACGTCTGTGACTATTACCATCAGATTGGCACAGTCTGTCCTCCTCAACTTCTCAAAGGGCATTTCATCACCAGTGCTGCAGACAACATCGACCACAACCCTAGCTCTGCGACATCTACAAGTTCATTCCATGGCACCAGCTTGTCCTTGTTCCAGAATCTCACTCCGCGAGATGTCTGTGAAGATGAAGACAATGGCCAAGGATTCACTAATTCAATAACTCAAGAGAGGGGGTTGAGGAAAATGAGCGACTTGCCCCTTTCGTACACTGAACTGAAACCAACACGGTTGCCAAAAAATGACGTCTTTGTCCCACCCATCCCTGCAGACCTGGCTTCTTCCAACACCCCTTTGACCAAGGACATGGACAAGGAATATGACTGGCTGAGTCATGTTGAGAAACATCATGCAGATGACATATCAGCAGAGGCGACTTTGTCTTGGGCAGCATACCATGCCAGCAGAGTGCCAGACCCAGACATTCTGCCATCTGTGAATGCCATGATGCCTCTCTTTGTTGAGGAAGCCAGCTCACCATCTATGCTTCGGCATTGCATGGAAGTGGTGAAGTCAGCAGTTCATCACCTCAACCCTGGCCAGACTCCAGTGATTAGTGGGGACCAACCTCTGAAGATGCTGCAATGGAATATGTCCGAACTGTATGGTGAGGACAAGTTTGTAATGCTTATGGGGGGTCTACACACTGAAATGACAGGCTTGAAAGCTTTGGGTCATTGGCTTGATGGAAGTGGTTGGGTGGAAGTTCTCCAGGAAGCTGATGTTGCCACACCAGGCATTGCTGAGTCCTTCCTGAAGGCATCACATGTGACTCGAACCCGTCATGCTCACCAAGTCACTGCATGTGCATTGTACATCCTTCTCAAGAAGGCTTATGATGGATATGTTGCAAACAATTCCGAAGAATCCACAGACACTTTCAGCACATGGTGTGAACGGCGAAAAGCTGAAAGTCCTCAGTTCATGTACTGGCATACGAGTCTAGAGCTGGAACTTCTCTTGTTCACATTTGTGCGATCACTACGTACTGGTGACTTTAATTTGTATGTGGATACATTGAAGAAATTGACACCTTGGTTCTTCAGTCTCAACCACACCCACTACACACGTTGGATGTCCGTACATGTGCGTGACATGAGCAGTCTATCTCACACTCATCCAGATGTTGCCAAAGAATTTCAGCAAGGCAAGTTTGTTGTGGCAAAATTCCAGAGAAAATTCTCCCTCATTGCTGTCGATCACTGCCATGAACAAAACAATGGAGTAATGAAGGATGAAGGCGGAATCATCGGGCTTACCCAGGATGCAAACTCCCTCTTGAGATGGGCAGTGGCAGGACCAGAACTTGTCAGAGTAATTTCTGAGTTTGAAGCGACCATGGTAGGGAAACATCAAAGTTCTGGGCAAAGAAACCATCATGAACAAACCCGGTCAACCCAGAAGTTGTTTGCTGGACAGGTTCAGGCGGTAGTTAGTGTAATGGAGGACATGGGGAGCCCATTTGAGGAGGAAGGGCAGGACCTTCTCAGACTCCATACAAAGGACATCATGGATGAGCTGTCAGTCGAGTGTCAAACCACTCTCGCATCAAAGGGTCAGGAGCAGTATGCAACATTTGTGGAAGAGCGGCTCAGAACAAATACTAAGCCAATCACAGCAACAATTACCAGGAACAAGGTGGTACTGTTCAATGTCCAAGGCAAACGATCAAACAAATCAGGGGACAAAGTCAGTCTCCTCAAAAGTGAATCTTCGCTGTTTGCAAGTCTGTATGTTGCATGTCAGACAAGGAAAGGTGACTTGAACAATTTCTTCAATCATGAAAACCTCCCATTTCCTCCATCTCTGTCTGCCTATGGGCAGCTACGTCCAGGGAAGAAGTCTGATCTCATAGAATGTCTTGAAAAGAAAGTAGGGTCATCAAATGATGTGACACCAGAGACTGAAGTGCGAATCATGGATGGTGCGGCACTTGTTCACTTTCTTAGACCTGAGGGCTGCAAGACATATGGAGACTATGCTGCCAAGGTCTTTCTTCCATACATAAACAATGCTCAAAGTCAGGCTCTGAGAGTGGATGTTGTCTGGGACCAGTACTTCGATAACAGCCTCAAGTCACAGACAAGAGAACAACGTGTCACTGGTCCTATTCAGCGCAGACGAGTTGGGGCGTCTAGCCCAACACCAAAGAACTGGCAGCAGTTCCTTCGCTTGGCCAACAACAAGACAGACCTGTTTACATTCCTGAACAAGGAACTATTGGAAAATGCATCAGGAGACCAGACTCTCATTGTTACTGATGGTGCCAATGTGCTATGCTTACCTACACGAGACACCAGCAACATTGCTCCCTGCAACCATGAGGAGGCAGACTCGAGGATCATGGTGCATGTCAGTGATGCTGTTATGCAGGGCTTCCACAAGATCCTTGTTCGAACTGTGGACACTGACGTGGTAGTATTGGCAGTGGCAGTCGTACAGCAGCTGGCTCAGAGACAGCAGATAGAACTCTGGATTGCCTTTGGTTGTGGAAAGGACTTTAGGTACATCCCAGCTCATGAAATATGTGCTTCACTTGGCACAGAAAGATCCTTGGCACTGCCTGTGTTCCATGCTTATACAGGTTGTGATACCGTGTCCCATCTGGTCCAGGTGGGAAAGAAGACTGCATGGAAAGTGTGGGAGGCACATGATGAATTTACTGCGACATTCTATGACCTGCACAATGCACCTGAACAAATTGGTGAAGCGACTGAGGCTTCTCTGGAGTACTTCACCATTCGACTCTATGACAGGACAGCAACTTCTCGTTCCATTAATGAAGTCAGAAAGAATCTGTTCATCCACAAAGGACGTCAGATATCATGTCTACCTCCAACCAAGGCTGCTCTACAGCAACACATGAAGAGGGCAGTACTACAAGGTGGGCACCACTGGGGCTGCACCACGGTGCCAGAACGACAGTTGCCCTCTCCAAGTGAGTGGGGATGGACTTGCCCAGAAAAGTGGAGGCCTCTGTGGTCTAACTTGCCCGAAGCCAGTGCAACCTGCCCAGAACTACTGAAGTGTTCTTACCGAGGAGGATGCACAGACTGCAAATGTGTTGATGCGCATCTAAAATGCACAGCCTACTGCAAATGCAAAAGTGACTGTGACAACAGTGTCTGAAGCTTTAGGAGTGGCATTTTTATAGTCTGACTTGCCCTAAATTGGATTTTATGTCACATAATTCTTGTATATGATCTCCAAATGCAATGCTACATGTTTTTTAGAACAAGGAGTTGAGAAAAAACCATAGCACCTCACAGTTTTCCAGAAACTGCATTGTTGCTGCCGGTTGCTAAGGAAAATGATTTGCCTAGCAACCGTTGCTATGCAACACTGAAATCTCGGTGGCTCCTGCCCTGAAATTGTAAAATAGGTCTTTGTGAACTATTGTGGAAAGTTTTATGCTTGTATCACCTTGTGAGCAATTCTTGTCCTATTTAGTACCGATTGCCCTCACTTCAACAATACAAAAATCAATCCTTCATCTTCTCTCAATATTCTTGGTGTCTGTTTTTCTTCTGCTCTCAGTTGGAAGGACCATATTACCAGTCTTGCGAAGGCAGCCTCCCAGAAGCTGGGTGTGCTCAACCGCCTTAGGGGGTTCTTTTCCCCTGCACAGCTTCTTGTTCTGTACAGGGGCATAGTGCGTCCGTGTATTGAGAATTGTTCACATGTGTGGGAAGGTTCCTCTCACACCGCTCTCCTAGACAAAGTTGAAAGGAAGGCTTTTCGTATCATTAACTCCCGTCCACTCACCAACTCTCTGCAATCTCTCTCTCCGCCGCAATGTTGCATCTCTCTCGCTATTCTATCACTACTATGATAATCAGTGTTCCTCAGAGCTTTCCCAGTGTATACCACCTTCTTTACGTAGGGTACGTGGTACCCGTCTTGCAACTCAATCCCACCCCTACTCTGTGCAACTCTCCAACCCAAGAGTGAAACGTTACTCTCAGTCTTTCTTCTACTCAACAGCTGAGCTCCGGAACTCTCTCCCAGAATCAGTCTTTCCCTCTTCCTATGACTTAAATTGCTTCAAACTCTGTGTGTCCAGGCATTTTGGCTCTAACGTCCCTTGATTTTGGCCCTGTCACTCTTTCAACTATAGGGGAGGCACTCGCTATAGGCAGTTCTGCCTTTTGCCTCCCTCAATCACATAGAAAGAAAACAAATTACTAACCCATAAACGGCGAGCGTCCTCATTTGAGTCTGAACCCTAGGATGGCAAGCGTCCTCATATGAGCCATGGCCTAAAAAAAGCATTCCAAACATCCCACTGTCACTCAAAACAAAGGAATGTGTAAATATGTAAGATAATTCCTCTCCATACATCCTATCACTACTCTACATGTGTCCAAATTCCCCCCTTCCCCCCCTCCCCCTCAATTATCACATATTTTCCTCTTATTCCTGTGATTATCTGTTTATTTATGGCGCTAAAACTCCCTACCCGGTTTCAAGGTCGAAAGGGAGGGGTGCGGAGGGAGGAGAGAGAGAGAGAGACTAGCCCGCACTACCTCCATTCTCGCTCGAAAGCTCATGAAGGGAGGGTGCAGTTTCTCTCTCTGTCAACTCCATGAATGAACCGCTCGGCAATATTTCGTGTTTGTCACCCCCCCAAATACTATTCCCACTTGTTTTATTTTTGTAACATGTAACTATCTTCATATTAAACATAAAATAGGCACATATGAATAAGTAGTAACGATATTTATCGGATAATGACGATTTTTGTCAGAAATTAATGCAATAGCTTCGCCCCTCACAACGTTTAACGAATCGGAGTCTCGCCGCGGATAGGCTAAAGAGTTCACTTTACGTAGAATCTGATTTAAAAAAAAAAAAAAAAAAAAAAAAATTCGACCATGCTTAAGGAAAAAAAAATGCTGATTTCAACTAAACTTAACCTAAACTCTCCCAAATAGGTGGCCACTGATCCCAGGTGGCCACTGATCCCAGGTGGTCTCCAGCCGTCAGTCAATATACAAGCTGTTGGGAAGAGACGTGAAAAAAGACTCTTTTTGATTAAGCAAAGACAACTATTTTTGTTTACTATAATACGTTTTTAACCTATAACTTCCCTTGTAAATTACATACATCCCCCCAGGGCGTAAGGAGGCCTCCATCTTATGATGGAGGAAAAAAATAATATGCCCCACGCGTTCGCATCCTACTGCGTGTCATACAAGACGACTAATAGGGGAAATGGGGGTAGATTGTAGACACCAATCGAATTGGGTTATACCCAGGAGAGGCTGTAGGCATTTGATAAGGAGTCGCTGGAACTCCTGTTTCATCTGCTTGGCTTCTCTTACTGAACCCCTTTGTGCCTCACTTACACTGAGAGTAGTCCAGCCAGCTCTCACAAACACCTCCTCCTCCTATCTACTTAACTTAACTTAACATGCACACCATACTTCCACCTTCCACAAAAAAAATAAAAATAAAAAAATATGATGATGAACACTCCCAAGCCTCGGAGTCCCCAGGGGGGGGGGGGGGGGTGGCCATAAATGCCTCCACACCCTCCCAACCTTCCCCTGATGACCCCTCTAAATGCTCTGGACCACGACCTGTCACTCTTACTATCTACTTTTGCAATATTCGTTGCCTGTCCTCTAATTTTCACTCAGTTGATCACCATCTCTCCTCCACAACCTGATCTTCATTTCCTCACTTAATCCCAGGTGTCTGAGGCAACTGCCAGCAGCCCCTTCTCTGTATCCTGCTACTTTCTCTGTCCTAGTTTAAAAGCCAAAGGTGGATGTTGTACATACGTGCACAACAAATTCACTTGCTCTCGTGTTCCCGATTTTTACTCCTCTGAATTCTCAACTTTGTGGCCCAAACTATCCTGTCATTCTAATACTAAATATTTCTGTGCTGTCTATCTTTCCCCTAACTTACCGACTTTCCCAAATTCTTTGACTATCTAAACTCTAAAGTGGAACGCATTCTATCCATCTCTCCCTTCTCGGAAATCTCCATCTTAGGAGATTTCAACGTTCACCACCGCCAATGGCTCTCCTCCCTTACTATACTACTGACCAACCTGGTGAACAAGCCTTCGTCTTTTCTATCCTAAATGACCTAGAGCAGCTGGTCCAGCAACCGACCCGTATCCTTGATCGCTTCGGAGATCAGCCCAACATTCTTGACTTATTTCTAACTTCTAACCCTTCTTCTTATACTGTCAAACTTTTCTCTCCTTTGGGCTCCTCCGACCATAAATTTATCTCAGTTACCTGTCCTATCTCTCCAGTACAGCCACCCGATCATCCCAGCCGGCGGCGCTTGTGGTACTTTGGCGCTGTTGACTGGGAGGCTCTTCAGCAGTACTTCTTTGATTTCCAATGGAAAGACTTCTGCTTCCGTGGCCGAGGACCCTCGGAGAGTGCTGAACGCATTACCGAGGTAATCCTATCGAGCATGGAAGCGTACATTTAATTTTCTTTCTCTCAGTCTAATGCAAACAAATCTTGGTTTACTCACGCTAGTTCTACTGCTGTCCAAATAAAGGAGGAAGCATTGTTCTCATCTCATGTATCTCTAAAGTTTTTAAAACTATTCTTGCTTCCAAATTTCTTAAGCATTTCTCTTCTCATAACCTACTCCCAGATTGCCAGTATGGCTTCCTCAAGGCTCGCTCTACTGGTGATATTCTTTCATATCTTACTAACTCTTGGTCATCCTCCTTTCAGGACTTCGGTGAGACCTTTTCTATTACGCTAGACATATCGAAGGCCTTCGATAGAGTCTGGCACAAATCTTTAATTTCTAAACTACCCTCCTTCGGTTTCTATCCCTCCATCTCTGCCTTTGTCTCTAATTTCCTTTCCGGCCATTCCATAGCTGCGGTTGTGGACGGCCATCGCGCACTTCCTCATCCTATCAACTCTGGTGTTTCTCAGGGCTCTGTCTTATCTCCTATTCTATTTCTAATTTTCATAAATGATCTTCTCAACTGAACCTCCAGTCTCATCTATTCATATGCATATACGACTCTACCTTACACTACTCAATTAGTTTTTCAGAACGCCCTAGCCAGTAATCCCTCAAAGACAATGGTAATGAAGCCATACAACACTTATCTTCTGATCTAACATTCATTTCCAATTGGGGCAGAGAAAACCTTGTTGCCTTTAATGCTTCCAAAACCCAATTTCTCCATCCATCTACCCGTCTGGAACTCCCAGCAGACTATCCTTTATTCTTCAACAATACAAAAATCAATCCTTCATCTTCTCTCAATATTCTTGGTGTCTCTTTTTCTTCTGCTCTCATTTGGAAGGACCATATTACCAGTCTTGGTAAGGCAGCCTCCCTGAAGCTGGGTGTGCTCAACCGCCTCAGGGGGTGTGAGCTGCGATACAGACGCTGGACGGACGTGTGGCTGGAAGTACTGATTGAGCTGGGAGTAAACTTGACTCTCGAGGATATTGGTGAGTTATACAGCGGTAACTGTACAGCTGGACAGAGTTTTTTTATCAGTCTTTCCCTCCTCCTATGACTTAAATTGTTTCAAATGCCGTGTGTCCAGACATTTTGGCTCAAATGTCCCTTGATTTTGGCCCTGTCACTCTTTCAACTATGGGGGAGGCACTAGCTGCAGGCAGTTCTGCCTTTTGTCTCCCTCACTCACATATAACAAAAAATCACAATTAAATAATGGATTTAGGTATAATTCTGGAACATTCGAACCTACCACTGCATCACACATAGTTATCACAGATGGCGTAATAGTTCTTCATCATTGCTATGATCGGTAGTATGAAAGAGGATATATTCCACCTCTTCCTGGAAAAGATTTTCACGCCTAGAAACCATACTAAACAATATTGTTTATCACTAGTCACTTTCTGTTTGTTTATCAATTCCTGAAAGGAGATATAATTAATCACTATAAACGCACTTATTGGACTAGCAGTAAACACGGGTACGATATACCCAAATGCATTTCTATGGAAAACAAAATCAGACGTGGAGCGGAGCGACTTGACCTACTACTGTCACGGCTAAGGAGGTATGCAGGTGCTAGCTCTGCAGGAACAGGACATGATGAGTATGACTTCACTAGCGTCAGATACCTTATACCCATATTTAGCGGTCTAGGGTTTATTGGGACAGGTAACCTTGGGCGATTCTTGCTAAAGTGGGGTAGGGGGATGGTCAACGTGGAGTCATGGGCAGTCCATTTGCAGTGTCTGGGTCAAGTGCGTAACGTGGGAATCACGTGGGGCGTGGCTAAAAAGGCAGGGGGCTACGGAATAAAGGGGAGATACTGCTACTTCAGCAACAAGGGGATTTGTTAGAGAGGCAGGTGGCTCGTCTTTAGGCCGCTTTGAGAACAAAAGGGAGGATACTGGTTTGTCAGGAACAAGGGAGTTAATTAGGATGGCAGAGGGCTTGTCTCTAGGCATTTTCAGGGAAAAATAGGGGAATAATGCAACATTATGAACAAGAGGATTAATTGGAGATACATCGGGCCCGTCTCTAGGCTTCTTGAGGATCAAAAGTGTAATACTGCTACTTTAGGAACAAGAGGATCAACTAGAAAGGCAGGAGGGCTCGTCTCTAAGTAGTTTCAGGAACAAGGGGGATTATGGTTACTTCAGAATCAAGCTACTTCGTTGGAGAGTCTTCCTTCCAAGCTTTGAAAGTGTAGGGAAGATCTTCTCTATATTCCCAGCTTAGCTGCTTGTAATAATCTTCTTCACTGGGACTTTTGTTGATGCGGGACTGTAGCTCCTTAAACTCGCTGCTTTTTGGCAACAGAGTTGACTCTGTCGGTGGCTGCAGCAGGCTAGAGTTATATAATATATCTCTTTCGGGGTCCGGGTTGTCAAACCTTTGTCTAATTTCCTTTTTCGTAAGTAACCTTGTAAGTCGTCAGTGCTGTCCACCAAATCGGTTTTATTTGCTGAAGTCCTTTGTCTGGAGTGGGGTAACTGCTCTTTTAGAATGCGGGAGAGGGAAGGGGGTTGGCCTAACGGCAGTAAGCTCAGTATAGAGCTGAACGGAAGGAAGTTCGGTTCAGGTCTCACGTCACTCTGAACACAGAGAATATAGTAAAGGTGAAACAAGTAATAATTTTGATCACCCCAATGCCTCGAATACTAGAGTTGGGACAGAGGAAGTAGTAGGGGGTGAGGAAATGAGTTGTAGTAGGAGATGAAGGCGTCGGGGCTTGACCCAACCTGGGTGAGTTGTAGTTCTTTGCGAGAAGGGAAGGACAGACAGGACGAACGAACAATGATAGACAGGGAATATAGTAAAGGTGAGACAAGTAATCAAATTTACCTCAGGATACGACCATGCCAAAGCCGATTTTACACTCCAGGTACCCATTTTTACGTCTGGGTGGGACAAGGCTAACACGAGGGAAAGCCAGCCCAATGACTTGTGATCAATCCTGCTGGCTAACCAAGTTCCCATTTTCGTGTGTTTGATTGGTTGCAGGAAGCCACCAATCAGGTCCCTGGATTCATTTGAGCCACAACGAATCCAAATACTAATTTTCGTCTGAGTGAGACGGAGCTATGCAGGGATTGTAGTTTGTTCAACACTCCTGGGCTACTTGGACCCTGGTGGCTAGCAAAGGAAATTTCACCCACTCGATGTATGTGTGGCAACATCTGATCTGTGCTGGTACCGGGCATTCACCCATTCAGCTACTGCTGTGCTGGTACTGGTCCCCACAACCCATCCAGCAACTGCTGTGCTGGTACCAGGCTGTCACCCTTCCAGCTACTGACCAGACCCTACACAGCTTAACCCTGCTGATCGAAACCAGCGTTGCCAACCACATAGGCCAGGGCTGCCACTCACTCTGAAAGCGGGTCTAGGGTTTATATAGCGCTGTCCCAGGTCGAGCAGTCTTCTTCCCAGACAATGCTGGGCCAATCAGTGACTTGTGTGGTAATTCCAACTTCTTTCTTGATCCTAATTGATTAGCAAGCTTTGGCAGTCTAGACTGGCGCCGGGCTGGGTGGACAATAACCTGACCAGGGTAGAGGAGTGTGTCGAACTGTACATCTTCCTCGGTAGGGTTGGGGAATGCTTTGCCACTCAGCTGTCGTGGTGGATCCAGCTTAAGGTTTATTAGTGAAACAGGTGTTGGGGTGACTGAGCTCCTCTTCTTCCTTATTGTATCCTACCATGTCCTCTACCTCCTTGTATATCCAATTTGGCTTCGGCAGCCCATTCTCCCAATATGTCTTTGGGTCTCAGTGCCCTACCGTCGGAGAATCTTGAGGATTTCACTCAATATATATATATATATATATATATATATATATATATATATATATGTATATACTGTATATATATATATATATATATATTATATATACTGTATATATATATATATATATATATATACACATATATATATATACCTGTCCGAAAGTGGCACACCGCACTAAAATACTCGCCAAAAATAAGGTAACAGAGATAGATTTGTTTTTTAAATTGTAAAATAAAATATAAGGAATGTTTAGTCTTATGTCAAGTGTAATTGAAGATCAAAGTTATTTTTATATTTGTATTTATTATTTAAAAAAAATAACTTTAGAAAATGGGTAACTTTACGAAAAATATACAAAAAAATACTTAAGATTCTGTAAGGATACTGGCACTCTGATGATTTATAGGGGGATAGTGTGGGCCTCATTAGCTGGAGTCTTATCTATCTGGGTCCTATAGGGCACGAGCTGTGCAAAGAATCAGAAAGGGTTAATTTCGAAAAATAAAACAAACTATCAACGCTTTATGAAAATTCATTAGGGTGCCTAAATATTAATGGATTTAGCTGAAATTCTGTATGAATACTGCCAAACAACCTTAAAATACAGCGAACCCCTAAATATCGAAATCGGAAATAGTAGAAAGCAATGCTTAAGCATTATGTACACTTAACTCTGAGACGTCCGACTGTTTTCGGCAACAAAATTGAGAGAAGAAAATTCATAACTGAACAAATTGTTTATGAATATGCCTATAAATCACCATGGACATTCCTAAATACACTATGAACAACATCAGCATGAATAATGGGGGTTTGGAGTAGTCATACGCACACAGTACGGAAAGGGTTAACCTTATCTCCCAGCACCGCTCCGGCCGCAACCCTCTGAAAGTATACCATACTTTCCACAATGTATAGGATGACTAAAAATACATGGATTTTGATCACAACTCATTTGAATGATGAATACTGATTGAATTATACATACTACACCCTAAAAACTAAATAGGCATAACATGAATGCAAAAAAAACAAAAAAAAAAACGTTACATTGCAAATTAAAACTTGTCAATGAGATTTTGTTGGCAATTATTACCTTATTTACTTTATATAAATTAAAAAACCCATTAACAATGTATAAGAAAGATGTAGATTTCCTTACCTTTATATCATGCATCGAAAGCAGATCTTGGCTATATGGTGACTACAGACGGACTTCGTGCATCGGTAGCACAGCATGCGCGTCTTGTAGTTCGACTCGCTGGGGCAGATGTGACATCTCTTCATCTTGTCAGTTTTCTCCTCTTCTTCCATGAGGAATGGCATGGGTTGGTCAAAGGTGTTGGAGATGAGTTGCCTGAGCTCCCGCGATAAACACCTGTGCCGCATAAAACACATCTGGACCCAGGGGCGGCACAACTTGACGGACATCTCCTTGAAGAAATCCCGCCTGTTCAATACCTTCCCAGTGGCAGATTGGGAGTATACAATATAGCTGTTGACCATAGCTATATTCAATATACCGTAAAAAAGGCACATGGGCCACCGTCGGGTCTTCCGGCCAACATTAGCGACGCTGCAGAGCTGGTCGAAAGTATCCACACCACCCTTCGTAGCATTATAAAACATCTGAATGTCAGACTTCTGCCGTTCAATATAGCTGGGATTGTGGTGAATGGTGGACAGAAGTTGCATGCTCTTGGTCTTGCTGGCTCAGTGAACCTGAAGGGTGACCTTGTCCTCATAGTTATATACAGCCACAGACTCCCCAACCTCCATCTTGTGGTCCAGGACTTGGCGGGGCAGGTAAGGCTTCTGGCGGATTGTTCCGACGAGTTCCAGGCCATCTTTACGAAGGGAAAGTGCCAAGGGTAAGCTGGTGAACCATTTATCGGTGGTGACGGTCCTGCCCAGGTGTGCGAAGGGTTCAGTGAGCTTGGCAGTGAAGAACTCCCCCATGGTGAGTGGCTTCTGAAGGGTCACTGTCCCCTTCCCCAGGTAGAGCAAGGCGTTCAGCATGTAGTGGAAGTCCGCGTTACACACCATAACCAGCTTCAACCCGTATCTGAAGAATCGGAAAATGCATTAGAAAAAGTAAAAATGTCAGTAAATGGGTAGCTAGTAACTGGGGGCATCACAGGTAAGTGTAAAAATCAATCAGCAAAAACAGGTAAAATGGTAAGTAAATGGGTAGCTAGTAACTTGGGGCATCCCAGGTAAGTATTTTGTAAAAATCAATCAGTAAAAACAGGTATAATGGTAAGTAAATGGGTAGCTAGTCACTGGGGGCATCACAGGTAAGTACTCAGTGAAATTCAATCAGCAAAAAAAGGTAAAATGGTAAGTAAATAGGTAGCTAGTAACTGGGGGCATCACAGGTAAGTACTCGGTAAAAATCAATCAGCAAAAACAGGTAAGAAATCTGTCAGTAAATCAACTAAGGAACAGGTAAATTTGCAAAAACATATGAAATATTCCTTGATAATGAGTTGATGAATGTTAGGGCAGGAAAGTTTTACTAGACAGGTAACTCTCGGTAATGACAAGTAAGTAATGATAAGATACCTAAATATACTATGTGACAGCCTGGCAATGTTATTCTAATATAAATTGGTACAAAAAACATTTCTCAGGTCACTTACTTGGCAGGTTTGTAGGGGATGTACATACGGAAAGTACAATTTCCGCGAAAGGCCACCAACTGCTCATCCACAGTCCGGTGTGGGCCAGGCTGGTTGAACTCCTTGCAGTGCCGGAGGAGGGCATCCCAGGTGAGCCTGATTGGTGCCAACCTGTCGTCCTTGACCATCTCCTGGCGAGTGGTAGAGTCGTCGAAGCGTAGGCATCGAATTAGGAATGAAAATCTTCTCTCTCCCATGGTACACCTGTAGACTCGTAGAGAGGACAACCTTCCACCTTGTCCCACATTTCAGTTGTCTTTACATGGCTATCCTTCTTCATTCCACTCATCACAAGTATCCCCAAGAGTGCCTTTAGTTTCATTATCTCTACAGGTGCGAAGGTGTACAAGTCCTTGTTCTTGTACTTCTGTTTCTGCTACTCCATTCTTTGGTTGGTATGCACACATATCCTGGCCAGCATCGTATCGTCTATGAATAATCTCAGGTAATCGTCTGGTGTTACTGCTGCAGAAGTGGCTTGAGTAGGATGTCCTGGGGTACTATAGCACTCAGATAATTTTGGTAAGGCAGGATTTGGTGTATTGTGCGATGCTGTCCTATCCCTGGCCCTGACAACAGACGGGGTAAAAAGCTTGAAAGATTGCCCTATGCCAGGTTGAAGTATCCCTCGTCTCCTCTTGCGACTTCTCAGCTCTGTAGGGCTGAAGTCTTCCGCCACCTGTGGACTCGGCGACGTGTCCCGGGGAGTGGCGTTTGGCCCCGGCACCGGCGAGGGCCGGCGTCCTGGGTCATTTGTTGCGGGGATGTCAACTCCCTCTTCGTCAGTATCATCGTCAGAGGGAGGCCTTAGCCTTTGCCTTCTAGGCAAACCTGCCCTGGAAGTTGAAGGGGTAACGATGGGTGGAGAACTGGCGACAATAGGTGCAGAGGTGTCCCTGGTGGCCCTGAAGTCCCTTTCCTCCCTCCCACGGAAGGAGAAATCCCGCCGTAGTTTTACTAAGGTACTCCTCGTGGCAGGCCAGGTGGTAGCAAGGCGAGGTGGTGAGGGAGGGGGAGGGCGAGGGAGTTGGGGCGTCGTAGAGGGAGGGGGTGGGTAGAGGCTCGCGTTCGAGAGAGTTGCCATGTGGCGTGTGAGTTATCATATCATCTTCGATGTCATCATGTTCCAAATGGTCTTCAGATAACTCGTCATGGTCAGCATCGCCATCCCAGTCCTCCAGCAGCGTCGAGATGTCATCCTGTAATAAGCCCTTGCGAGCCATTGCGAAATCTGAAAATCAAAGAATAAAAAAGTTGGGTAAACAAAATAATTGTGGAGGCACATGGCAACAGTAAGAACATGATGTCACACAACCAAGCCATCTTGTGTAAACGTGTGAAAATCCTATCTCTAATACAAAGGCGTATAATACATGATAAGTAAAACTTTCCATAACTATGAAATTATAACTTACCAGGATTGGTGGGTCATCGGTGGCACAAGAAAAAAGTTCAGGGGAGTCAGGCTGGAGCACCGTGCAGCACAGGTCTGTCTCGGAGGGTGGGCAAGGTGGGACTGAGGTACACCACGTCGCTCCTAGAATCTCAGCCGCCTATTGGCTCCGACGGTCACATGACACGCAAAAATGTAAAATGGCGCGTACGGCCGTGCCGTAAATGACCCAGGGAATCCTCCTCAGGGTTAACTTAACTTAATTGAAATATCTTCAAACTAATCGGTTAACTTCAATTAATTTCCGATTAATTTTCCCCTATTCCATGTTTTCTACTCTGTGTCTGTGATGGGAGTCTGGGAGTGGAGAGCGAGGTGGAAAATTCAACACTAACGTGCTAATGTCTAGTCTAATCGTACGATAGTTTTGTCGGAAAAGTATACCTTTTCCATATTTCTTTTGTCTGTCTCATGCGGTAAAAGAGTCACAAGGAGTTACAAGGAATAGTTAGTATCTCGAAGACCTTTCAGTCCATTCAGGAGAGATACTCGAAGAGGAAAGAGAGATATGGGAGCTTCTATTGTTTACCCGTTACCATAGCAACGTTGGAAGTAACCATTGATTGATTTTATTTAGTAAGAGTTACATAAATAACAAGAAGCAGAGCATATACAAGATTGCAAAAAGCACCCCAGTTTCGCATAACACTCCCACAAGGATAACCTATTAAAGTTTAATACACTTATTTCCAGTAGGGTCCAAAGAAACTGGTAATAGGGTTTCCACTAAGTCTTGATTGTGAGTTAATTATAATCAAAATATAAGTGGTCCCTACCTCAATACTGGCTTCTCTCTCTCTCTCTCTCTCTCTCTATCTCTCTCTCTCTCTCTCTCTCTCTCACACACACAGACATACACAGTAGAGTCATGTGTGTGTGTGTGTGTGTGTCTCCTAATAGTCTATTTGATGTAAGTAGGCAAGAAATCATGACCTCTAACCTCTGTAACTAGAGTAATCGAGCTAATATTTCTACCATTTGGGAAGAGTCAGACGAGGAATAGATGTGGAAATGTACAGCCAGTTTGCTTTAGCCCTTTTTGAGTTACAGAGGTTAGAGGTCATGATTTCTGGCCTACTTACAGCGAATAGACTATAGTCATGATATGGTTCACGCTTGTTGAGTGGTAACTGGAGCTTTCAGGTTAACTATTCTGTTTGTGTGTGTGTGTGTGTGTGTGTGTGTGTGTGGTGCGTGTTTGTGTGTGTGTGGTGTGTGTGGTGCGTGTCTGTCTGTGTGTGTGTGTGTGTGTGTGGTGTGTTAATGTGTGTGTGTGTGTTTGTACATGTATGTTTCTGTGTGGTGTGTGTGTGTGTGTGTATGCGTGGGAGAGAGAATGTGTGCGAGTGAGAGAGAATTAGTGTTTGTGTACGTATAGAGTTAATTAATTAGTTAATTAATTAATGCATGTGTATGGCAGTGTGTTTCAAAGTGTATATGTGTGTGTTACTGTTTGTGTGTGTGTGTGTGCTTATCTTAGCGACGACGTTTTATCATATAATAATAATACTATAATAATAGCCGATTGTGTCTTAATCTTAGGAGAGCCTAATTAAGTTCAATAGATGTTTTGTAATTTTATTTTAGCCACAACAATATTTTCCCCCAGCGTAATGAAGGGAAGGATTTTAGTTTGTTCCCTAGACATCCACCGAGCTTAAGAAATACCCGGAAGACCACCCTCCGAGATAAATGTGTAAACAAATTTCTTTCACGCCTATGACTTAAACTGCTTTATATATTCCGTGTGTCCAGGCATTTTGACCCCAACGTCCCTTGAATTTGGCTCTCTGTCACTCTTTTGGCTTTGAGGGAGACACTCGTTACAGGCAGCCTGCCATTTGTCTTCTTCATACACACAAGACAAAAATACTTATTGAAACGTTTTGCTGCCTTCCAAGTTTTATAGATCTTTAGTATGAAAACAAAAATCGTGATAGGTTGTCCTGTCATATATTTCATATGAATTGTTGTATAATATTAATTTCGTGTTTCTAGTATCGGTATATGTATTGTAGATGTATACTTTCCAACCCATATTGTTGTTATTTTCATTCCACTTCAAATCGCTTAATAGAAAATCGGTCACCTAAACAATATGGTGGAGAATAAAATAACTTGAATAAGAGTTACTATAATGGTGTGAAAAGGATTAGGAGCAACCCGCACACGTAGACTAGATTAATTCACAAGCAATGGATAAACTAGATAACTTGAATATTTTAATTAAGGTTAACTCAACGGGGGGTTCTTGACTTTTCGATTTGGAAAGATAGATAGATTAAAATTTGGGCATAGGTCCTAGGTAAATGATGGTAAAATAGGGAATATCTTCACGGTATACACTTTTGCCTCAACTTGGATACACAAAAGAATAAATAACATATAAAGGTGAAATCTGAGAGTATTCCGTTGTAAGTCTGAATAGAGGTAAGTTTATATAACGTGTGTACAATTATGAATTATAATAATAATATAAGAGTTACACTTTAAAGGATTCACTGTGCAATATCTGGTACTATGAAATCACTTGTACAGATCAATATTTATGGGAGGATAAATTACTATGTAACGTGTACACAATTTGGTATTAGAATAATTAATTAACACAGATCCTTGGCACAGATCAACTTATCAACACTTCCGGAATACTCCCATATTCTACCTTACCTTCAACAATAGCCACAAATTGAGATACGCAGAACACTTAGGATAGCGTGGGGGGGGGGGGGGGGAGACTGTTCATAGTCGAAGACATTTACTATATTGCCTTATTTCCTTACAACTTTAATGTACACATTCTTATACAGTGCATCTAACTCGAACTTCAAACTTATCTGGCTATTAATTTACTATTGTCAAAGTAAATATTTTATTACATCTTATGTTATGTATTCCGCTCTACTTCGTACCTTTGATTCGCGTATTGCTTTTAGGGATTTGTTAATATATTCAAATTACCTTTTCATGCTACAATCGTAGTATTTTATCCAGTACAACTTCGTTGTGTACGCCCCATTTATTCTTAGTTAATTCGAAACTCTAATTTACTGTGATATACATTCGCATCCTAATCGAGTATATTTCAACTCTTCTTAGTATTAATTTGCATTTATTCCAAAACCTTGTTATAGTTATTCATTGATCTTAATTTGAATTTGAATTCTATATACGTGTGATTAGATCTCATACCCGGTCTATAATTATTTTTCGTACCTCGTGTGTAGATTCTTTCACAAAACCGCTTAGACAATCTAGTTCGAATTTAAACTACCTTGCCTCTAAGACCCTTAGTGTATCTCTAACTCTCATCTGTGATTTATAATCGCACTAAAGAGAATTGAGAATTCACAAATAAGCAGTCCATCTGACCTAGGGCCAACGCACTACACCTGCCTATCCACAGTCAGCCACTCAGCGAAGGGGAGCACACAACTCTCTCTCCAGCAGTCCTGCACATCACCCACACCTTCATGAATGTTGCGCCCTTAGAAGCACCCTCATGATGGCAGAATCCATTGGCAGAAAGAGAGACAGGGGAAGCCCTGATCTCTCCCCCCCAAGGCAGAGATTGAGGTCTACTGGCGAATTTTGCAGCGAAAATCTGCAAACTCGGACTGCTTCACAAACTCCTGAAGAAGCACCATGGGAAGAAGTGATGTCAAAGAAGAAGAAGAGGGCCTTCAAAGCAAAGATTGTGTCCTCTGACTCCTTTAAGACAACATACCCTGCTGTTAACCACCTTGAAGAAAAGCACCCAACCCTGAAGATTGTCGTGAGGCCTAATCTGAAAGGGGAAATGGTACTAACCGCAGAAGATGCCGAGTCTGAAGAAATCCTGAAGAAGGAGGCAGAGGATTTCACCCCTCTGCAGATCCTTGATCCAGCCCTGAAGATGACAAGGGGGGTGCTCATGCATTACCCTCTTGAGTTCGACCTCGCTCCAATCCTCAAGAATCCTGCAGTTGAAAAGGCTGAACGCTGCAAGGTGAGGGGAGGAGCTGAGACAAGGCAGGTGCTCATCAACATCCGCGGAGAACTACCTGCCAGACTCAAGACCAGAAGGGGCAGCTTCAAGCTGCGCCCTTATGCTGCTGAACCCATCCGTTGCTTCAAGTGCCAGCATTTCGGACACCTGCAGTATGCCTGTAAAGGGGTACTCAGGTGTGGCGTGTGCAGCAACCGCCATGACACCAGAGACTGCATTGTCAAACTAAAGGCAAAGGAGGAGACCACAGCTAAGTGCCCCAACTGCAGCCAGGGGCACCACGTATGGAATCCAAGATGTCCAGCAAGGAAGAAGAGGCTTCCGACTGCAGGAAGGAAGATGACGGAGCCCCCAACGACAACACCACAGCCACCAAAGGAAAGAATGAGGAAGCAGAAAAGCGACGAGAGGAGACCACCACCTCCCGAACCTGAAGCTGAGGACGACTTCACCTTTTCCCAACCACAGCTTGCTAAATTCCTCATTAACTTTACCAAAAGACTGTGTATGATGCTCGACGTTGAGGACAACAACCTACCATCACCTGAAGAAGTCGAAGCCCTCACCAGTGAGGTCCTAACAGAAGCCCCAAAAACCAGCCGACCCCAGAACAAAGAAAAGATCTATCAAAAGGAGACCCCCAGGAATAGACTGCAACTCGAGAAAACCCTGAATAGGACCACCGCAGCTGCAGCCACAAAGAAAACACCAGCCCCGAAACCAGTACCAGCTGCTGAGACAGAAGAATCCCGTAAAAGGGAAGCTGAACGCAAGAATAAATGGGAAGAAAGTCAGAAGAAGAGAGCAGAGATCATCAAGAAAGCAGAGGAGGAGAAGAAGAAACAGGAGGCGCAAGAAATACGAATGCTTAAAGAATTCGTCAGAGAAAATGCGAACATCTATTACGACAGCAACGAGGAAGAAATTGATGCAGACAATTTTGATGACATGCTATCATGAAGCGGTCTTAGGACCACACAGGTGGGCTCCCAAAATGGCATAGCTCCATGTAACCTCCTTGAGGTTACAAATCCACAACAACCTGCCTATCTTACCTGTGTGACCCCTTGCTAATCCCCTTGATAGCCGCTCACCGCGTTGTGCCCGTGAACGCTCTTTCAGGCAGGTTCATTTTAATTCCAAAAGTCTTCACGTTAGACGCTTCGCTCATATACGTATTATTATCTTATTGAAATACTATGTACATGTAAAAACTTATTTTCCCTGCATACTCATATTACTGATAGTGTGTGTGTAACGTGACTTATAATATTTAATTTATTATTATAGACTATTCTATTCTGATACGTCACTGATTCCAATTACCTTCTGCCGAATATGACAGATAGGTATAATTGATTTACCATTCCATGCAAATGAATAAATAAGAGTGTAAAGTAACCTGTGTTCTTATTGTGTGAATGCTGCCTTAGTGTGAGAAGTTTTTGCCAGAATTATAAAGCTAGACGTGACCCTGTCGAGCATATTATTCTATCTCACTATATCCTATTACAGGATTGTTAACGAGATAATACAAAGTCGAGTTGAAATACCAACCCGACATTTCATATATATATATATATATACTGTATATATATATATATATATATATATATATATATATATATATATATATATATATATATATATATACTGTATATATATATATATATATATATATTGTCACTTACACTTGATATTTCAGTGTAAGTGATTTAGTTCGCACGTAGCCTATGTGTGTGGGGAGGGAGACCAGTTGTTTTTCCCTGCGTTTTTCTCTCTCTCCCTATTTCCCACGTTGGCCCGTCGGGGTGGGCTCCGTGCCGTGCCGCTTTGGTGTGTTTAGCTAAGAGTGTAATTACTTTATTTTGTTTAGCCCTTGTGGGATTATTTCGTTTATCATAAGTTTGCACAATGATGTCTTATATTTATTTCATTACTCCTGTGTTATTAGTGAGAGCATAGGAGCTTAGTTCTATTATGAAGTCTGGCGGGGTCTGGGCTCCCCTCCTCCTTCCCGTGCGAGGGCCTGGCTATCCTGTCGCCACATGAGTTACTCCAGCTACAGCTCTCGTAGCGACCATTGTACTGTCCCGTCGGTGGTGGCCTTGCTAGTGATTTCCCTTAATAACCACATTTGTCACCTTGTTTCACGTTGTATAGTAGCATAGCAAGCTTGGAGTCATATTAAATATAAAATTATTGTTCTAACCTTGTTATCTAGCATATAGGAATTTTCTGCATCATATATGAGCACTTGCACTTGTTCGCACTCTGGTATTCTTTCTTCACACCACTTCTCCATTTATTTTCCTTTATTCTACTGCATTGTGATTTATTATTGTATGTATTTATTCTGTATTATTGAAGTTGGTATTTACAGTGGTTTGCTGGTTGGCTCTTGGTAGCCTGCCCCAACCTACTGAAATACCAACCATTGTGTTTCATGTGCATTAGACTTTTCCCATGGTTTTTGCTCCATATTATTCTCAATTCCTAAGCGATTGGGCATGATATGAATTGTTCTGGGAGTCTAGCAGCATTTTAGTTACCATTGTTTGTGCAGTTTAGAATAACCGGTGAAGTACTCTGACATACTGACAGCACTATCAACCAGACTCAAGGACAGTAAATATGTTTGTGTCTCCCTGTATTACTGCTTTACTAGAGCAAAGAGGAAGATAACCCTTTTTCCTAGAGAACCTGTATGTCTTGGTGTTTGAGTCAGATATTAAGATCATGTCTGTTACAGGGGTTAGTTTAGCGCGGTGGGCAGTGTTGGGTGCAGGTCTACTGCATTGTTGTCTTTTTGCTACAGCGTTTCTCTTTCGACAGTGCTGTGTGCTAGGCTATTAAAACATCTGCTTTCCCCGAACCTCCCCTCGTAGCAGTGGCGACCTCAGGTCAGGATAGTGTGATAGTATAGAGTTCTTGGTGGTGTGAAGTTAATTATATTTAGATTGTTTAGTAATTTTTCTTGCAGTTGAAAGTCTATGGACTTAGTATTCTCATTTATTAACCCGTGTCCACAACTATTGCTAAGATGTCGCATGCTGATTACATTCCTGTTCATATTGTGGGGAAGGAGGATGTTTGGCAGTTTATTAGAACCCAACCTAGTCAGGAAGAGGTTGCTAGCTATATGGTTGGAGGTGCAGTGTTCTGGCTAAGGGAGAGTTAGTTCAAGAGGTGTGTAAGTTAGTTACACAGCTTAATGGTCTTCATGAAGCTAGTACTTGTGTAGTGGATGATGGGATCACCCAGCATGTGCCACAGCGTCCTATCAGTCAGGCTAGTTATCATTCTACTGGGGACCAGAGTGGAGCAACAACTCCAGAGCTGGGTGATACTGTATTTAGGCAGTCTCCTAGCCTTACCACAGCATCTGCCACCATGCCTCCACCGTCAGCATTTAACCCTATCAGTATGGCCCCTTTATTTTCACAGGGCTATGTTTATGCCCCTATGGCCAGTTAATTTGTTTCGAGTTATGCTAGCAATCCCCAGTATCCTCCTTCTTCCCCCCATGTGTCGTGGGCCACACCCCAGCATTTCACTGCCACTCATACGGTGGGTGCCCAGCACAATGTTCCCTCTTATGCCCAGTTTCCTCCTATAACCCCGATAGGGTCGAGAAGGATGACCAGAGGTTGACCTCTAGCTAAAGAAATTAGAGATAGATAAGAGGATTGAGTTAAGGAAGATAGAGATGGAGGAGAAGAGAATACAGGCAGACAGAGAGATAGAGGAGAAGAGAATACAGGCAGATTTGGAGAAGACGAAGCTGGAAATTATTAGGCAAAGACGACAGGCGAATAATGCTGGGCATGCATCTAAGAAGGAGGCAGAAGAGGCGCTGTTGCCTCGACGGCTGAAACTCGTGCCGGCCTTCGATGAACTCAAGGTCACGGAGTGGTTCTTGCGTTTTGAGAAGAAGGCCCATGAGTATCAGTGGCCGAGGCAACGCTGGCCAGTGTTGGTGTCTAATGTTTTGAAAGGCAAGGCTCTTGATGCATACGATCGCCTAGAAGTGCAGGAGGTTAGAGTATGATGTACGTAAAGAGGCTGTGTTAAAAGCCTACAAGCTTCGTCCTGAGGCTTACAGGATGGCCTTCAGGGAGGCTCGGAAGCGGCAGGTGGACTCGCATGTGGAATGTGCCAGGTACTTGCGCGATACTCTAGCTAAGTGGTTGCACTCGAAGTCAGCTGATACTTTTGAGGCGGCGTGTGAGGTTTGGCTGATGGAGCAGTTTACCAGCATTGTTGAAAAGGACATTGGGGCTAAATTAAAAGAAAAGCGGTTTAAATCAATAAGGGAAGCAGCAGTTTGGGCTGATGACTTTGCACTAGCCCAGTGTGGCAGGGGAAAGGGGAGCGTTCTTGGTTACAGGAGAGACCGACCTGTGCACCAAGCAGCCACAGTATCCGCTCGCCCTTCATCACCCAAAGGTACCACAAATAAAACTCAACATTATAACAAGGCTGACAACCAGCGAGCTTCTACGGAAGTGCGATGATACTTTTGCAAGCAAGTAGGTCAAATAAAACCTCAGTGTACTAAGAGGAAGGCTACCCAGGGACCCAAGGCTGTCCAGTTGGTGGCGACACTAGGGGAGGTGGCTGTGAAAGGCAAGCCAGGTACAGGTGAGTCTGGTGGGCAGTGTAGGTCAGAGCGAAGCAGGGTTGTAAGCACTTTGCCGCCCCAGATGGTATCACCACCTGAGCACAAGACCTCCCTGATTGGCGTCGGCCATTCATACATGATGAATCAGTACGGATCGGGGAGCAGACTCGCCCTGTCAAGGTGTTTAGGGATACTAGTGCGCAGCAATCCATGTGTCGCAACCTAACAGGGGGCCCTATTAGCACAGCAGAGTTTGTAATTTGCAGGGGAATCAACAGTGAGCAATGCTGTGATTTAGTCCCGATGATCCTAGAGTGCCCATTGTTGACCGCCGAAGATAAGGAGGCCAGGGTGGACACTCTGCCAGTTGAGGGGGTGGACTTTTTGCTCGGGACTGACTTGGCTGGGGATGTAGTTCTCCCGCCTCCTATAGTCGTCGCTGAGGCTGCTTTTGAGCTCCCTACTGGTGTTTGTTTGCAAGAAGATAACATGGACTCTATCTACCCTGTTGGTGCAGTGGCACATTTGGCACAACAGGTGGATGATTTAGTGGATGCGGGGGCCAACAGCCATGAGTGCGGGCCATCCCATGATGCACTACTATATGACACTGGCTCGGAGATAGCTGTGGGCTTGGCTGACCCCAGTGAGGCTAACGAGACTAGTAGAGGTGACCTAGTGTTGGACGAGGAGTCTAACATAGTGCCGCCGACACAACCTTCTGAGATTTTTGAGAGGTCAGAGGTAACTGCCTTGTTAGAGATACCTAGAGACAAACTGAGCAAGTTGCAGCAAGAGGACCTGAGTCTGGGCCTCCTGTTTAAGAAGGTTGGCACGACTGGTGAGAAGAACGGTCAGGAGAAGTTTATTGCAAAAGGGATATTGTTGTATCGGCAGTGGACGCCGGATACGAACTCATGCTTGGGGGAGGAGCAGTTGGTGGTGCCTGCCCAGTTCAGGGAGGAGCTGGTTAGGCTAACGCATGAGGCACCACTGGCGGGTCATTTAGGGGTATGTAAGACTACTGATAGGCTACGTTTTCATTTTTGGTGGCCTAATATGCATGCATCAGTGGCTCTTTTTTTGTTGTGTCCTATTGGTAAGGTAGTTTGAAAACCCCACCAAGAAATACCCGTGGCACCTTTGATCCCTATACCTGCAGTTGAACCTCCATTTACTCATGTCATAGTTGACATGGTCGGTCCCATACCACCCACCAATTCGGGATATGAATACTTGCATACTTTGATGGATACTACCACTAGATACCCGGAAGCTATTCAGGTTAGCAGCATCAACGCAAAGATGAAAGACCATTATGACACGGCGGGTGCCCAACCCCGAAAAGGGTTGAAATAGGGGAGCTATCCCCCCCGCCAAAGGCGGCTTTCTAGGGCCTTTCCTAGCTGATGCTGAGAGGATTGGGTTCTAGTCATGTGGTGATGGGCTGGTCTATCAGAGTGAAAACTGAGCGATCTCTGCCATACCCATAGCTTACTCTGACTGTTCCTTTTACTTATATATTTTCTAGATCTCAAGTGACGGCGTCTCTTCCGTGGATTGACCTCCCAATCTACCAAGATTGGAAGCCAAAGCGTCACATTTTTCCCTTGCCCCTCAACTTTCTCTTCATAATTGCTGAGGGGCACAGGGCCCTGGGTGGGGCTTTGGGTTTCCCGGGCGTTTCCGCACCCTCCTCAGCTCCCCGCCATGGAGTGGCTTCGGTCACCCAGGCTGTGTTGTGGTCGGCGGGTGGGGTTCTGTGTGGGCGCTCGGTTGTGGCCTTGGCCTTGCTCTGGGCCTTGGGGCTGTTCGGCCAGGCAGCATGGGGAACAACAACAACAACAACAACCATTATGACAAACAGGCTAAATCTAGGGCGTTCAAGGTGGGCGACGAGGCTTTGACACGGTTGTCAGTTAAGGGTCGACCCATGGCTGCTAAGTTATGTGGTCAGTACCAGGTCATTAAGCAGATTGGTGAGGTTGACTATGTAATAGATAGGCCTGACCGTCGCACAGCCTCCCAATGCTGCCCTACTAAAATACTAAAGTTCTACCATAGACCGACTGCATCTGGCCGTGGCGCTGATGGAGGTGATGCTGCGCAGGCAGGTGTAGCCGCAAGGAATGCGGGGAAGCGCATGTATGGTATCGGAGGGGAAGCCTTAGTACTTGAGTATTATGGGAGTAACTGCACAGGTGGTATAGATTGTCCCTCTCATGACCTGGCTGTATTAGGGACGGAGGAGGAGAAGGAGGAGATTATTTAGAGGCTGCGGTCCCGGCTGGGTTGTGGGAGGGCAATGAGTATGTTGCTCTTCGAGACAAATTGCAACCTCTTGTTCCTAAGTGCCAAGAGGAGTTGTTTACTAGGGTGTGGCAGTACTCCCGCATGTTTGGTGATTCTCCAGGCCTGACGTCTGGGGCGGTACCCGACATAGAGGCTGGAGACAGTACAAAGCTCAAGTTGGCTCCCTACCGTATAAATCCTGCTCGGCAACCTGCCTTAAAAGCAGAGCTGGACTACATGATGGAGAAGGGTCTGGTGAAGAAGGGATATAGTGAGTGGTCTTCGCCAGTGACTTTACAACCTGAACCGAATGGCAAGATCTGCTTTTGTGTTGATTTCAGGAGGGTCAATGCATTATCCCAGACAGATACCTATCCATTACCTAGAGTTGACGACTCCGTAGACCGCATCGAGGCTGCCACGTTTATCACTAAGGTGGATTAAGTGAAAGGTTATTGGCAGGTCCCGTTGACTGAGAGAGCAAATAAGAGTGCCAGTCTGCCCAGGTGGACTGGGCAGTTTATCAGTGTCTGGTGATGTTTTGCTGCCTGAACACAGTCTGGATGTGTGGCATGTTAAAGGCCCTGATAATGTTATGGCTGATTGTTTGTCACGGGAGGGTATGTTGTAAGGAGAACCCTTGCCGTTCAGTCAGTTTTGATGTTGTTACGACCTTTGGACTAGTCATTAATCATTTATTAATCATTGGACTTTAATCATTGGACGAGAAAGGCACACAGCCACAACGGTAACATAGATCCAACCCTCGAACTTATAATGTCGGCGCACAAAAACACCTATACCCTCCACAGTTAAATCTGCGATTGCGGGGTATCCTCTAACTCGGTATAAATGCACTACTACTACAGGCTGATGATCTCTGATACAGCCTGATCACAACAACATACAATTACGTTAATAATGTATACAAGGAAAAAGATAGAGAGCTTAATTTAATCACTGGAATGATGTAATGCAAACAAGAAGAAGGTGTAATTAAAGTTACTCTAAACAATAATAAACTGTCACTCCTATATTAAAGAAAGTGAATGAAAGTCCTAAAGCATCGAACAGGAATCTTCTGAAGAAAGTCTGATGCTGCTTAAGATGATCGAATCGGATTTTGAACTGTTATATAAAGCAGGAACAAGATATGACAAGTGTAGGGACATATAGTGTTAACTGACACGGGAATAACGATAAATGCGCAATAGTATTATATCCAACAACAAAAGAAGTACTTCCTCAGGCAACGCAAAAGTCTGCTCGGGTTGTGCAACTCAACAACAACCAAGGCTTACAATCAACGTGAATAAAAATGCTGCATACATAACATAAGAGTCTATAATCCTAATCGGGTGTCTGCTAGGCGAATAAAGTCTAGCTGGGATGTACTAGGCTAGGAAACAATGGCTGAGAAAGCGGCTCGTAGCCTAGCGAGGTCCTTAAGACTGTACGGCCAAATTACGTTAAATGACGGGGTGCTCTCTTGAGAGATCCAGATCGCTAGTATCTGGTTCTCTCCTGGCGACCCTCTTCAAGTCAAAGCAAAACGAGTTAGCACAGTGTTGGGTGGCAGAGGCAAAAGTCCTCACTCGCAACACAGTGCTAAACTCACAAGGTACACAGTCAGAAAGACAACCTAGGCTTCCCACGTATCCGTTGCGATTGTACAAGTTCAACAAAACCTGGTACACATCGGAAATCACAACATCAATAGCCTTACCCCAGTCTAGCATTAAATAGCCCAGCAGACAACCAAGAAATAGGTAGGGAGACACCGCGAGTGTGTCGAACCTCTACAGACAAAATGTTAACCCCTCCAAAATGTCTAACTAAGCATGAAATATCTGAGAGCTTCAGCATATAATACGATGGCCGATATATGAAATCGTGCAGAACCAAAGGGGAGTTATGATGTTAAATAGATTAGAAGAATAAGAGGTAAGAAGTTGAGAGAGAGAGAAAGTGTTCTATAGGTAGAAGTCGGGGACAGGTGGCAAGGGAGGTGTGAAGGGTATGCTGGTCAGGCAAGCTCTGAGCAAGAAAGGCACAAAGGCAGCAGGGAGTGCGGGGGACCACATCCTGCCGCGGCAGGAGGACGGGAAGGCGGCCAGCCACTCAAGGGCCCGGCCGTGGCATGACGTCACCGAGACAACACGTAACACTACGCGTACTACGCCTCCTGCACTTACTCACTCACACTCTCTAGCTGTATCATTCAGTCTTATACATTAAACTTATAACTGATGATATAAAATACAATGCATTGTCACAGACGAAAATAAAGGCCACTTCTATACTGCCTGTGACATGACGATTCACAAGAAAGAAAGTACAACATTGTAGATAGACTGTAGCCCATTTCACTGCCCTGGCGAGCGCTAGTGGCTACCGGATGGCGATTCTGCCAACGCTGGCAGGCGTCACAATGTAGCCTCCTACTTTGGTTTGATTAGCATGTTTACGGCTGGTGCTTGTTGGTTGCCGTATGTAGCCCAGCGTAGGGTCGTAAAGTAGGAGCTGCTGTGTTTCTGTATAGAAGAAAATATTTAAATACAAAAATATAAAATATATAAAAATACTAGAAAAAAAAACTGTAGTTATATATGTCTTGTAGTGTTATTGAAGTGTAGGCAGTCTGTTGATTCAAGATGCACCAACAGACTCCCCCTGGGTGTGAGGGTGTCACTTCCACTTGATATTTCAGTGTAAGTTATTTAGTTCGCACATAGCCTATGTGTGTGGGGAGGGAGACCAGTTATTTTGTCCCTGCGTTTTTGTCTCTCTCCCTCTTTCCCACATGGGCCCGTCGGGGTGGACCCCGTGCCGTGCCGCTTTGGTGTGTTTTGCTAAGAGTGTAATTACTTTATTGTGTTTAGCCTTTGAGGGATTATTTCATTTATCATAAGTTTGCACAATGATGTCTTATATTTATTTCATTACTCCTGTGTTATTAGTGAGAGCTTAGTTCTTTTATGAAGTCTGGCGGGGTCTGGGCTCCCCTCCTCCTTCCCGTGCGAGGGCCTGGCTATCCTGTCGCCACATGAGTTACTCCAGCTACAGCTCTCGTAGCGACCATTGTACTGTCCCGTCGGTGGTGGGCTTGCTAGTGATTTCCCTTAATAACCACATTTGTCACCTTGTTTCACGTTGTATAGTAGCATAGCAAGCTTGGAGTCATATTAAATATAAAATTATTGTTCTAACCTTGTTATCTAGCATATAGGAATTTTCTGCATCATATATGAGCACTTGCACTTGTTCGCACTCTGGTATTCTTTCTTCACACCACTTCTCCATTTATTTTCCTTTATTCTACTGCATTGTGATTTATTATTGTATGTATTTATTCTGTATTATTGAAGTTGGTATTTACAGTGGTTTGCTGGTTGGCTCTTGGTAGCCTTTCCCAACCTACTGAAATACCAACCATTGTGTTTCATGTGCATTAGACTTTTCCCATTGTTTTTGCTCCATATTATTCTCAATTCCTAAGCGATTGGGCATGATATGAATTGTTCTGGGAGTCTAGCAGCATTTTAGTTACCATTGTTTGTGCAGTTTAGAATAACCGGTGAAGTACTCTGACATACTGACAGCACTATCAACCAGACTCAAGGACAGTACATATGTTTGTGTCTCCCTGTATTACTGCTTTACTAGAGCAAAGAGGAAGATAAACCTTGTTCCTAGAGAACCTGCATGTCTTGGTGTTTAAGTCAGATATTAAGATCATGTCTGTTACAGGGGTTAGTGTAGTGCGGTGGGCAGTGTTGGGTGCAGGTCTACTGCATTGTTGTCTTTTTGCTACAGCGTTTCTCTTTGGCCAGTGCTGTGTGCTAGGCTATTAAAGCATCTGTTTTCCCCGAACCTCCCCACGTAACAATATATATATATATATATATATATATATATATGTATATATACATATATATATATATATATATATATATATATATATATATATATATATATATATATATATATATGTATATATTTTCTTTCAGGCAGGTGAGATTAAAATAATAGGCACAGTTTGCATTATTGAGTTTTTTATTGATATTGATATTTGTATTGATATTATTATGTCTCAACGGCGAAAGTGAATGCCCCCAGCGATATTTATGGTCCACCATCGCAGCCTACGTCAGGAGAGCCCTATCACAGTGCAACTCCTGGCGAGACACACACAAGGAACTCGAGAGGCTCACCCAGGTGCTTGTAAACAATGGGTACAATAACTCGGATATTGCCCACACCATCAACAAACACCTTGAAACATGTACAAAAACGACATGCCTACTAATACAAACACTGAATACATCAAAATTTACTATAAAAACCACATGTCCTCAGATCACAAGACAGACGAAAACATAATGAGAAACATTATCAGCAACAACGCTAAAACTACGAACCCTGACCAACACCTTAACTCACCATATATAATACTACAAATCGAGGAAAACATCACAACTAGTCATTCGCAATAGCCCGGCTACCGCTAAGAAACCGTCACAAGAGGACCATGTCATATACCGACACACCTGTAACAGTGAGGACTGTGGACCTCACACTTATGTCGGTTTGACAAGGACTCGTCTGTCACGTCGCCTTACCTTCCACCTTCAAGCCGGAGCTATCAAGGACCACTACCACACATCCTCACACCATCAGGAACTCACCAGACCCGACTTAAATAAACACACCTCTATTCTTGATAAAGAAATAGACTCACGCCGCCTATTCATTCTATAAGCTATAAATATACAAACATACCAACCTACTTTAAACACACAAGCGGAATACAGCCAGAGCCTACCCTCGGCACGCCCTTCCACAGCGAGGCCCCCCATGATGCCCCCAGGAATGCCCCCTCCACACACGCAGACGAACGACGCAGAGGCCCCGCCCACTCCTGCGTCCGGCCAGCCTACCAGAGCTAGTCTTTGATTAGCCAACCAGCGTGCAGCTAGCGCACAATAAAACCCCCTCTTGATCTTGTATCACCTATATAAACTCGACTTATCATCTTCTAACTTCACTCCTCGATTATCCTCCCTACCCCTTTACTGGAGTTTAGGTTTGGCTAATGGCTGACTGAGTTATAATCATTATTGTAATTATAATGCTAATACTAATACTAATAATAATAATAATAATAATAATAATAACAGAAATACTGTACAATTAACGACATCATCAACTTCACTTTGCGCACTAGGCGAGGGTGAGTTTTGTACTGAGTGTCATCTAGTTAGAATACAAATTACTCGTGAACCCACCTGAATAAGCCTTTTATTTCCTCCAGTTATAGTGTGTGCTTCACAGATAAATTCGTCTCGTTTAAAATAGAAAATAATTATGCAGTCTAACGATACCACACGCACGCACACATACACACACATACAGTAGTTACACAATCATTCACACACAGGTAGCCTACGCAAACAAATAGAAGCACTCACACACACACATGTGCATATTCACACCCATATACGCACTCTCATGCTTACACATAATTACACACAAACACACACACTGTCTTCCTCAACACACACACACACATACATACATTCACAGATACGCACACATACATGCTTAAGCACATATTCACATACATCGCCACTCTCCCACTCTTCACACACACACACACAAACACACATACACATATAGATGCACATAGTTACATACCCAATCACGCACATTTTATTGCTTATATTCACATATACACATGCTTACACACATATTTACACTGTCACCCTCAACACACACACACACACACACACATGGTATAAATACAAAAACAACAACACATATTACATATGTTTACATAATATATTTATATACTAAAACCAGATTTTCTCGAGTATGCCCAGCGCACATCAAATTTAACGCCGCCCCAAAATATATTAGGACGACACAAGCTTATTAACAATGCCACCAAAAGGAATTTACAATGTAAATTTCTCCACCTCAATATTTTCCCCCTGAAGAACGAAAAGGCTTAATTGGGTTAAGCGAGCAAGGGTCTGTGATTATAGTCTTAGCCGGCCATGCGAGTTGCTAGAACGGATTTGTTTATATGCGGGATGTAACACTTTAGTAATGTGGCGCTGCACTAGAATAAAGGGACCTCTACCGAGGAAGAAGTCCAAAATTGAGAAACTTGTATGCATAGTTTGTAAAGGAGAGCTTGTGTTCAATGGCCAGCTCAAGATTGTTAAATATGGCAATGAGGCACTAGAGATGGTGGACAAGTTTCTCTACTTGGAAGATACCATCTCTGCCGGTGGTGGGGATACGATGGCCACTATCGCCAGAATATGAAAGTTTAGAGAACCTTTGCCACTACTTACCATGATAAGAGTCCCTCTCCCCTAGAAGGGAGAGGTGTACTCTTCATGCGATATAAGCGCAATGACATATGCTTCAGAAACGTGACCTGTCAAAGCGAATTATATAATTATGTTCCTTCCAACAACCAACAATACTCCTAAAATCGATTAATGAAATTTACAAACACATGTGGCAGTCCGTGGACTCGACCCCAGGATGCTCACACGGAAAATCAACACCTTATACATCGCACCACGAAGCCAGTTAAAGGTTGGTGGACACTGCCTACGATTTATTATGCAACTTCGAATCCTGCATATCAATCTAAGCATGTACACACATCCCAACTGCAACTCACGTAGGCTATGCATATGTGAATGGAAAGAGCAATTAATGGGGCCTTAACCACTAGGGAAGTCCTCTCGATAAATTACTCTTGAACCAATATCAATTATTATGTTCCTTCCAACAACCAACAATACTCCTAAAATCGATTAATGAAATTTACAAACACACGTGGCAGTCCGTGGAAACCCAGGATGCTCACACCGAAAATCAACACCTTATACATCGCACCACGAAGACAGTTAAAGGTTGGTGGACACTGCCTACGATTTATTATGCAACTTCGAATCCCGCATATCAATCTAAGCATGTACACACATCCCAACTGCAACTCACGTAGGCTATGCATATGTGAATGGAAAGAGCAATTAATGGGGCCTTAACCACTTAGGGAAGTCCTCTCGATAAATTACTCTTGAACCAATATCAAATATTATGTTCCTTCCAACAACCAAAAATACTCCTAAAATCGATTAATGAAATTTACAAACACATGTGGCAGTCAATGGACTCGAACCCAGGATGCTCACACCGAAAATCAACACCTTATACATCGCACCACGAAGACAGTTAAAGGTTGGTGGACACTGCCTACGATTTATTATGCAACTTCGAATCCTGCATATCAATCTAAGCATGTACACACATCCCAACTGCAACTCACGTAGGCTATGCATATGTGAATGGAAAGAGCAATTAATGGGGCCTTAACCACTTAGGGAAGTCCTCTCGATAAATTACTCTTGAACCAATATCAATTATTATGTTCCTTCCAACAACCAACAATACTCCTAAAATAGATTAATGAAATTTACAAACACATGTGGCAGTCCGTGGACTCGAACCCAGGATGCTCACACCGAAAATCAACACCTTATACATCGCACCACGAAGACAGTTAAAGGTTGGTGGACACTGCCTACGATTTATTATGCAACTTCGAATGAATACAGAATGGTACGCAATGAGATGAGAATGGTGAGATGGATGTGTGGTGCCAAACTGCAGGATAGGATATCTAGTGAAAAGCTGAGGAGAAGGTTAGGTATCAAGAGTATCAGTTATGTGATGCGTATTAGCAGGCTTGGATGGTTTGGACATATGGAGAGGATGGATGAACTAGTTGAGTAAAAAGATGCAAGTCCATGAACGTGGTGGGAGCTGCGCCAAGGGGCAGACCAAGAAAGACTTGGGATCAGACCTTGCAATGTGATCTTAAATCAAAGAACCTGGTATGTGAGGCAGCTCTGAATAGGTCTGCCTGGAACGCCGCCATTAGGAAATGAGACCGGAACCGCACTTTGTGTGGAGCACTCGGTCTTTAAATTTGTGTAAGTATGTATGTATATATGTATATTGCTAACACTAGACACTTATACACAGCTTGGGAAGGACCTTTAGCAAACTTTATTCTGGGCGATTTTTTATAATCTAATTAATTTATTTCACTCCCAACACCAAACACTTCCCATTGAAATTAATAAAAGCATGTGATCCCCCCGGGATTCGAACCTGATACCACATACATATATTAAACACTCTAACCATTACACCACCAATGGTGTGCTGACGATACAAAAATTGCAAATAGCGTACTCTCAAAAGAACAAGTTGACGATATGCAACACAATCTAGATAAATTGTCATGTTGGGCCCAAATTTGGCAAATGAGTTTCAATGCGGATAAATGTAAAGTACTACATGTCGGATACCTAAATGAGAAAGCAAACTATTCGATGAATGGCACTCAGCTTAAGAATGTAAACAGAGAAACCGATCTCGGAGTAACAATATCGAGTAACCTAAAACCGAGTCAACAATGTTCAGAAGTTGTTAAGAAGGCAAACAAAATAATTGGCTTTATAGGCAGGTCATTTGAGCATAAATCCAAAGAAGTTATCCTAACCCTTTACAATTCCTTAGTCCGCCCCCTTCTGGAATACTGCGTTCAATCCTGGTGCCCTTATTACCAAAAAGATATAAACAAGCTAGAACGAGTTCAACATAGAGTTACCAAAATGATACCTAGCCTAAAGAACAAACCATACGAAGAGCGTCTTAGAGAATTAAATCTATTTCCTTTAACCCAGCGCAGATTAAGAGGTGACTTAATTCAAGTGTTCAAAATCATCAAAGGCATGGACAATATGAACTGTAGTAAGTACTTCACTATCGACCAATCTAATTACACGCGGGGAAACGGTTGCAAAATTATTGGTAAATCTTTTAACTCGCACGAATCTAAGAATTTCTTCTTCAATCGAGTTGTCAACTTGTGGAATGGGCTTCCCCGAAACGTTATAGACTGCATCACCGTTGATTCATTTAAACTCCGCCTAGACAAATATATCTCATTAAACCCGCGACTGACTGCGTTTGTAAATGAATAACTTTATTTTATCCCCCCTCAGTTACTAACCCATCTGTCCTCTACTAACTTCCTAATCCTGCCACGGACATTAGTTCCAGGGCAGTAATTCCCTTTCCAATGTTCCCTTACCCACTCTAAACCACTGTTTGGACACTTGATCCTCAGTGTTTTGGAGGACAAGCAACCTAGAAGGGTCACTATACCTGTTGTTGCTTGATTTCCTTTGTACTCCTTTATACTCCTTTGTACCAAGACAGGTAAAGGTTAAGTACATGACTACAATTATTGATATCCATTTATCAAATACTGGATAGTAATCTAATCATGTACTCAGAACCAACTGCATACTGAATATTTACGTGAAAAGAAAGAACATTTTATGGGGCACAGATCTCAAAGGACCGACCTCGCTATGAAATTTAGGAAGGACTAAAGGAGCGTGATGATTACTTATGATATGATTAACCTCTTTAATTTCCTTGATTATCCCTAATATGTGTAAAATCGTATAATAAGCAAAACAAAATGCAAATAAGCATCATAATACTGTATGGATTAACCCTTGTTTAGCGGGACCCGACTTAAGTCAGCCTAGAGAACCAAGGACTAAGTGGCGGGGCCCGACTTAAGTCCGTGTGCAATTTTTGAGCAATAATGGCTCTGAGAGAGAGACGAGCGATGGGAGGAGCGTAGGTCGGCTCATGACCGCTCGGCGCGGGTCCCGCGCGACTACTGACGTTCCCTCCACACACACCCACACTCACTGCCTCGCTATACAGGGAATTATGTAAGGATAATACCGTATTTTAGGGATTTTGCACTCGTCTTGCGCGATCGTTGCAAGAGAACGCGTGGTCGTAGAAGGATGGTTCTGGTGTCATTGGAAAGCTCAATTATCGCCCTTTCAGGGATACATTATTGTATTACGCTCTGGCTCTTGTTTATGCATGAAAAAGACCACAGAAACAGGGTCGTTTAGGGTAAAACCACCCGCTTGCCAGGTAGTAGAAGTTACCGACCTAGCCGCTCGTGGAGTGTTAATCAAATTGTTGCAAATGTATTTTATCCGGCATTTTTGGGTGAGCGTCTCAATGGTATAGTGGTGAGTATAATAGTTTTTCACCAAATACTGGTGTGAACATTATGTCAATGTAATAAATCATTGGTTTAAGGGGAATGTTTTGTATTAATATTACTATTACTATTATTTGTTTAGTGTCCTCCCTAGACCACCATCAAGCTTAAAAAGATACCACCAAGACCCTAGAATTTTTTTTAAATTTATTCGGTAAACAAATGTTTCTGCCGAAAGCCGATTCCTTCTAAATTACAGGCTCGTTGTCGCTTGCCAGGAAAAAATCGACACCGACAACATTAAAGCTCATAAAATTGACAACATAAATGGTGCGAAAAGTCTTAGAATCTGCCAAACTAATGGGGTGAACGCCTTAAAATCACATAACTAATGGCGATATACTGTACATGAGGGAGGATGGTCCAGAAAAAACACCCCCTTAGAGAACTTATCATAATGATAATTAATATGTCCATACTAATATACCCTTTAAAGGTATAGTGGTGTTCATAAACCCATTTAAGCATACTCATGTTTATATTATGATCAAAATCCATCAATACACCCACCATGATTGTATGTACAGTCTACGACAGAACTTGTTGTCATGGCCTGAGGCAATGTGTTAAGGCCGCATCCCATACAGTACGTCAAGACACGACAACGGCCGATGTTAGCCGATTTAACAACATTTTGCCGAATCGACACGTTTGACACGAGGCTCACCAGAAGAGGACAGCCGCACGTCACTCACTCGTCAGTCACACGTCACTCATACGTCACTCACGACACAGTTACGTCTGCCACACGTTAACTCGTGCCCCTAATATGATGTCAGTACGACACACACGTCCGCGCAACACGTTCACAGTACGCTAAGTTGGATGTTGATAGGATGTTAGTCGTCTGCCAGACGAGCAGCATACGTGCTGCGCAAGTGTGTCGCACGATACATACGTGTGTCATCCGACAGGGTCGACTCCTACGACAGAAGCACGACCAATTACCCAACCCTATATAAAGGTCGGTGGCCGTAGACCCCCACACAGTCTACCACCAAGCCTTGCATCTGCACCATGGAGCCCGGCACTGCCCTACTCGAACACCTGCCGCCCTACCTGACAACCGACGACTACTACCAAGACCTACTGCACCGCAACCAGTTGCTGATTACCAACCTGAGAGTCCAGCTCTACACTGCCGTGATTTTGAGGAGGACTCGGGTTAGGAACAAGAATAAGAAACGCAAAGCCAAGGCACGTAGTTGTTTTGTGAGGGAATGGATAGCAGGAAGAGAAAAGTATGGCCACTATCACCAACTGCTCAAGACCCTACAAGCAACGGATGTCACCACCTACAAATATTACCTGCGAATGGACGAGGAACTCTACACTGAGATTCTGGGACGGCTGATGCGGGGTGCATCCAAAAGCAGGATACTAATTTTAGGAAGGCCCTGGAGCCAGGCCTACGTCTGGCCATCACACTCCGCTTCCTGGCCACAGGTGAGGCCTACAAAAGCATGGCCCTCAACTTCCGAGTGGGTCCAAACACAATTTCCAAGGTTGTACGAGAGACATGCGAGGCCATCGTACAGGAATACTTGGAGGAGGTGATCGTGTGCCCGACGACACCGCAGGGGTGGAAGGACATAGCCATGGGATTTGCCGACACATGGAATTTCCACCACACCGTAGGAGCGATCGACCGTAAGCACATCGCAATGCAACCCCCTGCCAACTGTGGATCGTACTACTACAACTACAAAGGGTACCACTCCATCGTTCTCCTTGCACTGGTTGACTCCAAGGGAAAGTTCACCTACATAGATGTGGGAGCAAACGGGTCAGCCGCGGATGCCGACATTTTTCAGGTGACCGACCTCCGGCAGGCGCTAGAAAACAATGCAGCAGGATTGCCAGGCCGGGAGCCACTGCCTGGGGATGACGAGCCAGTGCCCTACTTCATTGTGGGCGACGACGCCATCCCTATGAGAGAGTGGCTCCGGAAACCACACCCACACCGAGGACTACAAAAGAAACAACGCGCCTTCAATTACCGTCTGTCGAGGGCCAGGAGGGTGGTCGAGAACGCCTTCGGGATGCTGGCCAACCGCTTCCGGTGCCTGCTGACGACTCTCAATCTACAGGCAAGCACTGTTGAAAAGGTGGTTCTCGCAAGCTGCATCCTCCATAACATCCTCATCGACAGACGGCCAGGCACGAACAGCCTACGTGAGCATCACGCCCGTGTGCGGCCTGGAGACTGGACAAGGGACCCCTTGGACGGACTGCAGCCACGTCAGCGGCAAGCTGGACCCGGACCTGCCAAAATAGTGAGGGACTACCTCACAGACTACTACAGCTTCCCACGGAACCTGCTGCCCTGGCAACGGTGAATGGTAAGTAGAAATGGTTCCCAATTCATACAATATATATATATATATATATCTATACATAAATCAGGTATTAGAGTCGTTTTACTATAACTTAACATTATACACGCATTGTATCTATTAATGCAATTACCAATGGCATTTAATAAGTAAAGATAATAGTGTATACTTCATGATTAATACAACCTGATTTATGTATACTTATTATTTTATAAAATATAGCACAGGTGAGACATGACACATGGCCATGTAAACGTTAACATATCTTTCATATTTGTTCTATAGATTTCTATCTCTGTTATATTTATCTCTTATATTTCCTTTTCCCTCTCAACATAGGTTTCATATTGGTTCTAAATATTTATATCTCCTTTATAGTTTTCTATAGCATTTGCTTTGCCCTCAACATGTTTAATATTTGTGCCATATATTGCTATCTTATATTTCTCTCTTATATTATTTTTTTCCTCTCAACATTGTTACGCCTGGGGTTCAAATATATCAGGGCTCTTATTCATTGGACTAGTAATGGCATAAATGTTACAACGGAAAGCGCTAGCTCCAACCTCTGATGTATATTCCCAGTGAACAAAGAACACAAATACTCTACAGAGTTCTATATGCAATAATAGGCTATCAAACTCTCAATAAATGTGCGTCTACTCTAGGCTTAATGTTATGTGAAAACAGCCTATTACTACCTATAACCGAAGGTGCTTGGTTATGGTATACAAAGTAAGGTGATAAGAGAAGTTACAGCTTACGTTACTTTAATCAATAAATGTCAGGCACTCCTGCATGAAAGAAAGTGCACTAAAGTCCTTCAACACTAACAAGGAATCTTCTTTAAATCTTAGATGCTATAAAGATGCTCATATCGGAAATGGAACCCAAAAAGGCAGGCAGCGGAACAATGCTCGTGCAGGCTATGCACACAAAAAGGCAGAATATATAATGCCGTCGGAGCCAAGAATATCCTAAACACTACAACAATAATAATAATCGCCACGACAATGCAGTATTCCTATCAACAAAAAGAGCCTAAGTCGTTTGTGTCTCAATACATCAAACTAGGCTGCGAAATGCTTGTGTAATCATAAACGGGTATACATAAAAAGAGTAATTAGGTTAATATACTTAATGTCTACTTTGACTGATAAAGTCTAGCTACAGTCAATGATACGAGATACTGGTGCGCATGGCATGCCGCATAGCCTAGTGCAAATCTCAAGTCTGTGCGTCAAGTCAAATATTACGTTATAGGGAAGGGTAGCTCTCTTGAGAAACCTTAATACCGAAGTATTAAGCGTTCTCCTGGCGTACCTCAAAGACAAACAATCGAGACTAGAACAGTGCAGAATGGTATAGGCAAAAAGCCCTCATTCGTGCATGCTCTACTCTCAATGGCACACAGACTAGAATTTACTCAATCAACTCCAGTTCTCAGGTATGTCGTGCAGCTTTTTCCTAAAGCCAGCACTCATAGGAAACAATACCTTATAATATCAGACTCCTAGTCTAGCATTATCTAATCCAGCAGAACACTAATAATTATAGGAAGCGGCAATATGAAAGCCAACCAATGCTTCATGATCCACTTATCTTAACAACTAACATACATGGGTTATATCAGACCTTAACGCACAATACAACTGGCCAGCATGAAGCTGATTTTGCAGAGTTAACCAGAGGGGGTATAATATTAATAAAAAGGTGGTGAAAGATATGAAAAAGAGAGAGGTAGGCAGAGGAAAAGATTCTCAGGTGCGGAGCGGAGGACAGATAGCAAGGGAAAAAGATGGATGCGTTCTAGAAACCAGATCTGAGGGAGAGAGTGGCGAGAAACCAGTATATATACTCGCACTAGGTTGAGCCGCATGGGAAAAAAGTGGTTACAAGTCCTCTAGCCACTAGCAAGGGAGCTAACAGCATGTTAAGGACCTCTCTCAACCAACCCCCACGAGGCAGCCAGCCGTGACGTCATCGAGCGGGGCAAAAACACTGCACGCCCCCCTCTCACTCTGTTCTACTCTCTCTCTCTCTCCCAGATCCCATCATTACTAGTTAATGATAAAACATATACTTTACAATTAAACATAAAAAGCCTTGACATGGGTGAAAACAAAGAGCCTTTCTGGACTGCCCATGACACGAGCTTTCCTATGAAATAAAGCACACTCTAATACATAAACTGTAGCCCCATCCACTGTCCTGGCGATCCTAGCGAGTCACTGTAGGACAAGCCATGCGGTTCTAACGGAGTGGTTAACGTCACATCCCCCCCAAGATTTTTCTCAGAGGCCCCAAGGCTCACAAAAATCTGATGGTTAGAACCCATGCTATATCTCCACTTCCCATCACCCAGCGGCAGTAAAATATCTGGCACAGTTCTTCAACAAAACATTTTTCAAAATTATAACCCTCCCCAACACAATAGGTTAAATTATATGTAGTTATGCTCCTCAAGAGCGAGCCTCTCTAGCCCAGCATTCTGAGAGGAGTGCAACTCAGAATTACTGCTATAACATACTGAAAAAATTCAACTATCAAAGAAAGAGTTTTTATTTGATTTTTATGTTTTTAATTTGTTTATTTCGGCTGCACTATAGGGGCAAGCCTATTTTTTCTTCTATACCAAACGCTCAACTCCTGCTTTACGACCCAATACGCAGGGCTACAACCGCGAGCCAACAAGCACCAAGCGCAAAATACTATTCAAACTAAAGCAGGAGGCTACCCGTGTGTCAATCTACCCAGGATCATCTACCCTCGAAAGACAATCTGCAATCACGTTGTCACAACCGGCAATATGGCGTATGTCCAGGTTATATTCCTGTAACATTAGCGACCACCTGGTCAGCCTCATATTCCGATTATGAAACTGGTTCAAAAACTTGAGAGGGTGATGATCTGTGTAAATTACAACGACTGGACCATAGGCTGGAACATAGACCTCGAAATGCCTCAGTGCAAGTACAATTGCCAGCAGCTCTTTCTCGACAACAGAGTAGTTCTTTTGGGCTGAATTGAACTTCTTCGAGTAGAAACAAACAGGATGTTCCAGCCCATCATCGTCCTTTTGCATAAGGACGGCACCAGCCCCCACACCACTAGCATCCGTTGCTAGTTGGAAAGGTAGGCTAAAGTCAGGGGCCCTGAGGATCGGGTGAGTGAACAACAGGTGTTTTACTACGCTAAACGCCTTCTCACACTCAGGCGCCCATTTGAATTTCTTATCCTTCGCTAAAAGATCTGTCAGAGGTGCTAGCACGGTATAGTACCCCTTAATGAAGCGTCTGTAGTATCCGATCATACCTAAGAACCTCATGATCTGCTTCTTGGTGGCCGGCCGGGGAAAGTGATCAATCGCAGCTATCTTGTTCTGTGGGGGGCACACCTGACCCAACCCCACCATGAACCCAAGATACTGCACGGACGCCCGCACGAAATCACACTTTGCCAGGTTGACAACCAAGCCAGCCTCACTAAGCCTCTTGAACAGGAGTTCTACGTGCTCACAATGACTCGTAAAGCTGTTGTCATAGATAATAACATCGTCGAGGTATACTGTGCAATTAGGAATGTCTGCCGTTATATCATTCATCAAACTCTGAAAGGTAGCTGGTGCGTTCTTTAGGCCATAAGGCATCACGTTACAGCGGTAGGTAGCACCATCCACCACAAAACCACATACCTCTTTCGCTCGTTCGGACAAGGGCACCTGCCAGTATCCCTTAACCAAGTCCACCTTGGTTAGGTACTTTGCATTGCCTATCTTGTCCACACAGTCGTCGACCCGAGGAAGAGGGTATGGGTTGGTGGGCGTCAAACCGTTTAACCGTCTGTAGTCTACGCAGAATCGCACCTTACCATCCGGTTTTGGTTGCAACGTGACGGGAGATGTCCACTTCACCACCCCCTTCTCAATCAGCCCCCTGGTTAACATATACTCTAACTCCGCCCGGAGGGCCGGCAGTTTAATAGGGGGCACCCTATAGGGAACTGACTTGAAAGGGGGGTGGTCTCCTACGTCCACGTCGTGCACCTCTAGGGTAGTGAGGCCTGGGTGCTCCGCGAAAACAGAGCGGTATGAACCGAACAGGCGTTCCACAGCCACACGCTGATGCTCAGGTAAGTGTTGCAACGCTTCCTGAGCCGCCTGGTTCGTGTTCCCCGCCCACTGGTTCGCAGAGACATGATGATCCCAGTTATCCTCCACCTGAGCATGACTGTCCCTTTCTCCTTCTCCACCTTGACTGCTAAACGTCATCACAGGCACAGTGAGAGGCTCAGGGGGGTGCCTCACATACTCCTTCATGAGATTAACGTGACATAACTGATTGCGCTTACGTCTGTCTGGAGTGGCTACCAAGTAATCCAGGTCCGATAGCTTCTCCACCACCCTATAAGGACCAGTGTACTTCGCGGATAAGGGGTGACCTACAAGGGGCAGTAGAATCAACACCTCCTGACCCACGTGAAACTCCCGGAGTTTAACCTTGAGGTCGTACCTGTCCTTCATGAGGGCCTGAGAGCTAGTTAAATTATGGCCAGCCAACTCCAAACTGTGCAACATCCGTTCTCGACTGTCGAGGACATACTTGAGCATAGAACAAGGTTTTTCTGCACCCTCCCATATTTCTTTAACCATATGGAGAGGCCCTCTGACATGGTGTCCAAAGACGAGCTCATTAGGGCTGAATCCCAAACTTTCCCCAGGTACCTCCCGTGCAGCAAACAAAACATATGGCAGGCCAAGATCCCAATCTTTCCCATTATCAAAGCAATAACAACGAAGCATAGATTTAAAGGTTGAGTGCCATCGCTCTAACACACCCTGGCTCTCCGGATGATACGCAGATGACATAACCGTAACAATCCCATGCTGCTGCATAGTTTGAACAAAGAGGTTAGAAGTGAAGTTGGATCCTTGGTCCGACTGAATCTCCTGCGGGTAACCATACCGGGAAAAATACACTAACAAGTTTCGGACCACCGTCTTCGCTGACCCATTTCTCATAGGGTACGCGTCAGGGTACCGTGTTGCTACATCCATGATGGTCAGGAGAAACTTGTTTCTGGCACTTGTAGGGGGAAGGGGGCCAACCATATCCACTATAACCTTACTAAAGGGAGGCCCACTGACAGGAATTGGGTGTAACGGCGCCTTAGGAATGCTCTGATTTGGTTTGCCAACCTTCTGACACACATCGCACATTGCCACCCATGACACAACTTGTGCTCTCAGACCCGGCCACCAAAATAATTTCCCCAAGGCTGCAACTGTCTTACGGACACCCAGATGTCCCGCCAGTGGTACATCATGGACCAACCTAAGTAGGCTTTCCCTGCAAACTTTTGGCACGACCAGCTGGTCTACCTCTCCTGACCCCCCCTCCCAATTCCTCTGCGGATCTTGGAATCGCCGGTATAAAATGCCCTCAATGAAAAAAAAATCTCCCGACTGTGCATCACTATCCTCCTCCAACTCGACAGCACCGGTACCGCATTCAAGAACCTCCGGGTCTTCCAATTGCAACTTACGAATGTCCGAAGGAGCAAGCCTATCCAAGTGTTTGCGAAACAAATCATGCCCCCCTCCTACATTAAATTTGGCCTCCCGTTGCTCTCTCTCTGCGTACCGTTGCTGTCTCATCGTCTTTTTAAGCCCATCCACTGCCTTCTCAGGAACAGTTAATGGGTCTTCTCTAGACTCGAAAATTGGTCCTAATAATGAGTCCCCGAGAATGTCCGCTGATACTGAACTCTCAACCGCATCAACTTTCAACCCCTTCTCGTTACCCTTCCTCCGCTGATCTAAAGACTGTTGACCAGAATGTGACTCCCTGGATGCAAGGGAACGGGTGACAACACACGCCATAGGTTGCCCCCGACACTTCTCAACCCACTCCTGCTCCTCCCTACTCACGTCGGCCGGCTTCTCGGCAACGACCAAGGGTGGAGCCTCAGAAGTAGGCCCCGCAAAGTCGTTGCCGAGAAGGAGGTCGACGCCCCCAACAGGTAACTTCTCCACAATTCCTACATCCAGGTCACGAGTCACACCATCAACTTCCATCTTCATTCTTACAAGCGGGTATGACCTTGTTGCATTAACTCCCTGAACCACAACCACCCGCGCCGTATTTACAGGTTTACCAGTGAAATTCCTCAACAATGTTTGCGATGCCCCAGTGTCACGCAAAATTCTCACCTCATGTCTTCTACCCCCCACTCCACACAACCGAGTCCCCTGTGGTCACTAAAGGCATCACGGACAGGGAATAAGCCTTCCGGATCCTTCTGCACTGGCAGTGTATTTACCTCGGAAGAATTGCCTCTAACAAACTCCGATGTCCTCTTGAACACTCCAATGCCGTGAGCAAAAGACACGGATGCCGGAGGAGGTCGACTAGGGCACTCATTTGCTTTATGACCCTCCTTGTGGCACTTAAAACACATAAATTTCGGTTTCGGCTTATACTGTGATGTAACAGGCCCCTGACTTTTCTTATACGGCGTGGTGTTAGGTTTGAATTCAGTTTTAGTTTCATTGCTCTTTTGTTTAAATGTGTCGTTGCTACGGGGAGGGGGAGGATAACGGTCCCTAGCACTTGCATCGTACTTCTGTGAGGACCCGCAACCCCGAATCAACGACAGCCGTAGATCAGCCATTTCTGCTGCTTCTACTAGAGTTCTTGGGTTTTTCTCCTTTAACCCCTAAGTGTCGGGGCGCAACATAAGTCGAGTATAATAAATCTGGACTATCTGGCGGCGCTCGACATAGGTCGTGTGGCAATTTCAGCACGTAATGTTGCTGGGAGAGAGAGACAAGTGGTGGCAGGAGAGTAGCGAGCGTATGACTGCTCCAGACCACCGCGGCGAACCTACTGACACGAATCCCACCTCCTCCCTCCCTCTCTCACTCGCTATATACGGAATTGTATGGGGAAAGTGCCGAATTACATGCTTTTTGCACTCGCGTTGTGCGGTTGTTGCAAGAAAACTAGCCATCATAAAAGGATCGTTATGGTGTCATTGGAAAGCTCTGTTTATGCCCTTTCAGCGATAGATACTTGTTTTACGCTCTGGGTCTTATTTAGGCATGAAAATTATCACGTAAACAGCCCTATTTTGGCTAAAAACACCCCGCTGGGCGGTACATATAAATAAACCGCCTAGCCCGCTAATAAGGTGTTAAGTTCAAAGTTAGATCACCGCCCGTGCTCTTAAAGAACTGCTCGAACATCATTAACTGCTTAATTTCATCAAATGTTGTGACCTTCTCAGATCGGAGCCAGTTCCCCATAGCATCGGACAAGTCCCGGGCGTGTTCCAAAAAGGTGCTATCTCTTCCCTTAGTTACACCCCGGAACTTCAAACGGTACGTTTCTGGTTACAGTTCGTAAGCCCTCAGGACAGCCTCCTTGAGATCCTCGTACACAATACATAACTCCAAAGGTAACGCATCGTAGGCTTTAAGACCCTTGCCTATTAATCTAGAGGATACAAGTGCTGCCCTTTTATTCTCTGGCCACTGGTGTTCCTGGCACTTCTTCTCAAAGTGTGTGAAAAATTCTGTTACACCACTCTCATCAAACACCGGAACCAGTTTCAATAAGTGCGAGAGAGACTGTTCATGAACACGGTTACCAGCCGCAAGTCGCTGTCCCGTTGCCTCTACTCGCGACTTCTCTACGTCCATGTCGGCACAGTACCTAGTCGACTCTAAATCAGCTTGGATTATTGCTAGCTTGGCTCTCTCTTCTATCTTGGCTAATTCTAATTGCTGCTGATGCTGAAGCTTAGCTAATTCGAGCTTAAACAATAATTCTGGAGATAACCCTTGAGGAGGTGAAGGTGCTACAATGTTTGAAATTACCGGTGGTCCCCCCAGGGGCAACCCCCCCTGCCAGTCACCACCCAATTGCGGGAGCGTACCCGGGGACGGCAAACTACTGGGATGGCTGGGAGTCGAGTGTAGGGGAAGCATGGCCGAAGAGCTCTGAGCACTCAACCCATCTCGCACACCAGTCACCCTGCCCAGTACACACGTTATCAAGTTATCCCTGGTCATGCTGCTAGTACCCGCATGACCGATAGCTGTGGCCAGGCATTGAAGACCGTACCGCTCCATACCCTCCAACCGCTCGGCAGTAACAGGCCATTGCAAAAATATCCTAGCATCCTCCTCACAGTTCACCTGATTAACCATATCATCATACTGCTGTTCCTCAGTTTCGACATTACGTACTGTGTCTCCATTCTCCTCTGATCCGGTATAAGACATGATGCTCACAAACATTTCCCACCTCAATATCCAGAAAAGAAGCACCCAAACTCTTATACCTCAATATACACACAAAAATTCTCGGAAATACTCAAGGGCTATACTATGTTGCAAAAAAAATATATTCTTGCTGATCCCCGCAAAATATTCTCCAAAACAACAAATGTTCCCTGCTAATAAATGTAGGTTCACCAAATCCTAGGTAAGGTCGCCATTTGTTACGCCTGGGGTTCAAATATATCAGGGCTCTTATTCATTGGACTAGTAATGGCATAAATGTTACAACGGAAAGCGCTAGCTCCAGCCTCTGATGTATATTCCCAGTGAACAAAGAACACAAATACTCTACAGAGTTCTATATGCAATAATAGGCTATCAAACTCTCAATAAATGTGCGTCTACTCTAGGCTTAATGTTATGTGAAAACAGCCTATTACTACCTATAACCGAAGGTGCTTGGTTATGGTATACAAAGTAAGGTGGTAAGAGAAGTTACAGCTTACGTTACTTTAATCAATAAATGTCAGGCACTCCTGCATGAAAGAAAGTGCACTAAAGTCCTTCAACACTAACAAGGAATCTTCTTTACATGTTAGATGCTATAAAGATGCTCGTATCGGAAATGGAACCCAAAAAGGCAGGCAGCGGAACAATGCTCGTGCAGGCTATGCACACAAAAAGGCAGAATATATAATGCCGTCGGAGCCAAGAATATCCTAAACACTACAACAATAATAATAATCGCCACGACAATGCAGTATTCCTATCAACAAAAAGAGCCTAAGTCGTTTGTTTCTCAATACATCAAACTAGGCTGCGAAATGCTTGTGTAATCATAAACGGGTATACATAAAAAGAGTAATTAGGTTAATATACTTAATGTCTACTTTGACTGATAAAGTCTAGCTAGAGTCAATGATACGAGATACTGGTGCGCATGGCATGCCGCATAGCCTAGTGCAAATCTCAAGTCTGTGCATCAAATATTACGTTATAGGGAAGGGTAGCTCTCTTGAGAAACCTTAATACCGAAGTATTAAGCGTTCTCCTGGCGTACCTCAAAGACAAACAATCGAGACTAGAACAGTGCAGAATGGTATAGGCAAAAAGCCCTCATTCGTGCATGCTCTACTCTCAATGGCACACAGACTAGAATTTACTCAATCAACTCCAGTTCTCAGGTATGTCGTGCAGCTTTTTCCTAAAGCCAGCACTCATAGGAAACAATACCTTATAATATCAGACTCCTAGTCTAGCATTATCTAATCCAGCAGAACACTAATAATTATAGGAAGCGGCAATATGAAAGCCAACCAATGCTTCGTGATCCACTTATCTTAACAACTAACATACATGGGTTATATCAGACCTTAACGCACAATACAACTGGCCAGCATGAAGCTGATTTTGCAGAGTTAACCAGAGGGGGTATAATATTAATAAAAAGGTGGTGAAAGATATGAAAAAGAGAGAGGTAGGCAGAGGAAAAGATTCTCAGGTGCGGGACGGGAGACAGATAGCAAGGGAAAAAGATGGATGCGTTCTAGAAACCAGATCTGAGGGAGAGAGTGGCGAGAAACCAGTATATATACTCGCACTAGGTCGAGGCACGTGGGAAAAAAGCGGTTACAAGTCCTCTAGCCACTAGCAAGGGAGCTAACAGCATGGTAAGGACCTCTCTCAACCAACCCCCACGAGGCAGCCAGCCGTGACGTCATCGAGCGGGGCAAAAACACTGCGCGCCCCCCTCTCACTCTGTTCTACTCTCTCTCTCTCTCCCAGATCCCATCATTACTAGTTAATGATAAAACATATACTTTACAATTAAACATATAAAGCCTTGACATGGGTGAAAACAAAGAACCTTTCTGGACTGCCCATGACACGAGCTTTCCTATGAAATAAAGCACACTCTAATACATAAACTGTAGCCCCATCCACTGTCCTGGCGATCCTAGCGAGTCACTGTAGGACAAGCCATGCGGTTCTAACGGAGTGGTTAACGTCACAACATGTGTTTCAAATTTGTTCTAAATATTTCTATCGCCTTTATATTTTTCTTTAACATTTGCTTTGCCCTCAACATGTTTCATATTTTGTCCATATATTTCAATCTCTTTTATATTTTATATTTTATTTTCACTCTCAACATGGTTCATAATTCTTCTATAGATTTCTACAAATTTCTGTTTCTTTTCTAATTGATTTTGCAACTCAAAAAATTTCCTATTTGTTCTAGGAATTTGTAACAAACTTATATTTTTGTTAATTTATATATTTTCCCTGACATGTATTTATATTCATTATTATTATTTTATTTATCATTATTTATCATTACTTTATTTCATGGGCGGGTGCCCAACCCCGAAAAGGGTTGAAATAGGGGAGCTATCCCCCCGCCAAAGGCGGCTTTCTAGGGCCTTTCCTAGCTGATGCTGAGAGGATTGGGTTCTAGTCATGTGGTGATGGGCTGGTCTATCAGAGTGAGAACTGAGCGATCTCTGCCATACCCATAGCTTACTCTGACTGTTCCTTTTACTTATATATTTTCTAGATCTCAAGTGACGGCGTCTCTTGCGTGGATTGACCTCCTAATCTACCAAGATTGGAAGCCAAAGCGTCACATCTTTCCTTTGCCCCTCAACTTTCTCTTCATAATTGCTGAGGGGCACAGGGCCCTGGGTGGGGCTTTGGTTTCCCGGGCGTTTCCGCACCCTCCTCAGCTCCCCGCCATGGAGTGGCTTCGGTCACCCAGGCTTTATTGTGGTCGGCAGGGAGGGTTCTGTGGGGGTGCTCGGTTACGGCCTTGGCCTTGCTCGGGGCCTTGGGGCTGTTCGGCCAGGCAGCTTGGGGAAAAACAACAACAACAACAACTTTATTTCATTCCTTCTGTCCTTGGTTTGTTCTATGTTTGTTACACGAGATATTATGGTAGGATTGTTTGGTACTAACATTTCTATAAATATTTAGGTAATTGAAGTCATATATGTGCAGAATCATCTTAGCGTTTACATGAATTAAACTTACATTAGGTCAAGGATATGGCAAACAACATATTACAAATTTTTTTTTATTATAAAAGTACAAATAACAGATACGAAAATAGAGATATATAGGGGAAATAGAGATAGGGGGGAAAAGAGAAACTAATAAGTGAAGTCCCTCAGCGGCCCAGAGACGGCATTCTCCAGGTAGCGGTCCAAGTTGGCAATGTCCGACAGCCTAGGGGTCACTGATCGGGGTGGCTCGACGGGTGTGGCATAAGGACGGCCATACGTGGGGGCCCGTGTCCTCCAGCCACTAGGGGTACCGGGTGCGCTAGGCAGCTTGTAGTGGGAAGGTCCTGGAAGTGGCCTGGGCTGGTAGGGCTGGGGAAGAGCTGGCGGGGGTTGTAGCGGCGGGTGTGGCTCATTAATGACCACCCTGGGGATTGAGCCTGTCCCCAGGGCATAGTTATTCATCCCTGTCACCAACTTGAGCCCCTCGAACATGTAATGCTCCACATGGCGGCGCTCCACAGCCTTGAACGAGGCTGTCAGGAGTTGGTGAAAGAGGCGGACCTCTGTCATGAGCAGTGTTTCTTCCTGGTGTGTCCCCCTCCAAGCGGCGTTGATGTTGAGCTGCCGGGATTCCGCCTCACGCAGCTGTGTGTTAAATATATTGTGTTTAAAGGTTTGCAAATAAAACGATGTAATACCATAATAAATTCAGTCAACACTGTGTGTCAGTGTATGCAACATGGTAAATGGTAATAGGGGGTTGGGGGAGAGGGGAGACCTCAGTAGCGCCATAGAAATATAGTGGTGACCTTTGAACTAGCCAAGGAATGTCACACCTGCACTCCATGGGAAAGGGTACATAGAGTTACAAATCTATTGTAAAGAATATTTCGGATATATGCTTAAATTTTACTCTACTAAATTAATAGAAGTGGATGTAATGTAGTGGGGTAAAAGTAAATGTATTTCTTATAAATACTACTCAAGTGAAAGGTGCTGGGCAAATATAAATGAGTGTAACAATATGTATATTTACCTTATTCAACAGGTCCCTTTCGGCTTGGGTCGTTCCTAGCGCTGGGTCCACGGTGGCTGGAGGTGGGCCGACGGTGGCTGCCCTTGGTGCCGCGGCCGCTGCAGGTGGCGTGGCCAGCTCCACCAGGTCGTCCACTGCCTCCTCGTCCTGTGTCGTCTGGCTGGGCTGGCCTGGCTCACCGGACCACCCTTGTAGAGCTGTATTGGGAATGGGATATATATGTATTAGAATTAATAATGTTTAATACCTTTATCAATACTTGCTTGATAATGTCAATGTTCTTCTGTTGTTTTAAAAACTATGTTTAACCCTGGACTTGCTTGATAATGTCAATGTTCTAATGTGGTTTTAATAAATATGTTTGACCCTGGACTTCCTTGATAATGTCAATATGCTTATGTGGTTGTAATAAATATGTTTTTTTACCGTGGACTTGCTTGATAATGTCAATGTTCATATGTGGTTTTAATAAATATGCTTCACTGTGGACGACGCTTTTCCTTATCTCTATTCTTATTGATTACATTATTGATCAAAGTGACTAGTTATATTAATTAAAACTGACATTTTGCCATACATGGTCAGGGTCGCTTGCATGAAACACTGAGAAATTATGAGAAAACTGTATAGAACTTCAACAGACGTACATTTTACATAAAGATTAAGAGAACTAATAGCGAATAGAATAAATGTATAATATAAATATATAATTTTAAGTTTTGGCACGTACCTTGCTCCTCCTCGTCGCACACCTGACAATGTGTGGCCTCAAAAAATGAAAGGTGTCCCGGATCCAATGCTCTCTTTCAGTGAGGGACTTGGTCTCCTGGCCGGACTTGAGGACGATGAGTTTGGAATACCTCGTCCTCATGCTCTCCAGCCACTTGTGTAGCTCGTCAACTGAAAATATAGGGAAAACAATATTAATTTTTGAATTATAGTAATCAGGGATATAAATACAATCACCACACACTTTTCGGCAACCCTTGGCTGTGACCTGGCCAGGTACCTCACCTAGTACCCCGCTCTGTGACCTTTTAAGGTACATCAAAGCAAGATATACAGTACAAGGTATGGTCACGCGCAGGTCCGTGACGTCAGCTCGGCCCCCTGACCTCACTCTTTATTTCTTTCTCTCTCGGAGTCATAAAGATTGCCCACACTGGCCCCGTCAAACCTACCTACTTCTCTCTCTCTCTCTCTCTCTCTCTCTCTCTCTCTCTAATAAATATTTTAAGCTATATATATATATATATATATATATATATATATATATATATATATATATATATATATATATATATATATATATATATATATATATCACTTTATGTTCGTTTTGTTTTATCACTACATAACACGTATGCTAGGTTAAAGTAATTGAAATGCAATAAAAGTTTCAGGTCCTATAGCTTCAGGTGGAAAGAGAGAGAGAGAGAGAGAGAGAGAGATAATCATAAGCAGTTGCAGGTAGTAGCATATAACAAGTATGCACATGAACAAAAATCCTATAGATTATATACTATGTGTTTTAACCGAAGTAGAACAAAGTATGAATGATACATCTACAAGTGTTCACTGTGTTGGAATACCACCGCTCACAACGTGAGGTGCTTTTAAAATGTATCTATTGTTCATTATTGTTCAGGATGTATTATAGCTTTGTTTAGGCCTAATAATTCATATTTAAGATTTCTTTCAAATGCAGTTGTCTCAAAATGAAAACTGCATATCCTTGCAATAGCATCATTAATATAGTCTGATCTCTTACACAGGGGAATCCATTTGTTCTTTGTTTCGTCGTGGGGAAGGAGTGAAAAGTAATATGCTTATCACTTGCTTTTTTCTTGTTTGAGAAACACCCAAACACTGCACAGTTGTTGGGCATGTCTGTACACTTGCTTAAGCAAAACAACACAGTAAAACATCGAGGCTATGCTTAAAAAACTTCACTTGATTCTGGAGAGATGTGCGCGACCTACACAAATCAAAGGAGGGTAAATACTGAGGGTGGGATGTCAGGGGCCGATTCTACGTCACCTGCGCGGGTCAGACGAGTTTGGGGCATCTGGTGACCATACCTTGTACTGTATATCTTGCACCAAAGGTGCCGCCTAGACACCTGACACCTGGCCACGGAGTTCAGTCAGTACAGTCACTATTCATAGGACGGCTTATATCACACGCTATATAATATATATATATATACAGTCTATAATAAAATATATAATATATAATATATAATAAAAATAAAATAAAATATAGAATTAATATATAATTATAAAAATAATAATAAATATATAAATAATTAATAATAAAACACAACTATATATATATATATATAGAGAATATATAATATAGTATATATATAAATATATATATGAATTCATAATTATATAATTATAATACTAATAATAAATATATAAATAATTAATAATAAAACACTACTATATATGTATAGTAGCAATCCGTGTCTGTGCCTTCAATGCCAATGGCATAAATGATTTTAGCAAGAGAGAGTGTCTGATGCGAGAGCTTAAAGATGGATGTGTGGATGTGTGTGGGGTAGGTGAGACGCACCTGTTGGGTTCTGGAGTGTGGGATGGTGAGAGTGAGCATGATTTGTGGGGTGGGGAAGGATGGGTTGTCTGGTCTGGATTGGATGCAGGATATAAACGTAAGAAAAAGGAAGGGGTAGCAGTAATTTTGTCAGAAAGGTTGAGGAAGTGTGTGAAAAACTATGGATGCGTGGACTCAAGAATTGTATGGTGTGAGTGCAAGATTGGGATAGATAGGTATACTTTTATGTGTGTCTATGCACCAGTCAACCAAGAAACTGGGAAAGGTGCGGAAGAAAATAGAAAATTTTGGAATAAAGTCAATAAATGTATAAGAGAAAGGCAAGAGTGTACACAAGTAATATTAGTAGGCGACATGAATGGTAGAGTTGGAAACGAGGAGATAAAAGGTATAGTGGGTAAATGGGGTGTGGAGGGTAGGAATATGAATGGTGACTTCCTTTTAGAAGTATGTGCGGAGAGAGAGATGTTTCTGGCTAACACATATTTTGAACATCGTCACATTCATAGATATACATGGCACAGAGGTGAAGGTGAGCAGGAACAGAAATCTCTAATTGACTACGCCATGATGGACTCTGGACTAAAAGGAAGAATTTTAGATTCAAAAGCTGTAAGAGGTATGCTGACGGGATCAGACCACTATACAGTGCTGACAAAAGTGAGGATAAGGAAAGAGTGGAAATATGAGAGGAAAGAGAGAAAACTGACAGTAGAGAGAATAAATGTGAGAAAATTAAATGAAGAATGTAATGCAACAAAATACAAGGACATCCTGAAAGAGACTATAAAGGACATGGATGTTATGATAGATCTGGGAAATACTGTAGACGAAGTATGGAAAGGTACAAGAGACTCCATGATTAAAGCAGCTGAGAAAGTATGTGGGAAGAAAACCTTTAAAATGTGGAAGAAGAAAGGTAACGCATGGTTTAGTAAAGAGATAGAAGAAATAGTGAAAAAGAAGAAAGAGTTCAGAAAGAGTATGCTGCAAAAGAATATACCTAGAGAAACTAGAGATGCGAGGAAAGCAGAATATAAATATTTGAAACAAAGAGTGAAGAGGGCGATACAAGACGCTAAAAGGAAGACAGATGAGGCATATGGGAGAAAGATTAGTGAACAGTTTCTGAATGACAGGAAAGCATACTACAGAGCTGTGAAAGAAGCCAGAGGGAAGAAGACTGAGAGTGGCTCAGGTGGTAGGATGAGGGACATGCATGGGGAAGTGGTAGAGGGTGATGGTGTGGTGAAAGTATGGAAAGATCATTTTAGTAGCTTAGCTGTAAAGAGTAGGGGGAAGGCAAAGATCTCATCCATAGGAATGGAGAGAGGTAGAATAAACAGGGTAGTTGAAAGCCAGATAAGAAGAGAAGAAGTAAAAGAAGCAATCAATAACTTAAAATGGGCAAAGCTGCTGGAGTAGATAACATCCCAGGTGAAATGCTGAGATATGGAGGAGAAGAAGCTGTTGACATAATGCATAGGTTATGTAAATTAGCATGGGAAAAGGAAAGTGTACCAGAGGACTGGAGGAAAGCAGTGATAGTACCCTTGTACAAAGGGAAGGGTAGTAAAGAAGAGTGTAAGCATTATAGGGGAATTAGCTTGCTTAGCATACCTGGAAAGGTACACGCAAGAGTAGTAACACAGAGGCTACAGAAGATAACGGATGACAAAATAGGCGAGGAACAGGGAGGTTTCAGAAAGGGCAGGGGCTGCGTTGACCAGATAGCCTCAATGTGATTGTTGGTAGAGAAGTATCTGGCCAAAAACAGAAAACTCTATGCAGCATTCATTGATTTGGAAAAAGCCTACGACAAAGTAGACTGGGAGGGCCTGTGGGATGTGTTAACAGTATATGGTGTGGGAGGAAAGTTGCTAATGGCAGTAAAAAAAAATTATAGGAATGCAATGGCAAATGTGAAGGTAGGGGATAAGTTAAGTGAAAGTTTTGAGGTCAATGTAGGTGTAAGACAGGGATGTGTCATGTCAGCTTGGTTGTTCAATATATACATGGATGGAGTGATTAGGGAATGTAGGGCTGTATCAATGGGTGTGGGAGCTAGACTGGAATCAGAGGGAAGAACATGGAAGATTTTAACATGCCTATATGCGGACGATGCAGTCCTGTTGGCGGAAAATGCTGAAGAACTTCAGAGAGTGGTCACTGACTTTGACAGGGTATGTGAAAAGAGAAAGTTAAAGGTCAATGTAGGGAAATGTAAGGTAATGGTGTTTGAGAGAAGAATGCATGAAACTATAGATTTTAAGGAAAAATATAGAATCAAGAAAGAACACAAGAACAGTTGTAAAATAAAATTGAAAAATGAAGTACTAGAAGAGTTTGAAAGTTTCAAGTATTTGGGAGCTGTACTATGCAAATATGGTAAAATGGAGAGTGAGATAAAAGAGAGAAAAATGCAAGGGAGAAAAGTGATTGGAGAACTTGATAGTATTCTCAAAGGAAGAATGGTTAGCCAGGAAGTCAAAAAGTCACTGAGAAACAGTGTGCTGCTCCCAACACTCTAGTATGGAAGCGAGACATGGACGGCAAGTGACGAGGACCTCTTCAAACTAAGAGCTGTGGAGATGAGCTTTTTCAGAATGACAGCTGGCATGAATAGGCTAGATGGGCCAAGTAATAGGGAAGTGTACGAGACCTTTGGAATGGAAGAGCAGGCTTTGGGCATTGATTGTGGTGTGGTTGAGTGGATAAAGAGAAGTACTTTGAGGTGGTATGGTCATGTTCAGAGAATGGATGAAGACAAAATGCCAAGAAAGATATATGGGAGTCAGGTGAGTGGAACCGCTAGTAGTGGAAGACCACCTATGGGAAAAGAAAGTGGAAAAATATATTGAAGAAAAACTTCCACGTAGTGGAAGGGGCATTGTGGCACGGGCAAAGAAGATGTCTTGACAAAGTAGCTTGGAGACGTTTCTGTCATGGCCATCCTCTAGTGGGGGTTTCCCAAGGGGAAGCAAGGCGTCGGAGATGATGATGATGATGATGATATATATATATATATATATAGAATATTTAATATAGTATATATATATATATATATATATATATATATATATATATATATATATATATATATATATATATATATATATTTATATATATATATATATATATATTTATATGTATATATATTATACTATATAATATATTTAATATATACCGGTATGTATATATATATATAATATAATAATTATAATATAATATATAATTAACATATAATAATAAGAATAGTTAAAACCTATAATAATAAAACACTTTAACTCACCTGTTATGCCCAGGTCTTCAGCTTTTTCACGGTACGCCCTGTCATTCCTCTCTCTGTCCCGGAATGCCCTCATCTTCTTGTTGTATAGGAACTCTTGCTCCCTATACCACTCTGCAACTCCAGCCTCCTTGTCGTCCGGTATGACGTAATAGGTTCGCTTCCTCTTATTTGTCTTCTTGGATGGTGCGTGGGCGTCAGCTTGTTGCGATGGGCGGCTGGGCTGTGATTGGGAAGAGGCATCTGTGGATCCCTCCTCGTCGCTGCCCTGTTGCGTGTCCACAACTGGATGCGCGATGCGTGTTGGCAGGATAGATGGGCTGATTGTGGCGGGGCGTGTGGTGCTGCATCGTTGTGCAGCGGATGAAGACTCCTCGACAATTTCAATGGGCTCAGGTGAGGGTGTAAATCGTTGCCCACTGATCTGCGTATCACTGTTGTCATCCGAGTCAACATCGTCATCAAGGGCATCACCATGGACACCAACATCCACCTCATCAAGGGCCTCTGATGCAAAGAGATCTTCCGATTCCTGGGGCTTGGCAGGCTTCTTGAGTAGCTTGCGTCCCTTGGGCATGGTGGTGGTGGTGGTGGTTGTGGGTGGGTGGGTGTGTGCGTGATGTCTGGTGTGTGGTCCGTGTGGGGGTGCTGGAGATACTGGTGGTGGCAGCTTGGTCGGCAGTCTTTTGTAGGCTGGGTGTGTAGCGCTGCCACGCCGTACGATTGGCCAGACTGTTGGTCGTGGTTGACGTACGCGTGACCAGCTTGTCGGGATAACGAACGTGTACATGACGTGTCTGACCTGTGGCTGACGTCCTGTTAGCCTCTTGCAGCATGTCCAGACAGGATTGTACTGACGCGATACACGTGTGAGCATGAACATTTGGTCGAATTTATCTGTTCGCTGGCGTGTGAGTCAACCTGATGTCGGCTGCTTGACGTGTTGTGGACGTGATTCCAAACATCTTGTGGACGTATGGCATACGGGGTTGTCTGTTTTTAGTCGGGCGTTTGTCATGTCATGGTCGTGTCGAGCTTACTATAGTCTCGTTCGAACATTTTGCCCGATTAATTCCCGATTTTTGTACGTCAAAAACTATTGCTGCACATCCGAAAACCGATCGACATACGTCAGCAGCACGTCCAAAATTTAACGGTTTTTTTCCCCAACCATCAAAAACAGTCGGCTGAAAAATAGTGCATACACTAATTATTGGCCGACTTCACGGACCTGTCGGCGGGCACCCCGTCCAGTTCCAGATCAACTCGAGTAGAGCCGATTTATTTACACGATGTTACTCGATCATGCACGATTTTTCAAAAATTCAAATATTTTGAAAAGATCGGCTCTTGTCGGGTCTTGACGTACTGTATGGGACGCGGCCTTTAGTTCACTTATCTTTTAATAGATGGACTTTAATCGCTTCTAATAAAAGGGGGCGGGAGGTTGGAAGGAGGAGGAGTCAAACGTGTCTGTGTGTGTGTGTGTGTTCTAGAACAGCACTCAGAATAACTTTATTTTAACATAACACACAGGCTATATTATTAGACTAGCCCATGCCGGATCACAAATAAGTAACACACATCAGGTGTTGCGTTATTTATGGAATTTAATATACAGACAATCAAGTTTCTATCCTTCGAACTTCCCATTCCCCCCCCCCCCTCCCCTTCTCTCTGGTGCCTTCCCTTATCTCCCCCCTTCTCTCTCGTAACCGAATATATAATTTACCTCATCGTCGTGTTCAAACCTGTCCATAAAAATATTTTTGGTGTTTTAATAATACTGTTCTTTTTACCTCTACTGATTCTCAATTATTAACTCGTATTCTATTATTTACCTTATACAATGTGTTATAGAAAATAAATATATACAGTATGCTCCGTTGCAAAACACTCAAAGTTGCCAACCTTGGCGTCCTGGTTAGCGTAAACAATTCGTATAAATATATAAGTAATTGAAACGGGATGTTACAATCCACGCATCAAGACAAGTTGGATCACATTGTAATCTAGCTTTGACCAAATGATAACCACAAATATATATATCATAAAGACAAGATAATATCGGCCCAGTTAGAGAAAACACTTTAGATGAGCCGAAACGTGTTTTTTTTTTTGTAATAAAAACAAATTTTCATATTAGAATAAAACAAAAATCTTCCATACCACTATTCACAGCACTGTGGTTGACCAATTCATAATCTACCTTAACATGTTGTTGTTGTTGTTGTTCCCCAAGCTGCCTGGCCGAACAGCCCCAAGGCCCCGTTGAAGGCCAAGGCCATAACCGAGCGCCCCCACAGAACCCTCCCTGCCGACCACAATAAAGCCTGGGTGACCGAAGCCACTCCATGGCGGGGAGCTAAGGAGGGTGCGGAAACGCCCGGGAAACCAAAGACCGACCCAGGGCCCTGTGCCCCTCAGCAATTATGAAGAGAAAGTTGAGGGGCAAAGGAAAAATGTGACGCTTTGGCTTCCAATCTTGGTAGATTGGGAGGTCAATCCACGGAAGAGGCGCCGTCACTTGAGATCTAGAAAATATATTAGTAAAAGGAACAGACAGAGTAAGCTATGGGTATGGCAGAGATCGCTCAGTTCTCACTCTGATAGACCAGCCCATCACCACATGACTAGAACCCAATCCTCTCAGCATCAGCTAGGAAAGGCCCTAGAAAGCCGCCTTTGGCGGGGGGATAGCTCCCCTATGTCAACCCCTTTCGGGGTTGGGCATCCGCCTACCTAAACATGTCATATTACATATTACCTTAACATGTAATATGACACGCTATGATTATTGCATTATACTTTTCTCAGTGGATTCTTAATTACTAGCTTAATTACTGTGGCTTCCCATTATCAGTAAACAGTTCGGCGTTACCCATTGTAATTATTTACTATAAAGTAAGTCATCAAATTGAACAATTAACGATAATCCAAGTAATCTTGTTATGTTGTTTTAAAGTTGATATACTGTAAATTGTTTAGGCTTTTATATTTTTACTTCGTATTGTTTAAATTATCGTCCAAACATAATTAAAAGTATACTATAGCTCTGTGAATGTTACCTTGACTTTAATTTAATATGTATTATTTCACCATCATTATGTTACGGTGAACATTGGAAACACATACACATTATATAATACATATAAAGGGATCTTAAAAGTAAACATTTACTATTTATATTTATGAAATCAATATGATCTCCACCCACAAGCTGCATCAACTACCTCCTGTATTCTCGTTGGAGCTGATTTAAACAGTTTCCAACTTATATTAGGGCGGCGACGGACTCCCCCCCCCCCCCCTCCCTGCCCCCCGATCCCACTCCTCCCGCCCTTTCCAATCCTAACCTGGACCACATTCCACTCCATGACATGATGGCCCACAAATTCTCTATTGGGTTCATGTCACACACCCTTGTGGACCAGCTAAACCCCGGATGGGGTCAGGTCAGGTGAAGGTATTGAAGGATAAGCCTTCACAACGGCACCTCGTAGCTACTTTCTACTTTTCCTATTTTCTGAAGAGTGTAGAGAGGGGAGAAGGGGTGTTGGAGAGAGACGAAGTTGTTATAGTGGCTTTGTTATGTGTGTTATTAGTCTGTATACGTCGTAAGGCTCAGGATGTGAGTGATTTGTGCCCATTACGTTGTATGTGATCATGTGTGTGATGTGCGTTTATGTTATTGTGTGTGAGTGTGTGTGTGTCTGTTTTGTATCCTGTGTTAGTGTTGGTGTGGGTGGGTTGGTGCTTGAATGTGATGGACAGAGGAGAGAGGTTGAAGCGCCGTCTCCTCAAACATTACAAATTGTGGAGGTCACAATTATGTGTATAATCCAACTTATTCCTTAAGCCAACACAAATAACGTAAATCCTAAGTGTTATTGTTACACTTAATAATTATAAACAAATATAGACGTGTTCTAAGGGAATCGTAGCTTAATTAGGAATAGGATATCTAGCGAGGCAGCGAGTAACAGGTGTTGTTCGCTGCCTCGCTACTTATCCTATTGCTAATCAATATATATGTGTTACTTTTGTCATCCCTAACATTTATTATTTATTTCATAAGTCGTAGGCGTGTGCATAACCCTTTAACCGTCTTGGTGGTGTAATGGTTAACCTGACAAGCGCGATATAGACGTAGGTGCTAGGGTAGTTATTTGTGCATTTCTAGCCCTGGATTCTGACAGAATTCGTTATATTTACAATATAAACCATTATTTGTTTTCGGTATGCTTTTATTTTACATATATGATGTATATATGAACCTTCAAGAGTGCTAAAATAAGTGGGAAAAGCATTTGGGTGGTGAAAAACGAAGATATTGGCCACCCGGTCATAATCTCAGGCGAGAGAGAGAGACAGGCAGCCCTCCCCTCTCGCTGTCTGGGAGTCAACTGAGACGAGCGAGGCGGTGTGTGCCGGTGTCTGGGTGTTGCATAACGATCTTTTATGCAACCCACTTGTGCTACATTATCGCGGGAGAGAAAAATAACCGATAAATGATGATAATAAGAGGAAAAATAGGTGATAATTGAGAAGGGGAGGGAGGGGGGAATAAGGTGGGGAAGGAGGGGAGGGGGGTGGGTGAGATTTACATGGATGAGTACTGGAGGGGAATTATCTCACCTAGAGACAAATTCCTTTGTTTTGATAGGCCCTTTTTTTTATGGAAGGCTTTTTTTATGGTCCTGCTTCCGTGAGGCCTATCGCGTTCCCTATAGGAAGCCTTCCGTGAGGCCTATCGCGCTTGCCGGGTTAAGGTGTCTAAAAATCTGTGTGTGATAACCCAGGTTCGAATCCCGGTGGATGACATACATGCTTTCATTAATTTCATTGGAGGCGTTTGGTGGTGTGGTGAAATTACAAAATAGATTATGTATATGTAAATTCAAAACAATCGCACACTATTATTCTGCGTATTTTAGAAGGTATCTTTTATGTCCTTGAGAGAGAGAGAGAGAGAGAGAGAGAATGAGAGAGAGAGAGAGAGAGGTGGGAGGAAGGGAGGGGAGAGGAAGCGGGTGAAGAAGGGAGAGGGGGAGGAGGGGGGAATGGAAAGTGCGAAGGATAGAAACTTGATTGTCTGTGTATGAAATTCCATAAATAACGCAACACCTAATGTGTGTTACTTATTTGTGATCCAGCATCGGCTAATTTTATAATATAGCCTGTGTGTTATGTTAAAATAAACTTATTCTGCGTGCCGTTCTCGAACACACACACACACACACACACACGTTTGACTCCTCCTCCTTCGAACCTCTATATTAACCCCGCCCCGTTTTATTAGAAGCGATTAAAGTGCCATATATTAAAAGGTGAGTGAACTAACACATTGCCTCAGGCCAAGACAGCAGTTCTGTCGTAGACTGTACTTGTTTTATACCTTTGATTCTTACAGTGTGTGATCGCCATCCTGTTACTGTTTATGCATTTGTCTGTTTCTCTGTCTGGCTGTGCTTTAATTAGTACGATATTTTAAAACATACCAATGGATTTATTTGATACTTGGTCAGTACCTTTATTAAATATAGTCGTCTTTACTTGTCTTATACACTTCAACCAGTTTGTCAAGCTATGGGGCATATTCATCGATGTATAAATTGCTTTATTATCTTAATTAACTCGCTTCCATCCATATTTGTTCTGTCGAGATTCAATTTGTCAGCGACTGTACCATTTTAGAAACTGAATTAACTTTTAGTACATATTTGATATATAGTACAATCTTGGAGACACTTTGAGGTTTTAAGTTATCGAAGCTTTCTCGAACTGAATCGAACCATGTTTTTAATGCTATGCCTAATATTTACCTATCGAAAATTTGTTTATGTAGTTCGAGAGTTCAAAACGTCAGAATTAGTGTACTAAAGTGTACAGTCATAAGGTATAATATTTGTATTACCCATTTTAATCTGCATCGAACCCAAACGAGTTAAGACAAAGCCATTACACATCCCAAATGTTTCATAGATTGGCTTTAGCATTTCAAAGATTAACATGAGTACGGTCTCCTTATTATGACTAATATATGTGTGTGTGTGTGTCATATGCTTGAACATGGGGATATGTTTGATGTACTCCACAACGAATTAAGGAACTAAGTGACTATTTATGAAAAGAACCTCACGTTTCCCACGTTTTAAAGGATTACACCCAGTATGTTTATCCTAAATTAGTTTTAATTTGTGAATGGCTACACATAAGTAAGGTTTAAGTATAGAACTGTCAAAACCAAAGGATTGACTTATTAGAGGAACTGGGGTTCTCTAAATGAGGCGCCAGTTTTGACTTTCTTTTTTACTTATGCTGGCTTAATAATCCTGAAGAGTTGGTAGCCTATAAAATCATATTTTAATAGAAACTATGATTAACTTATTATCTCCCTGACACCAATGCCACCAGCTTAGCCATCCATCCCAAGATTATGCTACTTTATTCTTGTAACATCAAAATTCCAATAGCTGTGTTATTGTCCAACCTTGATCACGCACGGTATCGACACTTTGACACTGATGCACACGTGTTATGGGAACACAAGGTTTAATAGTGGATAAACACGTCACAAACATGTTGGAGTTGCGCCAGGATGTTATGTATGTTGTGATTCAGTAGGTTGGCATTTCACGCTGTTGATTGGGTTAGGTTGTTTGGTTAGGTGGGTTTAGGTTCGAGTTTGGTTAGGTTGATTTAGGTTAGAGTTTGGTTAGGTGGGTTTGGGTTAGAGTTTGGTTAGGTGGGTTTAGGTTAGAGTTTGGTTAGGTTGGTTTAGGTTAGAGTTTGGTTAGGTTGGTTTAGGTTAGAGTTTGGTTAAGTTGGTTTAGGTTAGGGCGTTTGGTTAGGTGGGTTTAGGTTGGAGTTTGGTTAGGTGGGTTTAGGTTAGAGTTTGGTTAGGTGGGTTTAGGTTAGAGTTTGGTTAGGTGGGTTTAGGTTAGATTCTGGTTAGGTTGGTTTAGGTTAGAGTTTGGTTAAGTTGGTTTAGGTTAGGGTGTTTGGTTAGGTTGGAGTTTGGTTAGGTTGGTTTAGGTTAGAGTTAGGTTAGGTGGGTTTAGGTTAGGTTGTTTGGTATGGTTGGTTTAGGTTAGAATTTGGTTAGGTTCGTTTAGGTTAGAGTTTGGCTAGCTTGGTTTAGGATAGAGTTTGGCTAGGTTGGTTTAGGTTAGAGTTTGGCTAGGTTGGTTTAGGTTAGAGTTTGGCTAGGTTGGTTTAGGTTAGAGTTTGGCTAGGTTGGTTTAGGTTAGAGTTTGATTAGGTTAGAGTTTGCTTAGGTTGGTTTAGGTTGGAGTTTGATTAGGTTGGTTTAGGTTAGAGTTTGATTAGGTTAGAGTTTGGTTAGGTTGGTTTAGGTTGGAGTTTGGTTAGGTTGGTTTAGGTTAGAGTTTGATTAGATTGGTTTAGGTTGGAGTTTGATTAGGTTGGTTTAGGTTGGAGTTTGATTAGGTTGGTTTAGGTTGGAGTTTGGTTAGGTTGGTTTAGAGTTTGGTTAGGTTGGTTTAGGTTTAGAGTTTGGTTAGGTTGGTTTAGGTTAGAGTTTGATTAGGTTAGAGTTGGGTTAGGTTGGTTTAGGTTGGAGTTTGATTAGGTTGGTTTAGGTTGGAGTTTGGTTAGGTTAGTTTAGAGTTTGGTTAGGTTGGTTTATGTTAGAGTTTGGTTAGGTTGGTATAGGTTTAGAGTTTGGTTAGGTTGGTTCAGGTTAGAGTTTGATTAGGTTAGAGTTGGGTTAGGTTGGTTTAGGTTGGAGTTTGATTAGGTTGGTTTAGGTTGGAGTTTGGTTAGGTTGGTTTAGGTTTAGAGTTTGGTTAGGTTGGTTTAGGTTAGAGTTTGGTTAGGTTGGTTTAGGTTGGAGTTTGGTTAGGTTGGTTTAGGTTAGAGTTTGGTTAGGTTGGTTTAGGTTAGAGTTTGGTTAGGTTGGTTTAGGTTAGAGTTTGGCTAGGTTGGTTTAGGTTGGAGTTTGGTTAGGTTGGTTTAGGTTAGAGTTTGGTTAGGTTGGTTTACGTTAGAGTTTGATTAGGTTAGAGTTAGGTTGGAGTTTGATTAGGTTGGTTTAGGTTGGAGTTTGGTTAGGTTGGTTTAGGTTAGAGTTTGGTTAGGTTGGTTTAGGTTAGAGTTTGGTTAGGTTGGTTTAGGTTAGAGTTTGATTAGGTTAGAGTTAGGTTGGAGTTTGATTAGGTTGGTTTAGGTTACAGTTAGGTTAGGTTGGTTTACATTAAAGTTTGATTAGGTTAGAGTTTGGCTAAGTTGGTTTAGGTTGGAGTTTGGTTAGGTTGGTTTAGGTTAGAGTTTGGTTAGGTTGGTTTAGGTTAGAGTTTGGTTAGGTTGGTTTAGGTTAGAGTTTGATTAGGTTAGAGTTAGGTTGGAGTTTGATTAGGTTGGTTTAGGTTATAGTTTGGTTAGGTTGGTTTACATTAGAGTTTGATTAGGTTAGAGTTTGGCTAGGTTGGTTTAGGTTAGAGTTTGGTTAGGTTGGTTTAGGTTAGACTTTGGTTTGGTTGGTTTAGGTTAGACTTTGGTTAGGTTGGTTTAGGTTGGAGTTTGATTAGGTTGGTTTAGGTTAGAGTTTGGTTAGGTTGGTTTAGGTTGGAGTTTGATTAGGTTGGCTTAGGTTAGAGTTTGGTAAGGTTGCTTTAGCTTAGTGCTTGTGTAGATTAGGTTAGATTAGGTTGGTTAGGTTAGATTGTGTTTAGGTTTTGATAGAGTAAGTTATGTTAAATCTAGTTTGGGTAGGTTAGGTTACATTTGGATTGGTTAGGTTATATTTGGGTTAGTTTAGGTTAAATTTGTTTTAGGTAGAATATATTATGTTTGGTTAGATTAGATACATTTAGATACCTTATATTAGGTTAGTGCTTCGTTATCTTTTGTTGTTGTTGGTTAATTTAGGTAATTTTGAATACTGTTTAATTTGATTTACGTAGGTCTGCCTTCAGTTTACTGGTTAATGTTAGGTTAAACTTAATTTGTCAAGATTATCTTTGGTTAGGGAGGTTTTAGTTTTGTTTAGTTCGGTATAATTTGGTTTGGATTGGTTGTGTTTTGATTTTGTTAAGTTAGTTTTGATTTACCTTATGTTAGGTTACGATAAAACACCTCGTTGAAATATTGGTTTAAGGTTAAATAAAAATATGGTAAGTTGTGCTGAGTTAAATTAAATTGCACTGAACGAAGCTAAACTAAATTGAGTTTATATAAGTTGCATACAAATTTATTGAATTCGTCTAATATATCCGCTCAAGATATTTTCGGTTAGGCTAATCAAAATTGATTAATTTATCTAAGGATCAATTAAACATAACAATATTGAGCTGTAGAAACCACCATTTTCCATTATGCTAGTTATTCTGAAATATTTAGACAATGCATTATAAATGTATAAATGGTTGGGTAACATAGCAAGCAAAATGTATTGTCGGAAAACACATTAAATTGGAGTAATGTGTACATAATTTAGCTTAGATTCAAATGTTCCTAGACCTTAAAAAATATTTTGCCATTTAGACACTAGAACGTTTGTTTAACAGATGCAACAATTATGATTTGTTGTTAAATTACGGTAACAATAATTGTGATCTAACAATATCGTATAGATATTTATGTAATAACAGAAAGATGTATAGTAAAATAACAGACAAGACCATTCATTTTTATTTCAATGATGCACCATTAACATACATACTATACTCATGATCAATTAATTATATATATATATATATATACAGTATACATATATAAAAAAACAAAAAACTAAATATATATACCGGTATATATATATATATATATATATATAATTATTATATACACAGTATTTATATATATATATATATATATATATATATATATATATATATGTATATATATATATATATATATATATATATATTCTTTAATACATACGAGGTTGAAAGAAATGGCAATTTCTGCGTTGGAAATTTTATTATTCAAAGTTTCCAGGTCTCTGATGAGTTTTCGCTGGGTGGCAGGAAGTAGATGAAGGAGATGAGCAAAATTCATGGTGGTACAGGGTTACATAAATGTACATGATGATACAGGATATACGACGCGTTTCACTGGACAACCAGCATTATCAAGTAAGGAAGGAATGAAATAAAAGGTAAACAGGAAGGGTATATATAGAGGGTGGAGGATCAGAGGAGGAGGAAAACAGGGGGCAAAAGTCTGCTATTGGTGGAAGCGTAAACTAGGAGAGAGAAGGGGTTAACCGCTCCACGCATGCGCACTGGATGCGGGATGGTGGTCAGTAGGTGGGGTCGAAGCTGATTGGCTGCGTGTCGAGGGGCGTGGCCTAAGTTGTGTGGCGCCTGCAGAAGACGAAGCTGAAGGAGGTAGCGCGGGGGGCTGCGTCAAGGGCACCGGGGGGCGAGGAGGGGTGTTAGGTCCTGTAGGGTAGTGCCTTTTGGCAGAAGGAAGGATCTGAAGGTCCAGAGTTTGGTTGTTGATGTTGGGATGTAAGGCTTGGATATATAAAGCTTCGAGTATAGGTAATCTCCTTGGGTCACTTTCTTTATCGAGTATGGTGGTGTGTTTCTCTAACTCGTTGCGTGTGAGGTGAGGGTGGTTAGGGGTGAGATAGTGGTCTTTGATGGCTCCAGCCTGAAGGTGAAGAGTTAACCGACGTGAAAGACGAGTCTGCGTCATACCAATATAGGAATGAGGTCCACAGTCCTCATAATTACAGGTATGTTGGTAAATGACGTGATCGTCGGTCATCGGGCTCTTTATCTTGGTGGAGGCTGGTTTGTTGCGGAGAACGAGGTTGGAGGTCTTGGGGGATTTGTAATAAATTATTAATTTGATTTTGTTTTCCGGGTTGGTTGGGTGGACATGCTTGGAGATTATTTCTTTTAAGACGGCCTCGTCATTTTTGTGTTCAGAGGACATGTAATTGCGGTAGAAGATCTTAATTTCATTGGGGGGGTCAATGTTGGGAGGGCTTTGAGTGTACCATTTTTCAAGATGGTGGTTGATGGTGCTGGAGATGTCGGAGTTGGAGTATCCGTTATTTACTAAAACTTGGGATAGTCTTTCTAGTTCCTGGTGGGTGTCGGCCCAGGTAGAGCAGTGCGTGAGGGCTCTCCTAACATAGGCGGAGATGGAGGATAGAAGATAACGGCGGGGGCATTCACTATCGCCGTTGAGGCATTGTCCTGTGTTAGTAGGTTTAATGTAGACGGTGGTTTTGAACCCATGGTCGTTCAGAGCTACGAGGATGTCGAGGAAGGGGAGTTGTCCATTGTTAGATTTTTCAAAGGTGAAGTTAAGTCCGGAGGAGGTCATGAAGCGACGCTGGAGTTCCTGTAGTTCGTGGAGGTCCTTGATTTGCACGAAGATGTCATCCACGTATCTACAGTAGACGGCTGGTCGTTGGGCAGCTAGGAGCTCTTCCTCGATGGTACCCATGAAAAAGTTCGCAAAAAGAACTCCTAGGGGGCTGCCCATCGCCACACCGTCTATCTGCTTGTACATGTTGCCCCGGGGGCAAAGGAAGGGGGCCTCCTTGGTACATAGCTCCAGTAGTGTTTTCAGGGCCTTCTCCGGGATGTCCAGTGTAGGTGTATCAGGGCAATGATAAATTCGACGTAGAATCATGTCAATGGTCCTATCCACTGGCACGTTGGTGAACAGGCTTTCTACGTCGAGAGAGGCGATAGTGTGGTTGTTGTTACGGGGGGCGTCTCGTAAAATTTCCAAGAAATCGTGGGCTGAGTTAAGGTTGAATTGGCTGGGCACGTAGGGGGTGAGGAGGTTGTTCAGGGCCTTGGCGATCTGGTAGGTGGCAGTGGGGATCTGGGAGATGATGGGGCGGAGGGGGTTCCCAGGTTTGTGTGTTTTGATGGTTCCGTACGCATAACCAGGGGTGTATTCTCCGACGAGTTTTTAAGGTGGATCCCTCCTTGTTTGGCGTTGATGGCGGTGATGGTGGTGTTGGCAATACGTTTGATTTCGTCGGTTGGGTTGCGGGTGATCTTTTTAAATTTAGTGTTGTCACTTAAGATGACGTCCATTTTTCTAAGATATTCCTCCTTGTCATGACAAGGAGGAATATCTTAGAAAAATGGACGTCATCTTAAGTGACAACACTAAATTTAAAAAGATCACCCGCAACCCAACCGACGAAATCAAACGTATTGCCAACACCACCATCACCGCCATCAACGCCAAACAAGGAGGGATCCACCTTAAAAACTCGTCGGAGAATACACCCCTGGTTATGCGTACGGAACCATCAAAACACACAAACCTGGGAACCCCCTCCGCCCCATCATCTCCCAGATCCCCACTGCCACCTACCAGATCGCCAAGGCCCTGAACAACCTCCTCACCCCCTACGTGCCCAGCCAATTCAACCTTAACTCAGCCCACGATTTCTTGGAAATTTTACGAGACGCCCCCCGTAACAACAACCACACTATCGCCTCTCTCGACGTAGAAAGCCTGTTCACCAACGTGCCAGTGGATAGGACCATTGACATGATTCTACGTCGAATTTATCATTGCCCTGATACACCTACACTGGACATCCCGGAGAAGGCCCTGAAAACACTACTGGAGCTATGTACCAAGGAGGCCCCCTTCCTTTGCCCCCGGGGCAACATGTACAAGCAGATAGACGGTGTGGCGATGGGCAGCCCCCTAGGAGTTCTTTTTGCGAACTTTTTCATGGGTACCATCGAGGAAGAGCTCCTAGCTGCCCAACGACCAGCCGTCTACTGTAGATACGTGGATGACATCTTCGTGCAAATCAAGGACCTCCACGAACTACAGGAACTCCAGCGTCGCTTCATGACCTCCTCCGGACTTAACTTCACCTTTGAAAAATCTAACAATGGACAACTCCCCTTCCTCGACATCCTCGTAGCTCTGAACGACCATGGGTTCAAAACCACCGTCTACATTAAACCTACTAACACAGGACAATGCCTCAACGGCGATAGTGAATGCCCCCGCCGTTATCTTCTATCCTCCATCTCCGCCTATGTTAGGAGAGCCCTCACGCACTGCTCTACCTGGGCCGACACCCACCAGGAACTAGAAAGACTATCCCAAGTTTTAGTAAATAACGGATACTCCAACTCCGACATCTCCAGCACCATCAACCACCATCTTGAAAAATGGTACACTCAAAGCCCTCCCAACATTGACCCCCCCAATGAAATTAAGATCTTCTACCGCAATTACATGTCCTCTGAACACAAAAATGACGAGGCCGTCTTAAAAGAAATAATCTCCAAGCATGTCCACCCAACCAACCCGGAAAACAAAATCAAATTAATAATTTATTACAAATCCCCCAAGACCTCCAACCTCGTTCTCCGCAACAAACCAGCCTCCACCAAGATAAAGAGCCCGATGACCGACGATCACGTCATTTACCAACATACCTGTAATTATGAGGACTGTGGACCTCATTCCTATATTGGTATGACGCAGACTCGTCTTTCACGTCGGTTAACTCTTCACCTTCAGGCTGGAGCCATCAAAGACCACTATCTCACCCCTAACCACCCTCACCTCACACGCAACGAGTTAGAGAAACACACCACCATACTCGATAAAGAAAGTGACCCAAGGAGATTACCTATACTCGAAGCTTTATATATCCAAGCCTTACATCCCAACATCAACAACCAAACTCTGGACCTTCAGATCCTTCCTTCTGCCAAAAGGCACTACCCTACAGGACCTAACACCCCTCCTCGCCCCCCGGTGCCCTTGACGCAGCCCCCCGCGCTACCTCCTTCAGCTTCGTCTTCTGCAGGCGCCACACAACTTAGGCCACGCCCCTCGACACGCAGCCAATCAGCTTCGACCCCACCTACTGACCACCATCCCGCATCCAGTGCGCATGCGTGGAGCGGTTAACCCCTTCTCTCTCCTAGTTTACGCTTCCACCAATAGCAGACTTTTGCCCCCTGTTTTCCTCCTCCTCTGATCCTCCACCCTCTATATATACCCTTCCTGTTTACCTTTTATTTCATTCCTTCCTTACTTGATAATGCTGGTTGTCCAGTGAAACGCGTCGTATATCCTGTATCATCATGTACATTTATGTAACCCTGTACCACCATGAATTTTGCTCATCTCCTTCATCTACTTCCTGCCACCCAGCGAAAACTCATCAGAGACCTGGAAACTTTGAATAATAAAATTTCCAACGCAGAAATTGCCATTTCTTTCAACCTCGTATGTATTAAAGAAAATTTATTACCTGGCTTTACTAACATATATATATATATATATATATATATATATATATATATATATATCTCTATCTATCTATCTATCTATAAATATATGTACGGTATAAATATATATATATATATATATATATATATATATATATATATATATATACATATATATATACACTGTATATATATATATATATATATATATATATATATATATAAAATATGTATCTATAATATATAATATGTATATATAATTATATATATATAGATGAAGAGGATACACAGGGTAGCAGCAAACAGCATGGTGCAGGATAAAAATGATGACCAGGTGGGGGGGGGGGGGGGGGCAGTACTTTATTTAGCTTTATTTTACTCAACAAAGATGACTATTTTTCAAAAATGTACTACATCCTGAGAGACGTTTCCAAATTTATTAAGCTAATTCAAACTGATATTTTCAAACTAAGCCTTAAAATCGAAGATCGAATAAATAGATTACTTAAATCTATGGTAAATTTAAATACAGTCTCGGAGGAATTAGCTAATGCTATGAAGCCTACAGGTTCATCCTTGGCTTTTCTTTATGGCCTCCCTAAGATCCATAAGACCACTGTCCCTCTTCGACCCATTCTTGCCGCATATAATACTGCCTCTTATAAGCTTGCTAAATTGTGCTCCCAACTTTTATCAGCGTTCACTACGAACGATTATACCCTTAAGAACTCATATGAATTGTTCACTTCCCTCTCAAACTACAAATTACCTCCCTCGTCATACCTATGTAGCTTTGATATAACCTCCTTATTCACCAACGTCCCCTTAACTGAAACTTTGAACCTTTGTGTCAAGCTTTTGTTCAACCAATCTGAGACTTTTATGGGTATGAGTCAATCCTTCTTCAGAAACGTCCTATCAGCATGCGTACAAGATTGCCATTTCATATTTAATAACCAAATCTATAAACAAACTGATGGGGTAGCGATGGGATCCCCACTAGGCAGTACTTTAGCCAATGTTTGCCTATGTTACTGGGAACAAATCTGGCTAGACAACTGCCCTCCCACTTTCAAACCTATCCTCTACCGTAGGTATGTTGACGAAACCCTGCTGGTCTTTAAAGATAAAAGTCATACCCCCTTGTTTCTAAATTACCTAAATAAACAGCACAAAAATATAAAATTCACTAGCGAAAACGAGGTAAATAACACGTTGCCATTCCTCGACCTTCTACTTACCAAAGTTAATGACATACTTGTTATCTCAATCTTTAGAAAACCCACCTTTTCCGGTCTCTGTATTACCTTTTTTAGCTACTGTCCACTCAGATTCAAAATTAATGCAATTAAAACCCTTCTTCACAGGGCGTACCACTTGACTTCGACATACAGCCTTTTTCACTGCGAGATATCCTTCCTTAGAGACTTTTTTTATTAATAATGGCTTCACCAGTGACCTCTTCAACAAGCCATTGAGGAATTTCCTAAATAAATTGTACCAACCTAGACAACCTGTGCTCACTGATAAAAAGGAGAATTTTTATATTAGTTTACCCTTTCTTGGAAAAGTATCAGAAAAAATAGAAAGATTACTGAACAACAAATTACCTAATTTCTTCCCTCATATCAATTTTAAAATAATTCACAAGAATGAATTTAAGATTCGATCCCTGTTGCACTACAAAGATAGACTTCCCACTGAACTTCGCTCATCCATCGTTTATAAATTTACCTGTCCATTTTGCAAAAATGGCTACATTGGGAGCACAATACGAGCTCTCAAAGTAAGGATGGATGAGCACAAGGGTCAGTCCAGTAGAACGGCCTCCCCATCAGTAACCCTCCTCATTCTAAGGTGAGAGAGCATTGCTACGGTTGTAACCTTTCTGTAAGCTATAAAGATTTTAGCATTCTTGACTCCTGTAATACCGGTAAGCTTAGGATTTTAGAGTCTCTATATATTTTTAAAGAAAGACCCCCCTTAATAACTGCCTTTCGGCAGTCCCTCTACATATCCTTGTGATTAAATATTTCCCAGTGTAGCTATGTTGAGGCTACATTTTTAGTTATAATATACTCGCTTTTCGCGATTTTATTTTAAATATTTGCTATATGTTTTATTATTGTTTTCTAGAACACTGACGATGACACACTAGTGTCGAAACGTTTGTCTGACTGCTAAATAAAGTACTGCCCCCCCCCGCCCACCTGGTCATCATTTTTATCCTGCACCATGCTGTTTGCTGCTACCCTGTGTATCCTCTTCATCTGTTACTTGAGGTTCCCCAAGAACAAACCCATCACTGAATATATATATATATATATATATTGTAACATCCGTACCTACCGGATGTCATTTGACCAGACCAACCTGTTGAACGTGACTTTACAACTACAACCGCGTGGCCACAACTCAACCCGCTTACGTGAAAAGATAGAGAAAGAGAAAGAGAGAGAGAGAGGGGGGGTAGAGCGGCCCAGAACATTCCTAGCTTTCCCGCCAAATCTGCGTGTGGAGGGCTGGACATCTGTGACGTGGTGAGCTTCTAAACACCTGGATTGGCTACACCACACCTGCTTCTCACCTGTAACTGGTCGACGTGTTTCCTAACTTCTCATTGGTTCCGGCACCTGTTCCCTGCCTTCAGATTGGATTACCTTGGTCCGGGATATCATATATAAGCCGGAGATTTGATAGTTAAAACTAGACACATTCTAAGCTGGGTGGAAAGAGCTACATGGAGAGAACAGGCTTGTATAGATAGGTTATTATTTTAGTTCAGTGCGTCCTGGAACCACTCGTGATCTCGTGATCATTAATTAACCAGAAGTATGTCGACAACATACACTCCTTTGATTTAAGATTTTGTGATTGGAGAATCATAGATGTTTAATGGAAGAAATCATATATATTTAATTTACTTGGAGAAATCATATATGTTTTATTTAATTGGAGAGATATATATTTTGAATTACTGTTTAATTTTGGTGATTAGAATTAATGTTTGATTCAGAAATGATTTGTGATTGAATATACCGGTACTACTTTACTTCTTAACAATTAACTAACTTGATGTAAAGCTATTGTCATTCATAATTAATTATTAAGCCTTGTATAAGTTAAATACTTACCTGACTATTATTCGGAATAGGCATTGGGAAGGCCTAAGCCTACTAAACTTTAATTTGTACTTTAGTGAAATCAGAACGTATGCAAAACGATCCTGAAACTCTATCATAACTTTCGTTGCTTATTATTTTGATTAAATGTAAAATACCTTTATTACGTTTATAAATACAATTCCCTTTTATACGTGACTTTGTTGTTGTTGTTGTTGTTGTTGTTCCCCAGGCTGTCTGGCCGAACAGCCCCAAGGTCTCGAGCAAGGCCAAGGCCATAAACGAGCGCCCCCACAAAATCCTCCCTGCTTACCACTAACAAAGCCCGGGTGACCGAAGCCACTCCAAGGCAGGGAGCTGAGGAAGGTGCGGAAATGCCCGGGAAACCAAAACCCCACCCAAGGCCCTGTGCCCCTCAGCAATTATGAAGGGAAAGTTGAGGGGTAAGGGAAAAATGTGACGCTTTGGCTCCCAATCTGCCAATTTCTAGGTTGGCAGTAGGGAGGTCAATCCACGGAAAAGACGCCGACACTTGAGATCTAGAAGATATATAAGTAAAAGGAACAGTCAGAGTAAGCTATGGGTATGGCAGAGATCGCTCAGTTCTCACTCGGATAGACCAGCCCATCACCACATGACTAGAACCCAATCCTCTCAGCATCAGCTAGGAAAGGCCCTAGAAAGCCGCCTTTGGCGGGGGGATAGCTCCCCTATTTCAACTCCCTTCGGGGTTAGGCACCCGCCCAATATAATATTTCCTTACCACATTTATTTAGTCAAATGTCTTTCAGTAATAAGAATAAATAAGATAAAATACTAAAGGGAGAATAATAATAAACTAAGATTAACGAGATATCATAGAAAGAATAAAACAATCTTTAAAAGGTTAACAAACTTAAATAAATTATAAAAAGATCTTAATACATTTCTGATAATCCAGATTAATTGAGTTATTCTAGTGACTTAAAACCCTTGCTTACATATTGAACTTTTAGTATTCGTAATAACTAGCCTATTTCATATTAAACATTCAATGTAATTTTAAATAGTTTACTGATTAAATATAATTGCAGTGTATCAGAGTATAAAGGATAACTGTCCCAACAACTGAGGGAAAGCAAGTGACAACAGAACTAACTTTAATATTTTACTTTCTTTTGGCCTTCAGCTGTTTTGCTACACTATCACATTAACTGTTCTGTCTTTATTTATTTAGTTAACCACTTCTAAATCAAGATACGTAACAGATTAACTGGCGACCTTGCCAGGATACGTTTTGTATAAGTTTCACTAAAGTTTATATCCTATCATAATCATGCCTGAAATTATTAATAAGGAAGATGCTAAGCTTTTCTTAGAATCGTCACCCGTTGCCAATGACATCGATCGCTTGTCCAAGGCAGAGTTAATAGTACTAGCTTCGTATCTTGAGCTATCTGTCTTGGACATGACAAAACATGAAATAGCACAGATTATAAAGTCAGAATTTTTGGGGATTCACGAGGGCGGTGAGCATGACGGAGCCGAGGGCGGTGAGCCAAATGGAGCGGCTGGCGGAGGACTCGGTAATGGGATACAGATGCGGTTTGGTGAGCATTTGCCAGAGGGATTTACCCCTGAGCAATATCTTGTATTAGCTAGGTTAAATGCTGCCCAGGCAGACGCTCAGCTGCAAGCACAGTCACAACAAACCCAAATCCAGGCACAACAAACTCAGCTTCATCATGAATATCGCATGGCCCAATTAACTGCTCAAAAAGAGTCCAAAACCAATGTGCTTGCTCTCCCTCTGGGATTAACCATGACTAGCGTAATTCCCCCATTCACCGAAGACAATGTTCAAGACTTTTTTGTGTTATTCGAGGAGGTTGCTACAGGTATGGGGAGGACAAGAGATCGGTGGCCATTTATGTTGCAAACGGTGTTGACAGGACAAGGTCGGGAAACTTACATATCAATAGAGTCTGAGGTTCGGCAAGACTATGACCGTCTCAAAGCAGCCATTCTTAAAACCTACAAACTGATGCCTGAAGCATATAGACAGACTTTCAGAAAGACTCATAAAAAATTTGAGGAAACTCATACGGTGTTTGCCAGGACCATGAACCAAGCTTTAAATAACTGGCTAACAGTGTAAGAATGACACTGAGTTTAAGGGTCTGAAAGAGTTAGTCTTGCTGGAGAACTTCCTATGGAAGGTAGATTCATCAGTAGCCTATCATTTGAGAGAGAAAAAGGTAGAAACTCTTGCCGAAGCTGCAGACATGGCTGATACTTATGTACTAAACAACAAATTTCGTGGGAAACAGCCCTATGATAATAATAAGTTCTCCAATCACAAATCTGATAAATCTAGTCACTCGCAAAAGAATGTAACGTCTCTCCATGTAAGCCAAACTAAAAATTGCCCCCCCAACTAAGAATGTGACTCCTGGTAATGGTAACAGAGGTGGGGCCCAAACCAATAATAATAATGCTTACAAGGGGAAAGTATCCCAGAAAGTGTGTAACTATTGTGGCAAGAGAGGCCACTTAGCTTATCAGTGTTGGGCTAAGGAGAGAGCAGAGGGATCGCGACAGACAGTAGCCGCAGTAACTGCCTCCCCAAATAACCAAAACCACCTAAATATGCCTTTGACGCAGGAGTACCTACAGTAGCTAACGTAAATCAGACAGGAAATGGTGTAGTAGCGTTTGTGGTACAATCCGCAAGGGTTAAGCCTGTCTTAGTGTCTCCATCAGTTCAGGATAGATACTGTCCCTTTATTTCATCTGGATGTGTGACAATAAATGGTTGTGTACATGAGGTAAAAATCTTAAGAGATACTGGTTCTACTAGCACCCTCATGGTGAATCCTTATTCTGAATGCCCAACTGGCGAATCGGTAATAATGAGAGGTGCTGGAGGTCAATTTTCTGCTAACTTGGTGAATGGTGAGATTGAGTGTGATTTGCTGAAGGGTGAAGCCTGTATAGCTTTGTGTAGGCCTCAGGACCTCCCTGTGCTTGGGGTAACACTCCTTTTGGGGAATGATGTGGCTGGTGAGAGGGTCCGACCAGACCCCATTTTGCCACTTTCCCCTGTTGACGAGCCACTGACCGATGAGCTCGAGAAGGAGATGCCAACGGTTTTCCCCGTGTGTGCTGTCACTCGATCTATGGCCCAAGTAGCAGTTCCCTCAGATATAATTGTACCAACTGTGAAGGTAGATAGAAGGGATGTAAGAGTAGTGAATGATGCTCTAACTGTGCCTGATGCAGAGACTGAAGTAGATCTGTCTGACACATTTATGGCTAACCTTGAGCCAAATGATCATGAAACCCCTCCAAATTGTCCTAGTGGCCTGGTAGAGATGCAGCGGGATGACAGTGAGCGTAAGGAGTTAGCTGCCAGTGCCGTGAGTGTAGAGGAGAGTGTGAAGGAGAAGGGGGAATGTTTCTATATGAAGAAAGGAGTTTTGTGGCGTAGGTGGAGACCACCACATAGACCTATTGATGACGGGGCATGGGACGTACATCATGTAGTAGTTCCTAAACCTTGTCGTAGAGATATACTAGAAATGGCCCATAGTTTTACCCTTAGCAGGGCACCTAGGTGTGAGGAAAACCTTAGATCGCATCAGAGCCCACTTTCACTGGCCAGGAATGCATGCAGATGTAGTGGAGTTCTGTAGAGTGTGTCACACCTGCCAGATGACAGGAAAACCTAATCAAAAGGTACCTGCACACCCTCTGGTGCCCTTACCAGTGTTCGAGAACCCTTTCACTCGGGTGGTAGTGGATATCGTTGGCCCATTGCCAAAGTCATCCCAGGGACATATATATTTGTTAACTATAATGGACATGGCAACTAGATACCCAGAAGCTATACCTTTAAGAAATACTTCAGCCCAAAAAGGAACTGCTCAAATTCTTCACCAGAATGGGTTTCCCCCATGAGGTGCAGAGTGATCAAGGTACTAATTTCACTTCCAATATATTTCAGCAGTTCCTTAAGGAATTGGGTATCGACCATGTGAAGTCCAGCTCCTACCACCCAGAGAGTCAAGGGGTCCTCGAACGTTACCATCAAACCCTATAGTCTATGTTAAGAAAATATTGTGAGGAAACTGGAGGTGATTGGGACAAGGGGGTACCTTTTCTGTTGTTTGCCACCCGTGAGGTTCCAACTGAATCTCTGGGTTTTTAACCTAATGAACTAGTTTTCGGTCACCAGGTACGTGGCCCTTTGCAGCTATTACAGGACAGCCTAGTTGGTCAGGAAGGGAACCAAAATCTCCTCAGGTATGTGTCAGAGTTCAAAACCCGGCTGAGATCTTCGTGCGAGTTTGCAGCACAAAATCTAAGAGGGGCTAAAGACACCATGAAAGTATGGTACGATAAAAAAGCCTGTGTGAGAGAGTTTCAGCCCAGTGATGAGGTCTTGGTTCTCATTCCCCTTTTCGGCCAACCTTTATCAGCAAAATTCAGAGGACCATATAAAGTAGTAAAAAGGGTGAGTGTTACTGACTACTTAGTGGCTACCCCAGACAGGAGGAAGTCTAAGTATTTCACATAAATATGTTAAAACCCTATCATAGGTCCCCTGACTCCTCTCCTCCAGATTCTCCTGCTGTGGCAGTAGTAAGGACCTGTGGAGATCCTGGTGCGGGTGATGTTTGTAGTCCTTACCCACAGATCCCGCAGCAGACTGTCCCAGATCCTGAAGGTATCGATTTTGACTTGTTTTGTGGTCTATCCAACTATAAATATAATTCAGTAGCATGGGGGGAATTACATAAGAACATAAGAACATAAGAAAATGGGAGTCTGCAGAAAGCCGATTGGCCTAAGCAAGGCAGATCCCTGTCCCACACAACCCCAATTACAAAGCCCAATTATAGGCTCAACACTCTAATACCCTGAGGATCATCTTACCAAACCGGTTGGAGATTAACGCAGGATTACGGGGGTCTGCAGAGCGCTGATTGGCCCAACCCGGCTGATCCCCCTTCACACCCAACCCTTCTCGTCCATATGCTTATCCAATTTTTTCTTAAAGCTCCCTATCGTTCTTGATCCCACTATATCACTTGGTAGCCTATTCCACCCATCTACAACTCTGTTACCAAACCAATATTTGCCTATATCTTTTCTGAAACGAAATTTATCTAATTTGAAACCATTGGTACGAGTTCTTTCGCTATCACTGAGCTTTAGTACATTTGTCATGTCCCCTTTGTTAATCCCACTAACCCACTTGAACACCTCTATCATATCCCCTCTAACTCTGCGTCTCTCTAACGAATGTAAACCTAATTTCTTCAACCTTTCTTCATACGGAAAATTTCTAATATTATGGATCATTTTTGTCATTCTACGCTGAATTCTCTCCAATGAATCTATGTCCATTCTGTAATAAGGACACCAAAATTGGACAGCATAATCCATATGGGGTCTCACTAATGACAAGTAAAGTTTTAAGATAACATCAGCAGTTCTGTTACTCACACTCCTAGAGATGAACCCGAGAATCCTGTTTGCCTTATTACGAACGCTTATACACTGTTTTCTAGGCTTCAAATCATTGCTAACAAACACACCTAGATCTTTCTCGCAGTCTGAATTTTCTAATTCTAAATTAGCTAGTTTATATTTAACATTTGTTTGCATCTTCCCTATCTTTAATACCTTGCATTTGTCAATGTTAAACTTCATCTGCCAATTTACTGACCATTCATGTAAGGTATCTAGATCCCTTTGGAGGCACTCTATATCGCTATCTGAATCAATTGATCTCCCCATTTTAGTATCGTCTGCGAATTTACTTATCCTACTAGTTATACCTAAATCTAGGTCATTTATGTATATAAGAAACAACAGGGGACCTAATACCGATCCCTGGGGGACACCACTTTTGACTGCTCCCCACTCTGACTTGGTACCATTTATGCTGACTCTCTGTTTCCTACCAATTAGCCATGACCTAATCCATCCCAACAACGACCCTCCTATTCCATGTGCCTCAACCTTTCTCATCAATCTCTCATGAGGGACTCTGTCGAAAGCTTTACTGAAATCTAAATATATAATATCATATGACTTGTCACTATCTACTGCTTCATATACCTCTGAGAAAAAGCTAAGCAAATTAGTAAGGCAAGAACGTCCCTGAGTGAATCCATGCTGAGAAGAATTTATTAAGTTAAATTTTACTAAGTGGCTTCTAATTTTCCTAGCAATAATGGACTCTAGCAACTTTCCTATGATTGATGTGAGACTAATGGGACGGTAATTGGATGCTATCGATTTATCACCTTTTTTGAAGATCGGAACTACATTTGCAAGCTTCCAAGCTTCTGGAACTAAACCTGTTTCTAATGACTTGTTAAATATAAATGCTAATGGACTACTTAACTCATCTCTGCATTCTTTTAATACTCTAGCATATACCTCGTCAGGACCAGGCGATTTTTGAGGTTTCAGTCTGTCAATTTCCTTAAGCACATCATTTCTACTTATACTAACTGTACTTAACATATTTTCTATACTATCACTATATACCATATTGACTTCTGGAATCTGTGCCAAATTTTCATTAGTGAAAACGGAAAGATACTGACTATTTAATGTACTGCACATTTCTAAATAATTTTCTGTTATTTCTCCTATTGAAGTTTTTAGGGGGCCTATTACATCTCTAACTTTAGATTTATATAGTTGGTAAAAAGCTTTAGGGTTATTTTTTGAGTCGCTGGCTATCCTTATTTCATAATTTCTTTTTGCTTTCCTGATTTCCTTTTTGACTTGTCTTGATAGAGTCTGATAGTATATATGTAAATGATTTTCACCTTTCTTTATTTTTCGATATATTCCTTTCTTTTTTCCTATAAGATCTATTAGCTTATTAGTCATCCATTTTGGTTGGTTCTGCGTCGATCTAAATCTTCTTTTAGGGATATATTTATTTTGAGCATTGTGGAGTGAAGCAATAAACTGGTTATATGTAGGTGGCAAGTTTAACTCTGGCATATCCTGACTTAATCGCTTAACAATAGGGTCCACCCTTAAGTCTCTTCTTAGCCTACCATAATCGGCTTTTCTGAAATCTGGGATAAGTGTCGTATTCTCTTTAGCATTCCCTGTCCATTGTATATTAAAATAAATAGATTTATGATCGCTATTTCCTAGGTGGTCACCAATCTCTACATTATTTATCATATGTTCATTGTTACTGAAAACTAAATCAAGAATATTAATACCTCTAGTCGGCGTATCTATGAATTGAAATAAAAAACTATCTTGTACTACCTCAATAAACTCTACTGAATCGGAGTCGCCTATTTGGTGCTGCCAATCAATGTTCGGAAAATTAAAATCCCCCATAATGCACACATTGCTAAACCTTGATGCTATTTTAATTTCCTCCCATAACGATTTTCCGCCATTTCTACTCATATTAGGCGGTCTATATATAACTCCAATAACTATGGTCTCACTACCTTCGTTAACCTCTACCCAAACACTTTCATTATCATTATTTAGTCTAATACCTGATTTAATACAGCTTTTTAATGTACTCCTGACAAACACTGCTATACCCCCGCCCCTCCTACTTGTTCGGTCATATTTAAACAAACTATATCCTGGAATATCAAATTCTGCTAAAAAATGCCTAGATTCTGTATTAATCCACGTTTCAGTTAGCGCTATTATGTCTATATTTTCTGTGCTAACGAGTGCTCTAAGTTCGTTCATTTTGTTACATAAACTCCTACAATTTGTATAATATACCCTCAACCTATTACTTTTATTTGCAACTAATTTTCTATTGTGTTTAGCTAACTTATTATTTCCTGTTGAACTACTAGCTCTAGACGGAAATTCTACTCTATCAGTATTCTCATCTTTACTATCAGTTACATGTGTAGTGTTATCGATACTACTATTACACATCACTATATCCGCACTATCTTGACTGATTATTTCTATTTTACTCACTGGTTTGTCACATGAAGTACCTGCTCCATATGGAGACAGTATTTTACTTACACACCCAGGTTTTTTTAACGAAACCCCGCAACAATCTTGTCGAGTGAGCTGGCCAAGGTCGAAACTCCTAGTCGAGAGAGATGTACTCCATCCTGGGCATACAGTTCATCCTTACCATAAAAGAGGGACCAGTTATCCAGGAATGGAATAGTATTTGCCTTACAATACTTCTCCAGCCGGCTATTTACACCAATAGCCCTGGAGGACCATTCCTTCCTTACCCCTCTTCTAGGCAGGATACTGTTTACCACAGGAACTCCACCTTTTTCCTTGATCCTCTCCAACATTTCCTGATACTTGGAGAGCAACTCCTCAGTCCTGCATCTCCATATGTCGTTGCTCCCTGCGTTGAGGAAGATGATGGGGTCCTCCCCACTCACTTCCATGACAGCATCTATCTTCTCAGCCACCCTCCCGACTCCGGCACCAGGCACGCAGACAACTTTACCAACCTGAGTGTTTGTTGCCCTGCCAAGGTATCTAACCAATGAATCACCGACAATGAAAACAGACTTAGCTTTTTCCTTTTGTCGGCGTGTAGCAGCAGTTGTTGCAGCAACAGCAGCAGACTCCCCCCCCTCCCCTCTCACTGCCTCGATGATCGCCACTTCATCGCCATCACTCTCATCAGCCAAGGTGCTGAAGTTGTTGTGGGTCTTGACTGGCTGCCTTTTCAGCTTGCAGGCCGTTGCACTAGTTGACACCACTTTCCAAGGGGCTTCACGATCCCTGGGAACACTTCCGGTAGCCTCACACTTCTTCTCCGCCATAGCTAGTCTCAAGGCCAAATTTTCATCTTTGAGACACTGAATCTCCTGCTCCACACTCTCCAGTCTCTCTTGCAAAGCAAGACAAAGCTGGAGAGTATGGGAGGAGACAGCAGACTCATCAACAACAGCCATCACTATGAAAGTTCACTAGGACCTCACTAAGGGTAAACCGGTACACTAGCGGTCACTGGGGACGTCCACACTAGTCACGGGTCAGAGGGCAACTGTAGTTTCATTACCAACTAAATTATGTCATCTTCCCTCAGAGAAAGCTAAAGAACTAATCCATGTTTTATCACAGTCTCCCAGTGTGTTCCGTGATACTCCAGGGCTCACCTCTTTGGCCGTGCATGACATAGATGTCGGGGATGCAGCACCCATCAAATTATCCCCATACCGTGTCTCACCACAGCGCAGGAGTATTCTGCAAGTTGAATTAGATTTCATGTTGTCCAATGCCATAATTACTAGAGCTTTAAGCCAGTGGTGTAGTCCGGTCACACTTATGCCTAAGCCAGATGGGAGTTATAGATTTTGTATGGACTACAGACAAGTCAATGCCGTAACAAAGAATGATACTTATCCTCTGGCACGGATTGATGATTCTATTGACCAGATTGGCAGAGCCAGTTATATAAGTAAAATTGACCTTATGAAAGGATATTGGCAAGTACCTCTTACACCCCGAGCAAGGGAAATTTCATGTTTTGTGGTAAACAATCAAGCCTTCTGCTGTGAAGTAATGCCTTATGGCCTGAAAAATGCTCCAGCTACCTTTCAGCGCCTCATAAATCAGGTGAATGAAAGGGTACCTGGTTGTGTGGTGTACATTGACGATATCCTTTTTTCCCATACATGGGAAGAACATCTCAAACAAATCAGACTGCTTTTTGCTAACCTTGCTGAAACAAATCTTGTAGTGAACTTAAAAAAGTGCACTTTCATTAAGAGTACTGTCCAATATCTTGGATATATAGTAGGAGAGGGTCAGGTTGCACCTCCTCATGCTAAAGTAGAGTCAATTTCTAATTTCCCAGCACCTACCAATAAGAAAGAAATCCAAAGATACTTAGGGATGATTGGATACTACAGGAGGTTTATTTTAAATTTCTCAAGGTTAACAACACCTTTAACAGATCTTCTCCGAAAGGATGTGAAGTTTGAGTGGTCCTCCGATTGTGAGGAGTCTTTCAGTGCTACTAAATACATTCTATCTAACTGTCCTGTTCTCCGTGCCCTTGATTTCACCAGATCTTTCTCCCTAGCTGTTGATGCAAGTAATACTGGGGTCGGAGCAGTGTTACTCCAGGAGGATGACTGTAATGTATTGCATCCTGTTTGCTATTTTAATAAAAAAATAAATTCTGCTCAACATAATTACTCTGTAATAGAAAAGGAGCTGTTAGCATTGATTTTGTCCCTCCAATACTTTAGTGTTTATGTTCAATCTGCCCCTGGTTCCATTACTGTATATACTGACCATCACCCATTAAAGTTTTTGCACAAGTTCCAAAACAAGAATCAAAGACTGACACGGTGGAGCTTGTTGCTGCAGGAGTACGCCTTAGATGTCAAACATATTAAGGGGGTCCAGAATGTGTTGGCAGATTGTCTGATACTGCCTATCAGGCTCACGACATTAGGAATGGGCAGTGTCCCTCAGATTTTTACAAACTTTTTTGATTGATGATATTGCTAAAACCCAACTTTGGGCTTCCAATCATGCGCTCCTAACACGCTACCTGACGGTTGCCCTAGATAAACCAAAGCTTACCTGTTTAGCTTTAGGGTAACGGGTACAGTAGGTCTTATGATATTATATATTGTTTAGTTTTAAAAAGGGGGGGGGGGTGCGGAATAGTCCATATCCCCCTGTACCCTTGGAGAATTGTGATAAATCACGAGCTGTGATAGGACGGGTTCTACAGTCCAGGATTAAGTGACTTATTTTTAAATCCTAAGAATTTATCGCATAGTTGCAATTATGTCTGTTTTACCAAAGGGTACAAAGATATGAATGTACAATTTAGTTAAGAACAGAACGTATACCTACGGCAGAGTTATCGTTCTACAGGACACAGGTGTGTCACTTTTTTCATGCATACGATTAAGTGCAACGATCTGACCATGATCAAGCAGTTTCTTAATGCCACGCACTGCTAGCAAATCTTTTATACCTTTTATATATGGTTGTATTACATACAATAAATCTGAAGAAAATGTTATCCGGCTTTTTCTTCCCTAAGGTGAGAATATTTTACGAATGTCCCGCCTCCAGTCTTGATATTCAGGCGAAGTCGTCAATGATGGACGGGCCCTATTAAATTATAGGTTTGATTCCCAAAGGGAAGTAGAGAAAACCTAAAATTTAGTAGGGCCCCGTAATCATTGACGACTCGGGCCCTCCCAACCATTCCCCTTCCCATTTGTTGATTTCTATAGTTTATTCTTGATATATCAGTGAAGGACGAAGATGGCCACTAGGGGGCCTGAGGTCGGGGATGCAAAGCATAAGAAATCCTCGTATATGGCAAGTCATATAATAACAGATATTATATTAAATTTATTTTTTTATTTTTTACAGAGTTTTTTTCTGTAGGGTACCCAATCAAAATGACGATTCCATAAGGGAATTAAGCGTGCACTTATGATGAGTACTCCATGATACTTCCGGCCGGGCTATTCAAAATGCTGGCGCAGGATGTTGAATGGAGACTATTACTATTAATAGGCGAAGTCGAAGTCGTCAATGATTACGGGGCCCTACTAAATATTAGGTTTTCTCTACTTCCCTTTGGGAATCAAACCTATAATCTACTACTGTCATCATCATCACTACTGTCATCATCATCAATACAACTACAACCATCAACACTACTATCACCATCATCACTACTATCACCATCAATCCCACTATTACTACCATCACTTCTAATGCCAACTAAACTAACTTAACCTAGCAAATACCTAGTGAGATGTTTTCGCCCCCAGAACGAATGGCGAATGGCGTTCTTAGCCCCTTCGGGGCTCACACATTAAGAACGCCATCATTGCTGGGGGGGGGGGGGGGGGGGGGGCATATTTTGGACCTAAAATCACAACTATTGCATACATTCAAAAAATCGTTTTTTAACTGACCGTCGCATTCATGCACCGAATGTTCGTAAGAAGTTTGTGTGAAAATCCGTCGAACGGTCTAGGAGGAGTTTTCGGAAAGACAGACATACGTCTCACTATTATCATCACATCTGAGACATGTGTATGATGTGTGGCTTTCTGTGATGTGTGTGGCCTTACGGGGCACACACACACACAGGGAATAGGAACAGAGTGGGCGGTGGGGGTCCTGAAGGGGGGTAGGGGGGGGGGGGGGGAACCATTTTTAGGACCTAAGATCATAACTATTGCATAAATTCAAAACATCTTTTTTTAATTACCGTCGAATTCACGCACCGAAGGTTCGTGTGAAGTTTGGTGAAAATCCGTCAAACGATCTAGGAGGAGTTCTCGGACAGACAGACAGACAGACGGACAGCCGGACAGACAGACAGACAGACAGACATTTTGGTTAGCATGTACCACTATACGGGGGGCGATACCACTCTGCTTACGCAGAGTTGATAATCACTACTACTCTCACCATCATCACTACTACTGTCACCATCATGACTACTACTATCACCATTGTCACTGCCATCATCATTGTTACTACAACTTTCGCCATCATCACTACTACTATCACCATCATCACTATTATCACCATCATTACTACTATCACCATCATCCCTACTACTACTACCATCACTTTTACTGTTAACTAAACTAACCTAACCTAACCTAACCTAACCTAACCTAACCTATCCAAACCGGGGCAAGTTCCTCATACAAATGAGAGGCGAGTTGTTTTGGGGGCATTATCTCCAGTAACCATCACTAATCCTCTCACCATCATCACTACTACTATCCCCCATTATCTACTACCATCATCACTGTTACTATTACTATCACTATCACTACTTTCACAATTACGACTGCCCTCACTACCATAATAACCATCATCATCATTACTGGCAATATCATAACTACTACCATAATCACCACAACTATCACTACTACACTCAGACACAATATAGTCACCACTACAGATCATCACCACCATGACAAATACTATCATAATCACCAACATCATCACTACTAGCACCATAATCACCATTATCATCACTTCTGTGGTCGGTAATCATTGCTGCCACATATGAGTGTGTGTGCCCCTGCGGGGCACACACACACAAGCATACAGCCACAGTGATTTCATCACTACAACTACATCCATCATCACTACTATTATCACCTTCATCACTACTATTACCATCACCCCCACTATTACTACCATCACTTCTAATGTCAACTAAACTAACTTAACCTACCTGTAACTTAACCCAACAAATGCTGGGCGAGTTGTTTTCAGCCCCAGAACGATGGCGTTCCCCATCATTGCTAGGGGAGAGGGGGAGGGGGGAGGGTGGGCTGGTGTGGGTGGTTTGGGGAGGGGGGGGAACCATATTTTGGATGCAAAATCATAAGTATTGCACAAATTCAATAAATCTTTTTTGACTGACGTTCGCATTCACCCAACAAATGTTCGTGTGAAATTTGGTGAAAATCCGTCCAACAGTCTAGGAGGAGTTCCGGGACAGACAGACAGACGACGACGACGACGACAACATCTACAACGCCACATTTTTTTCCGGTGGTACCCACTATACGGGGGCGATATCAAACTCTGCTTACGCAGAGTTGATTATATGTATGGGTCCCAAAGGAATGAAGGAAAACTTAATATTTAGCAGACTCTGGAATCAAGGACGCAATGTTCCCTCCCACCTACCTCTTCCCATTCCTACTGTTGTAGCGTGACGAGCATCTCAGTTGAGGAAAGGGAAGTGCAACGCTAAGCGTATTTTATCTTGTTTTTTCTTTCATTCTTCATAGTGGTATCCGATTCAAAATGACGATCCGTAGGTATTTTTACGGTGTCGCCCATGAAGTTGATAGACCTTTGTTGGACCAGCTCAGTGTCCATACGTAGGTCTTTCTAGTCAGCAAATAGTGCCAACTATGATTATTGGCAGTGTGTCATTGATGGAGGAGCCACATTAAATATTAGGCTTCATTCATCCCTTTGGGGACTCAAACCTTTATTTTCAAACTCTGCAATGAAGTTAGCACACTACAAAATATATCTCTTTCCACTTAGAGTATCTCCCCATAATTGAAAGCAAGGTCTGTGAGATACTAGATATTCCTAGTAACTCCTTACACCATGCTCTTTGTTTAACATCTATTTATGTCTCGCTTACGAAAACATAAATATACATTAACCTTCTCACACTCCTTTTTTTTCTCTCATTCTCAAAAACTACCAAAAAACACACGCACACAGCACACACACAATTACACGCAAAACATAAACAGCTGCACCTACAACCACCAACATAATACTCACCCTAAAAAAAAAAAAAAAAAACGCACACACACACAACACACACACTAAGCACTGGATCAGACAATGATCATTCACATTCCAGTGTTTGCAGATCATATTTATGTCAAAAACTGTCCTGGATGTGGAGGTTAGTCTTGGACGTGCCAGCCTCAGGGTACCACCAGGTTCCTTGCAACGTTCTACCCACCCTCGGAGTATGTAGGCATATTTGTGGCAGCCAAAGTCACTCTGTTGACCACTTACAATAAAATTGGTCAGTGAATTGTGTATTTTCAACCTCATTGGCAGTCTGCTTGAAATAAACAGATGAATATTATTATTATTATAAGAAACATTACCATTATTTATAAACACACACACACTATGCACCCCACAACAAAACCCACTCATGCACACACACACATACAAGGCACCCCACAACCCAACCCTCCCATCCACACACGCACACACCCACCCACTTACACACACACACTTATTACCCTTACTAATGAGGCTGGAAAGAGACTTATTTATGTCCGCTCTTCACTCACTCTAAACTACACGCTCTCTCTCTCTCACACACATACTCCCAAGGTCTCACTCAAGCACTCAAATATTATCGCACTAACACACTCGAATTCGCTCACACTCACACACTCAAATTTTCGTCAACATAATATTCATGTACCAACTCGTGCATATACATACGCTCTTACACACTCAAAGGCTTGCACTCCTACACGTACATTTGCTCACACACTAAATCACCCTTACTCACTCACACTCTAATACACACACACTCACACTCTATGACACACACAAGCTCTCACTCACACACACACACACAAACTCACACTCACACTCTAGCACACACTCACACAAACTCTAGCACACACACAAGCTCACACTCACACACACTCACACACAAACTCACACACACAAACTCACACTCACACTCTAGCACACACTCACACAAACTCTAGCACACACACAAGCTCTCACTCACACACACTCACACAAACTCTAGCACACACCCAAGCTCTCACTCACACACACACACACAAACTCTAGCACACACACAAGCTCTCACTCACACAAACTCTAGCACACACAAGCTCTCACTCACACACACTCACACAAACTCTAGCACACACACAAGCTCTCACTCACACACACACACACAAACTCTAGCACACACACAAGCTCTCACTCACTCTAGTACGCACACAAGCTCTCCCTCACACGCACTATAACACACACACACACAAGCTTGCACACACACAAGCTCTCACTCACACACACACACACAAACTCATACTCACACTCTAGCACATACTCACACAAACTCTAGCACACACACAAGCTCAAACTCACACTCTATTACACACACAAGCTCACACTCACACAAACTCTAGCACACACACAAGCTCTCACTCACACACACACACACAAACTCTAGCACACACACAAGCTCAAACTCACACTCTAGTACGCACACAAGCTCTCCCTCACACGCACTCTAACACACACACACACAAGCTTGCACACACACAAGCTCACACTCACACTCTAGTACACACACAAGCTCACACTTACACTCTAGTACGCACACAAGCTCTCCCTCATACGCACTCTAGCACACACACACACAAGCTTACACTCACACAAACTCTAGCACACACACAAGCTCACACTCACACTCTAGTACACACACAAGCTCTCCCTCTCACACACTCACACTCTAGTACACACACAAGCTCTCCCTCACACATACTCTAACACACACACACACACAAGCACACACTCACACTCTAGTACACACACAAGCTCTCCCTCACACACACACACACACACAAGCACACACTCACACTCTGGTACACACACAAGCTCTCCCTCACACACACTCTAACACACACACACACACAAGCACACACTCACACTCTAGTACACGCACAAGCTCTCCCTCACACACACTCTAACACACACACACACACAAGCACACACTCACACTATAGTACACACACAAGCTCTCACTCACACACTTACACTGTAGCACACACACACCCTCTCACACATTCCCTCACTGAAGCTCTAGGGCACACACACACACACAAACACACACATACACACGCTCTCATACAGGTACTCTCACCTCTTGGCCTATTGTTGCTGGCTTGCACTAACTAAATAGCTGTATATGTATATATTTTGTTCTTGGTAATATTGTATATACTGTACCCTGTTCCAGACAAGTCGGTCAAAACCTCTATAATTTACAAACGACTAGAGTAATTGAGCTAATAATTCTACCATTTGGGAAGGGTCAGCCAGGGACTAGGTGTAAAAATGTACAGCCCATTTGCTCTGGCCATTTATGAGTAACAGAGGTTAGGGGTCACGATTTCTGGACTACCTGTCTGGAACAAGGTATATATAACACACATAATTATTAACTCCCATACAGTTTAGTTATTTATGCAACCTGCACACACACACACACACTCTCTCTCTCTTTCTCTCTGGTCAACTAACGTCAAATGATAGGGAAATAACAAACACACTTAACACTTTCTTCAGTTCTGTTTTCACTCAAGAGCAAATAGACATCGACTCACAACCTACCATCACATCTCTATTTCAAATTGGCAACAATCTCCAGATTACAGCAAATGATGTCTTGTGCAGATTAAACAACTTTGACCCTAACAAATCACCAGGCCCAGACAAGCTCCACCCCGAACCCTAAAAATTATCAAGGAGGAGATCGTAGAACCACTAAGCAGGATCTTTAACACATCTCTACTACAGGGTCTAGTCCCCTCTGCATGGGAAGAGGCCAATGTAACACCTATTTTCACAAAAAGGAGATAAAGCACTGGCAAATAATTACAGACCAATTAACTTAACCTCAGTCATAAGCAAATTATGAGAGATAAACTTTTAGATTATTTTGAAACTAACAACTTGATTTTTAACAGCCAACATGGCTTAACACCTTAAGAGCGGGTGGTGGAGTATATTTCACTGTGCTGCCCAGCGTTTTTTTTTACCATAAATGGGGTTGTTTCCGTGCTCTTTCTCATGTATAAACAAGACCCAGAGCGTAATACAAGTATGTATCCCTGAAAGGGCGTAAATTGAGCTTTCCAATGACACCCGAACCATCCTTCTACGATCACTGGTTATCTTGCAACGATCGTGCAACCGAAGGGCAAAATCGCTAAAATACGGTAATTTCTTTATATAATTACGTATGTAGCGAGGGAGTGAGGGTGGATGTAAGTGGAGTACATCTCAGTCGGTCCACGGCGGCCGTGACGAGCGGTCATGAGGTAACCCAGGCTCCTCCCGTCGCTCGTCTCTCTCTCAGAGCCAATATTGCGCCAAAATTGCACACAGACTTAAGTCGGGCCCCGCCACATAGTCCAAATTTTTCGATACGGACTTAAGTCGGGCCCCGATAGACAAGGGTTAAGATCAAATAAATCATGTGTGACCAACCTGATAGAATTCTACAATAGGCTCCAGATGATCAATGACATAATCTTTCTGGACTTCCAAAAAGCATTTGACAAAGTGCCTTATAAGAAGTTACTCACCAAAATGAAGGTATTGGGTAAAACAGGATTGATGTTCAACTGGATTGAAGACTGGCTAACAAACAGACGACAGAGAGTAGTAATTTATGAAGTGGAATCCGAGCGGGCACCTATCACCAGCGGGATAAGTTTTGGGTCCCGTACTGTTCTTAATATATATAAATGACCTAGATGTCGGGATCAATAAGTACATCTCCAAATTTGACTATCTATCTATCTATCTATTGTCTGACGCCGTGATCCCCGAAGGGGTGGCCACGAACGAACCGCCCCCATGCACCTCTGTCCCCAGTCAGTCGACGCTCCTCCTCCCAACCAGCACCGCCTTCATTCATGTACTTCCTCACTCCATCCTTCCACCTCTCCTTCGACACCAAATAGGTAATGCCATGCGATGATATGAAACTACTGACCAAAAAGGCAAATCTAGACATAATCAAGAACTTCTTTAGCTATTCTGTAATACAGGAACGGAACAAGCTGTCAAATGATGCGGTAGGTAGTACATCCATCAACATGTTTATAAAACGACTTGATGCTCACTTTAAGAAAACAGAAGTCTATTAATAATTACAACTTTAATCTCACCAATCCATGAATTATAGTATTTTAAGTAATTAAATCACTCTTAATGAACTCGCCCTTAACCGGACCGTCTGGAAGCTCTGCGAGAGATTGAGTCTTCTTGGGAGCTCCAGCCATGGGCCTGCCGGCCTGATTCGGTCCGGGGGTCTATGGTAAGTCTCTCTCTCCCTCTCTCAACACACACACACGTCGCACCTCGCTCTTTCTCACTCTTTCAAACACACACACAGACAGACAGACTTGCGTGCACTCGCGAACTAAATTCCCAAGAGTGAGAGTGATGAGTGAGAGAGAGAGAGAAAAACAAAAAAAATGTGTGTGTGTGTGTGTCTGTACTACGCGAAACTATTTATCTTGATCACCCACATTATCTCCTTGAAATGGGCCGCAAAGCCTATGGTATGCTAACTATTCCTGTAACACCTCGTAATTATCTCTCTCATCTCCTTAAGACGGTCTTCAATACCTCTGCTGTATTTTACCCCACTTTAGTTTTCCATAGGAGAGAGAGAGAGAAAGAGAGCAATAGACAGTTAATAGGTAGATAGATAGTATCAGATAGACATATATATATGTATATATATATATATATATATACCGGTATATATATATATATATATATATATATATATATATATATATATATATATATATATATATATATATATATATATATATATATATATATATATATATATTAGAGATGGAACGAATACAAATTTTCACAATTTGCGAATACGAATACGAATACGAATTTTTTGTTGTAAAATTCGCGAATACGAATACGAATAGCGAATATTTCAATCCTTATTTCATCCTTCAAGAACTGGTAATTATTTTTATGTCACCAACAAACGTTAATTAAATTACTATGAAATGAATTACCAGAAGTTAATGACGATGTGAATGTGTAATTTCTTAAATATCATAAATGAACTGTATGAATTAATGTTTAATATATTATAAGAGTTCAGCCATACAAAATTGAATAATTAAAATTAAATCCATTCAATTTTCTGTTTCCAGTCCTCAGTCCCAATGTTGCCGCTTTTTTTGGTACTAAAGTACCAGATTTGGTACATTTGACTCTGTCAAGTACATTGTATACATTTTCCAATATAATAGTCCATATCTGGTACTAAATACGAAATCAGTGAGGAAATATGATGGAATATATTTTAGTGACATGCTATTACATTGGATATGTCTGAAATGGCAATATTGCGACGGTTCAAATGTCTAGGTCCAGCACACGTTCGTTTCCCGGGCAGTGATTCCACTCTAGAATAATTTGGTAGGCCTACTTTTCACTAGTTTGATCTGGTACTGTTAAATACAGTTAATTAGAAACACTGTTCAGTCCTCCTTCATTCCACTTTAGCGGCCCCAACGCACATCTACACTGTTATTTATTCGTTTGTGTTAACTTTAAAATTTAATATTTAACATTTTTGTATATATTCTATTGGTTTCGTGAATATATTCGCATATTTGCAAATAGCTATGAATGGAAATGCGAATACGAATACGAATACGAATATTGAAAAACATAGCGAATATTCGGAAATACGAATACGAAACGAATAGTCGGTCCATCTCTAATTTTATATATATATATATATATATATATATATGTTTATATACTGTATATATATATATATATATATATATATATATATATATATATATATATATATATATATATATATATATATTATATATATATATATATATATATATTTATATGAAATTACGGGGTTAAGCAGCCACACCCCAAGCACGCCCGAAAGGATAGCAGTGATACAGAGCAGCAGGAGAAGACGACCTCAGGAAAAGGTTAAGAAGAATAAGACCAGAACAGTGTCCCAGGCTTCAATATCGGCCGGAATAGGTTAGCCTACCCTGTTTCGAGGATTTACCCATACTCTAATCCCCGGGAAACTAGGTCAGTCTACCCCAAAAAAGAAATTCAAGTCCCCACCAATCGCAGGGACTCCAGCTCCTCCAATGGCAAGGACCGGGACAGAATCCCAAGGAATCTCATCAACTCCAGCCTGACTTGCAGTATGACGAGGAACTATTTATGCAAATTTAATGCAACACTAAGAACCCTCTCAATACTTGCATAGATGGGAAACCCAGTACCCCCTCTACAGTACCTCCCGGGAAGACTGGGGATAGTACCACCGAAGTGAATCGTGAAAGAACTATAACCTGTAGAATAAGAAAAGCTAAATATTAACCCTTGTTTGGCGGCGCCGGACTTAAGTCGGTCTAGAGAAGAAAGGACTATGTGGCGGGGACCGACTTCAGGCGGTGTGCAATTTTGAGCAATATTTGGCTCTGAGGGAGAAACGAGCGGTGGGAGGAGCGTAGGTCGGCTCTGACCGTTCGGCACGCCTCCCTCGCCAGCACTGGGCCCGCCTCCACACATACCCACACTCACTGCCTCGCTACACAGAGAATTATATAAGGAAATTACCGTATTTTAGGGATTTTTCCTTCGTCTTGCACGATCGTTGCAAGAGAACGCGTGGTCGTAGAAGGATGGCTCTGGTGTCATTGGAAAGCTCAATTATCGCCCTTTCAGGGATACATAAGTGTATTACGCTCTGGCTCTTGTTTATGCATGAAAAAGAGCACGGAATCAAGGTCATTTATGGTAAAACCACCCGCTTGGCGGGTAGTAGAAGTTACTGACGGGCCCGCTCGGAAGGAGTTAAGATGAATAGAAAATCATCCATTACGTGACCATAGTACCCTCTAAAAATAGGGGAACCATATTGAAAGATCAAGAATCTCTGTGTGCATAAATGAATATCTACCATGTATTTTTAGCTTAATAACTACCTTCACCATGGCCAAAACAACGACATCCACATGTCCTTATGTTACTGAATTAGACCAAACTGAACACTAAATATAACCCGAATATAGCCTGACTGAAAGTGAAAGAAGTTAGCAAATACTATTGCTTCCTTCCACTGGCTACAACCAGATGTGGGATTGGATTGGTATTGTTCATTCTGTACAAGAGAGTGTGCTGTCCTGCCTCTGAAGTGAAAGGCCAGTTCCCCTCGGCCACGTCCAGCCCAGCCGAACTCGAGTCCTACGTCGTCCAGACTCTCGTTCATGGGCACCTATATCCTATACCCTAAGTGTCTCTGCGTGTTATAAGTTGTGGCTATTGTTGTGAAGGTAAGATAAAATATGCGAGTATCCTATTATACTTAATTATAGATCTGTGCCTAAGATCTATCTTGAATCTGTGATACCCGTGTAAACTCTCTAACTTTGATCCGTACAGTGTTTTATTAAGTACGAGATATTGCCAAGATAAATTGTGTTAATCCTTCAGAAACTTATATTGTATGTACGTTACATAGTCATTTTTACACATGTTATTTAACCAGAATACTCTCAGATTTTATTCCTATGTGTTGATTATTCTTTGTGTATTCAAGCCGAAGTGAAAGTGTATACCGTGAAGTGAATCCCTATTTAAATTCAATATTTACTTAGAACCTACGCCCAATTTAGGATTTACATATCCATATAATTATCACCAGAGAATTGATACTTCCACCCTTTAATTTGAAAGTAAAGAACCCTTCCGTTGAGTTAACTCGTAATCAAGATACTTTAATTCTATTAGTTCTTGTGAGTAATCTAATCATAATCGTAATTCGGGTCATATAATTCTGTCCACACCTTTCGAGGAACTCAGATTTTCCAGTTCTTGATTCGATCTGCCTATTATTTGGTTTTGGATCATATTTATTACTTAATACAGTAATCCCTTGATTATATTCGTATCTACGTTATAATACAGCGCTACGTTAGTTCTGCGTTCTTAAGGATTTTATTAACATATGTAAAACTCCTTTCCTGCTACCCTTTAGGGTATTCCTGAAATATAACTTCACTATAATCGTTTTTAACTTTGAATAGCTTCTTTGGTAAGCTATTTTCACGCACATATATAAGTGAACTCCTTAACCCATAAACGGCGGCAACGCTCATAAGAAGTTTTACTGGGCGAGGGCGGCAAAGCTAAGGGAGGCCTAAAAAAAACATTTAAACGGCCCCAGTAGCACTAAACATGTATATTTTTATTTTTTGTTTTATTGTTTGTTTTCCCCTATACCTCATATCACTCCTCCACATCCCCTGCTTCCCCCCTTTCCCCTCCCCCTTCAATTATCACCTATTTCCCCTGTTATTCCCTAATTCGTTGGTATATTTTTGTGCTAACATTAGCAAAATGTGTGGAAGATGTGCTTACGTGCCTAGCTGGTGGGTTACATAAGCGAGTGTGTGTATGAGTAGGCTCAGTGTGGCTTGAGGCCTCGTGAAGGGAGGGGTTGCCTAAATTTTCTCCATAATTCATGAATGGGCTGCTCCATGTATATTCGCAATTTTGACCAGAAAAATTATATTTTCACATGTTTTATTGTTGTTACAGGTTACTATCTTCATAGTGAAGGTAAAATAGGCTCATATGAATAAGTAATAACGATATTTATCGTACAATGACGATTATAGGCCTGAATGGAGCCTATTTGCTCGCCCATGGGCATCGAGTTCAATACCCCCCCTTGGCGTTCCCGGGTTAAAACTCGAATAAATTATTCCTTCATTCGTAAGCTTCATATTATTCATCTCACTTCAGTCACTATAATTATTGTGAATCTGAGTTTATTTGTCCGTGTAAATTAACCTCATCCATGGTTGAATTTTATTTTAGTGTCCCGTGTGAGAGATTATTCACAATAATTCTTAGATAGTTGTATTCCAAATTAAACTATCTTCCTCTCTAGAATTAAATAAACTGCCTAACCTTATCCCCTAATTTAATATCGCATCAAAGATATAGCTATTCCTCCAGACCGCAGTTCACCTGAAGTATAGGCTATAACGCGGTTCCTTTGATGTACCCACCTGAGCGCGGGCTGTCTACCTGTTGTTTACCAACTCTACCAGCTCCCCAGCTGAGCGATAAGTTTCACACTCTATCGTATCCTTGTCAGAATACTTCACGCTAGACATTTCGCTCGCATTTGTATTATTGTCAAGGATTCTTGTCTGTTTATATGTTTATCTGAATATCTTTGTGTATTTCCATGCTTCCCTTGCCACTCAAGTAATAACTTGAAACTTAGTAGAGGGTGGAATTAATTCGCTCTCTTATTCATGTTATACTTACTTGCTGTTCTAATAACAGTATAGTTTAGTGTTACCATTTCTATATAATTATATACCCATGCCTTTGAATAAATAAGAGTGTTATCTAACCTGTGTGTATATTGTGTTATCGTTGCCTGATTGAGTATGTATCTATCAAATTCACTAAGCTCGACGTGTCCCTGTTGAGATATAGTCCACATCTAATTATCTGAAATTTGGATTATTATGATATAATACTGATGCCTGTTGGATTACAACCCGGCATAACAATATATATATATATATATATATATATATATATATATATATATATATATATATATATATATATATATATACTGTATATATATATATATATATATATATATATAATATATATATATATATATATATATATATATATATATATAGAAGCAATACTCTCTTGTTGCGTGAATCGGAGTCGGTTGATAAAAATAAACACCAGCGCTGGTACGAACATCTTTATTCTGGTAACGTTTCGGTTTAAGCATAACCATATTCAGACCTAAACTGAAATGAAATAAAAGCCTATATGAATGGCTGAGTAATTTTCCTAATGTTAATATTCTTATTATTGACTAAATTTAAAAAATCTAGAATAAAACTTAAAATTAATAGTTATAAAAATAACCTAATACATATTAGAATTAGTAAAGTGACAGTGGAGAGAGACTGACAAATGTATGTGAAGAGTGTAGATTGAGTGTAGGTAATACGTTCTTAAAAAAAAAAGGCGTATACACAAGTACACCTGGCATAGACTTGTGAGGGGAGAGATTGTAGAGAGGGCATTGATGGATTATGTGCTGGTGACAAGGGAAAGATTGTGTAGACTGCTGGATGTGAATGTGATGAGAGGTGAGGCGGAGGGTATGTCAGATCATTACCTGGTGGAGGGAAAGCTAAGAGTTAAGAGTTACAGGAGAATAAGAGACAAGCGTGAAGTAAGAGGTAATAAAAGTTAGTGAGTTAGAGAAGAGTGAAACAGAGAGGGAGTACAAGGAAAGACTAAATGAAAAGTGGATGGAAGTGAGAGAGATGGAAGAGAGAGAAGTAGAGGTTGAATGGCAACAGTTTAAGGAAGGAGTGAAAGCAAGTGCAGAGGTAGTATGCGGCAAAAGGAAAGTAGGAGGCAGAGGTATCAGGAAGGGATGCGAGTGGTGGAATGATACGGTGAGAAAGGCAGTTGAGGAGAAGAGACAGTGTTTTGAGAGGGTTTTACAGGATGGTAGTGTTCAGGTATGGGAGAGGTACAAGGAGAAAAGGAGAGAGGCAAAACGGAAAATTAGAGAAGCGAAAACAGATGCAAACGAAAGGTGGGTTCAAAGGCTGAGTGAGAATTTTGAAGAACGAAAGAAGATGTTCTGGAAGGAGGTAAATAAAGTAAGGAAAGGAGGACAAAAGAGGGAAGAGTCAGTGAAAGATGATAATGGAGAATTACTAGTGGAACCAGTTGAAGTGAGGAAAAGATATGCCGAGTATTTGAATCTTTGTTAGAACATAATAATTGATATTGGTTCAGGAGTAATTTATCGAGAGGCCTTCCCTAGTGGTTAAGGCCCCATTAATTGCTCTTTCCATTCACATATGCATAGCCTACGTGAGTTGCAGTTGGGATGTGTGTACATGCTTATTGCTTAGATTGATATGCAGGATTCGAAGTTGCATAATAAATCGTAGGCAGTGTCCACCATTCTTTAACTGCCTTCGTGGTGTAATGCATAAGGTGTTGATATTCGGTGTGAGCGTCCTGGGTTCGAATCCACGGACTGCCACATGTGTTTGTAATATTTCATTAATCGATTTTAGGAGTAGAGTTGGTTGTTGGATAGAACATAATAATTGATAAGTGTTCAGGAGTAATTTATCGAGAGGCCTTCCCTAGTGGTTAAGTCCCCATTAATTGCTCTTTCCATTCACATATGCATAGCCTATGTGAGTTGCAGTTGGGATGTGTGTACATGCTTAGATTGATATGCAGGATTCGAAGTTGCATAATAAATCGTAGGCAGTGTCCACCATTCTTTAACTGCCTTCGTGGTGTAATGCATAAAGTGTTGATATTCGGTGTGAGCGTCCTGGGTTCGAATCCACGGACTGCCACATGTGTTTGTAATATTTCATTAATCGATTTTAGGAGTAGAGTTGGTTGTTGGATAGAACATAATAATTGATATTGGTTCAGGAGTAATTTATCGAGAGGCCTTCCCTAGTGGCTAAGGCCCCATTAATTGCTCTTTCCATTTAATTTATGCATAGCCTACGTGAGTTGCAGTTGGGATGTGTGTACATGCTTAGATTGATATGCAGGATTCGAAGTTGCATAATAAATCGTAGGCAGTGTCCACCATTCTTTAACTGCCTTCGTGGTGTAATGCATAAGGTGTTGATATTCGGTGTGAGCGTCCTGGGTTCGAATCCACGGACTACCACATGTGTTTGTAATATTTCATTAATCGTTTTAGGAGTAGAGTTGGTTGTTGGATAGAACATAATAATTTATATTGGTTCAGGAGTAATTTATCGAGAGGCCTTCCCTAGTGCTTAAGGCCCCATTACTTGCTCTTTCCATTCACATATGCATAGCTTACATGAGTTGCAGTTGGGATGTGTGTACATGCTTAGATTGATATGCAGGATTCGAAGTTGCATAATAAATCGTATTCAGTGTCCACCATTCTTTAACTGCCTTCGTGGTGCAATGCATAAGGTGTTGATATTCGGTGTGAGCGTCCTGTGTTCGAATCCACGGACTGCCACATGCGTTTGTAATATTTCATTAATCGATTTTAGGAGTAGAGTTGGTTGTTGAATAGAACATAATAATTGATATTGGTTCAGGAGTAATTTATTGAGAGGCCTTCCCTAGTGGTTAAGGCCCCATTAATTGCTCTTTCCATTCACATATGCATAGCCTACGTGAGTTGCAGTTGGGATGTGTGTACATGCTTAGATTGATATGCAGGATTCGAAGTTGCATAATAAATCGTAGGCAGTGTCCACCATTCTTTAACTGCCTTCGTGGTGTAATGCATAAGGTGTTGATATTTGGTGTGAGCGTCCTGGGTTCGAATCCACGGACTGCCACATGTGCTTGTAATATTTCATAAATCGATTTTAGGAGTAGAGTTGGTTGTTGGATAGAACATAATAATTAAATACAAGAGATGGAAGAGAAGCAGTGATTGAAGCAGAGGTGGATGGAGATAGGTTACCCAGGCCACCCAGGTGGCAGGGAATGAATGAAAGGATTGAGGAAAATGAGGTGAAAGAAGCAGTGAAACAAATGAGAGCGGGAAAAGCAGAAGGTTTGGATGGTACTGCTGGGGAGTGTATAAATAAGGGTGGAGATGTGATAATAGATTGGTTGGTGAGACTTTTCAATGTGTGCTTTGCTGTGTCAATGGTACCAATAGACTGGAAGAGTGCATGTATTATGCCGTTGTACAAGGGGAAGGGAGATCGGCAGGAGTGTTCTAGTTATAGAGGTATTAGTTTATTGTCAGTGGTTGGAAAGCTGTATGGCAGAGTGTTGATAGAGAGGATAATAAAGTGTACGGAAGTTGCAATAGGAGAAGAACAGTGCGGTTTTAGGAGGGGAAGGGTGCGTGGATCAGATGTTTGCAGTAAGACAGTTATGCGAGAAGTATTTAGAGAAGCATAAGGAGATATTTTGGGCTTTTATGGACTTGGAAAAAGCGTATGATCGTGTGGACCGTGAAGCAATGTGGAAGGTGTTAAGGATTTATGAAATAGGAGGAAATTTGTTAGAAGCAGTTAAGAGTTTTTATGAAGGGAGCAGAGCATGTGTGAGAGTAGGAAATGGTGAGTTGAGTGAATGGTTTGAGGTAAAGGTAGGTTTGCGACAGGGTTGTGTAATGTTACCATGGCTGTTTAATATGTTTATGGATGGTGTGGTGAGGGAGGTGAAAAGGAGAACTATGGGAAGAGGATTGGGTTTAGTAGGAAAGAATGGTAGAGATTGGGAGTTGAATCAGTTGCTGTTCGCTGATGACACAGCATTGGTGGCGGATTCTGATGAGAAACTGCAGCGGGTAGTCAAAGAGTTTGGTCTGGTTTATGGAAGGAGGAAACTGAAGGTGAACGTCAATAAAAGTAAAGTAATGGTGTGTAATAGGGGAGAGCATAGGGTGAATCTAGATGTGAGGCTGGATGGGGAAATATTGGAACAAGTAGAGTGTTTTAAATATCTAGGAGGAACGATAAGCAGGAATTGAGGTATGGAAGTGGAGGTAAAACAGAGAGTGTGTGAAGGAAGGAAGGTTTTCGGAGCAATGGGAAGTATGTGGAAGACGAGAAATCTCGGAGTGAAAGTAAAAAGTGCACTGTATCAAGGAATTGTTGTGCCAACAGTGATGTATGGGGCTGAGACATGGGCTCTGAAGAAAAAGTAGAAAAGAGGGCTGGATGTGATGGAGATGAGCTGCTTGAGGAGTATGTGTGGAGTTACTCGTAGAGACAGATTGAGGAATGAAGAGATACGTAGGAGAGTGGGGCAGCAGGAACATTTGTCAGCCAGAGTGGACAGAAGGGGGCTGAGCTGGTATGGTCATGTTGAACGAATGGGAGATGAAAGGCTTACACAGAGAATATGTGAGTCAGGTACAAGGGGAGATAGAAGGGCAGGAAGACCCCCATTGAGATTGAGAGACTGTGTAAGAAAGGCTTTGGATGATAGAGGAATGACTATAGATCAGGCAGGGGAAGTGGTGGTGGACAGGAGTGAATGGAGAATGCTTGTGAATAGTTGAGTGAACACGTGGTCATTTGGAGTAAGGGATTGGGCGCAAGTTGGACTAGATAATAGTCCATCAGGCGCCTGGCCCGGGGAGACGATTAATATGAAGGGTGCGCCTGGAAGTGTGGTGGGAGGGCTTGTGGCTTTGGCTCCGCTGCATGTCTGCCTGCCGAGATCGGAACCTCTCCGGGTGGTCGGGGGCCGGGGGAGTGCTGGAGCGACCTTGGTGACCCTGGTCTCTGGGTCTTCTCCTGGGTGACCTGGATGTGTGTGAGTTTGTGCTTTTTATCTGTGTTTATTTGTTGTTTTATGTTGTTTTTGTGTTTTCCCTGTTCTTGTTCTGTCTTGAGTCGGCTACCCACAAAATGGGGATTGGGCCTGAGCATATAGATAGATAGATAGAAAGTGAAAGTGAAATATTATGTGAGCAATAAAAGGAGGGGGGGAGCAAAGTTAATAACATAAATGTTTTCATAAATACAAGAACTAACCTTTACATATTAGAAACACAGTAGAGGAGTGGAGGAGTCGTGCACAACCAGACTGGGTTTATGTAACTGGGTGAGCAGGGTCTCCGACAGGAGTCGTGTGACTGTGTATGGGGCAGTGGTGAGAATTGAAAAATCGGAGGGTTTTATGGGGTGATCAGATGATTCAGAGTAGTTTCGAATGGCAGAAAAAGAAGGATTTGAAAGAGGTTGGTTAGTTCTAAATGACCTACCCCGATGCTCCGAGATCCTGGCGGTGAGATGTCTCTTGGACTGACCAATATAAGTCGTATTGCATCGACTACATTTAAAGGAGTACACCACCGAGGACTGTAGAGAATCGGGGATTCGGTCTTTAATTTTAAAGAAGTGAGACAGTGTTTGGGGAGATTTGAATACCACTCTCAGTGATATTTGCGGGTAATGTTCACAAATTAATTTAGCGACTTTATTTCGAATTGAATATGATTTGTTGCCTAGAAATGGGATAGTGAAATGAACAATGACTTTCTGAGCTGTAAGGATCGGAGTTGAGGATGTTCTTAATTTATTTAGCTACTTACATATCAAGGCATTTGTGAAATTTATTGGAAAGCCATTCTGTTTCAGTGTTTTACGTAAGAATTCAAATTCGAGGTGGACGGCCATGTAAGATGAACATAATATTATATGGTAGGCTCTGGTGACTAAAGTATTAATTCAATTTTTCTTATATTGTGTGGGAATGCTAGAATTAAATTTGGTTGTAAGTCCTGTAAAGGTTGGCTTTCTGTATATAGAAGTAATAAATGAGCTATTCTTTTTTTCCACTAAAATATCTAGAAATAGTAATTTATTGTCTTCCTCTGTCTCGCAAGTGAACGTCATGTTTGTGTGTCTCGAGTTTAAGTAATTCAAGAACGGGAACGTGGTCGGGTGAAGTAAAAACGACAAATGCGTCGTCTACATAACGGTTATAGACAAGAGACTTGAAGTTATCTGGACCATAGAGTACAGATGACCTAGAGACGAAAGCGTGACGTCACGCGGTTATTTTTCCGCGCGTCCTAGGGATTTGGTGGCAGCACTGTTGTACAGTACAAAAACCAAAGCACCTCAGTGGCTTGTCCATATTAAAGATAGTCTGTGCGCCGCGCGCACCTGCCAGCTGGCTTGCTACAGTGTTACCAAAGTTAAGGGAATATCCGCAAAACGAGGGAGCAATAGATTAAAGAGTGAGTCGCCTGATACACATCGATGCCCACTCAGCTCTGGCCCTGCTCAAGAACTGTTTCTCCATCCCAAAACTCCAATACCTCCTGCGCACATCGATGACTTACACGAACAATGGTGGCCTCCAAGAATTAGACAGCATAATCCGAGAAGCAGTGACCAGCATCACCAACGTGGAATTTAAAGAACGGGCCTGGACACAAGCCACCCTTCCTGTCCGCCTCGGGGGCTTGGGCATACGGAGAGCCTCGGATATTGCCTCCCCAGCCTTTATCTCTTCCCTCATCGCGACCAACGACCTTGTAGTGTCCATCCTTCCTTCTCAACCCGGAATGACACTCAATGGGGACGTAACAGCAGCGATTAACACCTGGAAGGGAAGTACAGGAGTAGAGGAGGAGCCTCTTGGTACCTCCAGGAGCAAGCAGAAAGCGTGGGATACCATCTCGGCGAAGAAAACTCAAGAAAATCTCCTAACAAATGCAGACCAGGTTGCAAAAGCACGCCTCCAGGCAGCCGCCCGTTCGGAGAGTGGCTTGTGGTTACACGCCATCCCCATCCCACCTCTTGGAACTCACTTGGATGCTGAAGCGCTCCGGGTTGCCATCGCGCTCAGAGTGGGTGCGGCAGTTTGTCACCCACACACTTGCAAGTGTGGTCAGGGGATGGATGCTGAAGGTCACCATGCCTTGTCATGTAATTACAACGCAGGCCGCCTGCCAACACACTCTGCACTAAATGATGTCATAAAACGGGCCCTGCAGAGTGCTAACCGTGCATCAATCCTCGAACCACATGGACTTCACAGAGAAGACGGCAAACGGCCAGATGGGATGACCACTTTCCCTTACAAGAATGGCCGGTGCCTCGTGTGGGATGCCACATGTGTTGACACTTTCTCCACAACCAACATCGCCAGAAACGCCGACGAAGCAGGTGAAGCCACCCAGATAGCCGAAAATAAAAAGCGAGAAAAATATTAAGCCATCGCCAGAAATCATCAGTTCGAGCCCCTGGCATTCGAAACTTCAGGAGCCTTCGGCCCTACCACCCTTAAGATGGTGAATGAAATAGGCCGTAAAATCAGAGAAGTTTCAGGAGAACCCCGGGAAACCCTCTGGCTCAAGCAAAGACTAGGGATGGCTATCATCCGGGGCAATGCCACCAGCGTCATGAGCTCAGTTCGACAGGACTGGGTCATGCCACTGTGTGAGGCCCGGGCAGGAGTGGTTTATCCGTAGTCTTTCCACAGTAGGGTAAAACAAAACATAAACTTTATTTGTATGTAACATGTGTGATGCACATAAATAAAAGGGGATGTGTCGGATGGTTGAAAGCCACAGATGCTCGCGCGTTTGGGGCTAGCAACACGTATTATGAAAAACATGTATCCTCCTTCATTCACTGTTCCCCCCTTCACTCACTCAACCCCACAATTTGCCGGAGGATAACAGGTTTTTCACAATACGTAGACGGAGGTCTTTTAAAAAAAAATAAAAAAGAGGGAACGTATTTAAGAGTTATTTAATGTTGGTAAAAACACTTGTAAATTATTTAATATAAATTAGATATATACTGTATAAGCAAGATTGAAACATTAAGTATACATATACACTATAAAACATAGGCTACTCATATATGATGCAAGCTGTATACCTTCAAGCAACACAACAACATTAAAATGTAATTTTGAATATATATTACTATGTTACATGTTATGTAGATGTTAATTTGTAAAGTAGCACTAAAACTGGACATTCATACTTATGACATCTAGGGATATTTTGTCCCACCATTGACGTTGGCAAGTCCCGAATATCACATCAACAATGGCGGGTGTTGGAGGAGTTTTGCTTGTGTACCTCCTCATAATAACGACAATTACACGATGACTGGCCTTTAAAGTAGCCTCTACTTATGTCTATTTAACTATGTCATGTCTGCAGAGTCTCTGGATAACGTTCAATTAATTATTAATAGCGTTATTAATACAAGGTAGGGATTATTACGAATTAATGGGGACCAAGGATAGTCAATATAATGTCTTTGTGGGGACCCTCCCATTGTCCTTTGCGACCGTGATGCCAGCTCTCGAACGCGCGGATCGCTATTTTCAGATTAGTGAAGTCTTTCTTTCCTCTCTAGGTCATCTTTACTCTATGATCTGGACATTCACGGAGCCATTTTGATTCATGAAACACTAAGAATGCGTTCGAGAGGGTTGGAGCGAGTGGATTTCCCATAGATTTCCCATTTAGTAGGTAGTAGATTTCCCATTTTAGGTAGTAGGGGTAGGCAGCCCCGCCCAGGGAAGTACTACCGCCAAGGTTTCGGGAGACTCAGGGAATAGCCTGAATTCCATTTTCTCTCCCAGGCCTTGGTAGCTGGATACATATCTTTCTGCCTCACACATCAGGGGTATCAGGAAAACCCTCTTTATATAACATACACATCCAACTTCACGACATTGCCCTACATCGCTATCCTCTATCCATAAAATACTACTCTTCCCACTACATATCATACATGTAACACCATACACTTACCTTATAAATATGGCAGTACAATTGTTAAGAGCAAACCTGGTTGTCCCTCGGATATCCACCCCCGGCAGGGTTGGGTTATTGACACAGGGCCCTCCCGGTCGTCATCATGCGACTGTGTCAAGAGCATTGCAACGTCCCAAAGCTGCTTGTCAGTACAGCTATTTCTTTAGTAATATAAGGGGACTTCACTCTAACATCAATTCTGTACACCAATTTCTTCAAGCAGAATCCCCTACTCTCCTTTTTTTGACAGAGACTCAAGTAACATCCACATCTGACACATCTAGATTTAATTTTCCAGGTTATCAACTGCTCCAAAATTTCAGACCTAAAGGTGGTGTATGTTGCTTCGCAAAATCTGAAATTGCCCTAGAGGAGGTTACTAGTTTCAATTGTCCCTATTTTGATTATTCTATTTACAAATTAATTTCTGCTGGTAAATTTAAATACATATGTTGCATCTACCGTTCCCCAAATACTCCTCCAGAGCAAAGTCTTTTTGATTCTCTGTCCTCACAACTCAGTGTCCTCAACTTAAATGCTTCTTCTGAAATCACTGTGTTGGGTGATTTTAATGTCCATAATGTTGAATGGCTCACTCATTCAGCCAGGACTGATGATGCTGGTCTTGAATGTGAGCTATTTGCAGACTCATTTAATCTCATTCAACTAGTCAACCAACCCACCCGTGTACCAGATAATCCTAATCATAATTCCCACCTACTTGACTTATTTTTAACAACCAATTCAGAAAATTATGATGTTACAGTGAGGTCCCCACTTGGATCTTCTGATCACTGTCTGATACAGGCCACCTGTCTATCACCTACCACACCTTCCCACTCTGAACCTGTTTTGGTGACTAAATGGCATTACGATAGGGCAGACTGGGAGGGTCTTCAAGGTTTCTTTATTGATATTCCCTGGACCTCTTTCTTTTCTAATGATGCACACTCCACCTTGAGCCACATACAAGATTTTGTAAAAATTGGAATGGAAACTTTTATTCCTCATCAAAAGTACAGTAAAAGATCTAATTCACCTAAATGGTTTGACCATAATTGTGCTAGAGTAACTGAACAAAAAGCAATAGCCTACAATGCATACACAAGAAAAAAAAACATGAAGCCTTTAATTACTTTAGAAACATCAGAAATCATGCCAAAACTGTATTAAACCTAACTAAATCAAACTTTCTCCATAAGCAGGCAAATAAACTTCTAAATAATCCAAATGATAACAAAATATTTTGGTCTACTCTTAACTCATTCAAATCCAACTTCACTACTGCTTCATCCATTCCACCATTAAAATCTCCGACTGGCAATCTTGTAAGTGACCCACGAGGTAAAGCTAACCTTCTTGCAGATATTTTCTCCACCAACTCAACCTTAGATGAAATAAATCAAGATGTCCCTGTACTTAATTTTAATTCACCTGAAATTCCCTCACTTAAGATCCACACCAGACATGTCAAAACTATTTTGCAGAATCTCTCAGTAGATAAGGCTCCTGGTCCAGATGAAATTCCTCCAATAGTACTTAAGAATTGCTCCTTGGTGCTCGCTCCTGTATTGGCAAAAATTTTCCGTCTGTGTACTCATACCTCATGCTTCCCAGTACCCTGGAAAGAAGCAAACATCCATCCAGTTCCTAAAAAAGGTGCCTCTTCAGATCCATCAAACTACAGACCAATAGCTATAACTTCCACTCTTGGCAAAGTTTTTGAAATTATATTAAATAATCACATAATTAAGCATCTGGAGAATAATAAATTAATCAGTGATAGGCAATATGGTTTTAGACGATGTCGATCAACTGCAGACATTCTTTGCCTTCTTACGCATCAAATCAACCAAGCTACAGACCAACATGGTGAAACACATACAATAGCACTGGATATATCAAAGGCATTTGATAGAGTCTGGCATCAATCCTTATTGTCGAAGATGTCACACTACGGCCTTGCATCATTAGTTCCACTAATTTCTTCTTATCTTCATAACAGAAAAATACGTGTAATGGTAGATGGCCTTTATTCTCAATTTTACTCAATAAATGCTGGTGTTCCCCAGGGATCAGTTTTGGCCCCAACTCTGTTCCTCATTCATATCAATGATCTCATATCTACCACTCATAATCTAATACATTCCTACGCAGATGACTCAACACTCCACAGTTCCTTCACATTTACCAATTCTTTCACCCAACCCGATCTTATAAATTCAAAAATAAACACTGCAATTTCTCTGAACCGGGACCTTTCTAGAATTAATGAATGGGGACAAGAGAATCTAGTTTCCTTTAATGCACAGAAAACCAAGTACATTCAATTTTCTAACCGACAGAATCTCACTGACTCCCATATATTTTTTAATGATGTAAATATTCCCACTTCCCCTAGTATTGACATTCTCGGTGTAACATTAACTACTAACTTGAGCTGGACACATTATGTTAGAAGCATTGCTAAGAATGTCTCTAAAAAACTGGGACTCCTGTACAGAGTTCGAGAATTCTTCACTGACGAGCAGTTGGCCGTAATATATAAAAGTCATGTGCGCTCTCAGATGGATTACTGTTCACCTCTGTGGGGTGGAAGTGGAGTGGTTGCATTGAGGCAGTTGGACAAAATTCAAAATAAAGCTATTAGATTAATCAATAACCCTGCAATCACACAGGACCTTCCTACATTAGCCATACGAAGAAACGTTGCATCCCTTGCATTATTCTACAGATATTTTCACAGCAATTGTTCCGAGGAACTTGCTTCAATTGTGCCGCCTCTCCACATCTTTCCCCGTAGAACTAGGGCAGCTGAGAGCGCCCATGAATTTACACTTTCTCCTCCACAATGCAGAACTTCTGCTTATCAGAATTCATTTATCCCCAGAGCTACTACTCTTTGGAATTCACTTCCCTCGAATTGCTTTCCACAAACTTACAATCAACAAATGTTTAAATCCAGTTGTTACAAACATTTTATGAATGGAGGATGCCTTTAGGCACATGGACCTTTTTGTTTTATCTGTGTTTTTCCTTCCTCCGTTCATTGTCTCTTTAAAAAAAAAAAAAAACAAAAAAAAAAAAAGATAAGCCGTCGTTTTGTTTGTATATTATGTTATTATTGAATAGAAATATGGAATCCTTAACAGCAAGGGAAAGCATTTTATGAAATTGCGATTTATTTAATCCATTAACTATGTTATTATTTTCAGTGAATAATTCATTGGTGCAAATGTCGATGGTTTCATCGAGGGGGATATTCGTGAACAAGGATTTTATGTCAAATGAGGCCATAGTACAATTTTCATAAGTTAAGTTACAGATGTTTCTTGCGAATGAGAAAGAGTCTTTAACAGTGAATTCATTAGAAGTTAAATAAGTTTATATTGGTACAAATTATTTGGCCAAATTATAATTACATGTGTTTATTGCTGACAGAATTAGGCGAAGTGGACAGTCTTGTTTATGGACTTTCGGGAGGCCATATAAAAGGCCAGGTTGGGAACCAGATACGATGATATAAAAATATAAATCATCATCTATTACGTTAAGGTATTTCAGTTTTCTTAGGAAATTGTTTATCTTATCTTCCTTCTTTAATAGTAATGGGAATAGGTCCCCTGTAAATTTTGAGAATTTTGATGGGTCATTAAGGATATCTAACATCTTATTTATATAGTCAGATTTATTTAGCAAGACTACACCATTTCCTTTATCTGGCCTAACTATGACAATTGATTGATTGGCAGAATGGGATTTCAAAGCAGTTCGTTCGCCGTCAGATAGGGAATGTTCGAAAGAATTATGGGAATAATAATTCGAAATTGCAATGTGCTTCAGAGAGGTCTTTAAAAAATCAAAGGATTTATTGGCATGGGGGTAGAACTCGTGAGTTAACAATTTCTTAAAAAGCATTTCAAACAATAGAAAATGAGGCAGGAATTTTGGCTTATTAGAGGGCATGGCGAAATTTAGACCTTTGGATAATAGGGATTTTTCATCTTTAGTGAGTTTTCTTGAGGACAAATTTAATAGAACTTTGTCAGTAGATACACCGTTAGGGTTTACATAACATGGCAACACACCCACAGACACCAAGAAATATCAAAACAACACCCAGCACACGCTATCACACACAAATACTGTCTTCTCTCCCTCCCTGCCCACCCCAAACCAACTTCCGGAAGCACATCCATACTCATATCACTCGCCGTTCCATCCACTCACTCATAGACAACACGCAGCTGCAAGCACGACCTCCTGAAATCCATCCTTCTGAATCCTCCCTTCCTCGCGAGGACAGAGTCCACCTGGCCAGGCTGAGATGCGGACACCATCAAGCTCTCCTGAGCTATCAGAAGAGACTGGATGACTCCGTCGTCGACACCTGCCCGGGTTGTAACACAGCACCCCATACCATTAAACACATCATAGAGGACTGCATTTCACACAACCACTTACGCCAACAACACAATTTACACTCTTTGAGAGCTCTGTGGGAAAGCCCGACCGTGGCCATGGCCTTCCTTAAGGACTCGGGGCTGTTCGGCCAGGAAGCTTAGGGAACAACAACAATAACAACATAACCTAGCTTAAGAAGTTCCTTATTTTTAGTTTGTACATATTTAACCCTATCTATAGTGTTAACATTAGTTCATTCGATGATAGTGATTGTTTCAGGGATGAAAGTATTGAGTTGAGCTTAGCTTTGTGGAGTTTAACCCTTTCAGACCCACATAACGCAGAGGTTGCCAGATTAGCAATAATAAATAGAGTTCTTTCACTCTTATAATTACCTCTCCAAATTTAGTTTTCTGCCCACAGCTACCTCAAAGACAACTGCAGAGGTTGAAGTAACTAAACAAAAGGTTTCTAAATACCCCTGATGGTAACAAAGGTTTTAAAGTATCCCTAATAGGCTCAAAATCGCGTCATATGTCGGAGAGGGTTAAGTTGTTTGGATTTTGACTTAATTTCATTAACAAGGAACCTTTTCTGGCAATTTGTATACAATCGTGACGATCTCAGTTGTTGATTACTAATTCTAATATGTATTAGGTTACTTTTATAACTATTAAATTTAAGTTTTATTCTAGATTTGTTAAATTTAGTCAATAATAAGAATATTAACATTAGGAAAATTACTCAGCCATTCATATAGGCTTTTATTTCATTCCAGTTTAGGTCTGAATATGGTTTATGATCAAACCGGAAACGTTACCAGAATAAAGATGTTCGTACCAGCGCTGGTGTTTATTATTATATACTGTGTATATACAGTATATATATATATATATATATATACGTACATATGTATATATATATATATATATATATATATATATATATATGTTAGTATAGCCAGGTAATAGATTCTCTTTTAAACAGACGAGGTTAAAGGCAATAGCAGTTCAGCATTCGTATTTTATTGTTATAGCTTTCAATAGTTCTAACCATTTTCCTCTGGGGTTCAGAGATGAGGTACAACAGGTTAGCAAAATTCATGGTGGATCCAACGTTTCACAAGTAAACATCTTGCATCTTCAGGGAATGGGCAGGTAATGATTAGAATAAGGACAAAGCAACATATTTATACAAAATTCGAGGATCAAGAATAGGTAGGTGGGCGGAGCTACTGGGTGTGGGGTGGCTGTTCATTGGTGGAAGGCAGTCTATTCACGAGACGGGCACTAAATCTTATCGGTGGTTGGTTGTTGGCTGTGGGTGGCTGTGATTGGTTGGTGTTGTCAGTAGTGTGCTGATCGCGGAAAGGTACGGGAGGGGGGCACAGGGCGAGAGGAACGAGGGCAGTATGCCTGTAGCGCTTGCCTGAAGGAAGAATTTGAAGGTCTTGTGTTTGGTTGTTGATGCTGGGGTTGAGCGTTTGGATATATAGAGCTTCTAAAATAGCTAGTCTTCTGGGGTCTGATTCTTTGTCGAGTATGGTAGTTTGTTTGTCTAGGTCGGCGCGAGTTAGGGCAAGATGGTGGGGGGCTTGATAGTGATCTTTTATAGCGCCAGATTGAAGGTGGAGGGTTAGTCGACGGGAAAGGCGAGTCTGTGTCATTCCAACATAGGATAGGGGTCCACAGTCCCCAGAGGTGCAAATATGCTGGTATATCACATGATCGTCTTTCGGTTGGTTGGTGGAAATGGGGCGGTTACGAAGGACAAGGTTGGAGGTCTTAGGAGATTTGTAGTAAATAATGAGTTTTATTTTATTGTCAGGGTTGGTGGGGAGGACGTTTTTGTGAATTATTTCTTTCATAATGGATTCGTCTGTTGTGTGGTCGGAAGATATGTAGTTTCTGTAGAAAAATGTAATGTCATTGGCCGGGTTGGTGCTAGGGGGGTCTTGTTTGTACCATTTTTCTAGGTGGTGGTTGATGGCATTGGTGACGTCAGTGTTGGAATACCCATTGTTGACTAGGACCTGGGTGAGCCTTTCCAATTTATTGTGTGTGTCATTCCAGGTGGTGCAATGGGTGAGGGCTCTCCTGACATAGGCGGCGATGGTGGACTGATGGTATCGTTTAGGGCATTCACTTTCCCCATTAAGACATTGGCCATTGTTAGTAGGTTTGGTGTACACCGTAGTTTTGAAGCCGTGGTCGTGGAGGGAGACAAGGAGGTCGAGGAAGGGTAGATGACCATCGGTGGTTTCTTCGTATGTGAAGTTGAGTCCGGAGGCGGCCATGAAGCGCTGCTGGAGGTCCCTGAGTTCGCCCAGGTCCTTCACCCGCACGAAGATATCATCGATGTACCTGCAGTAGACAGTGGGCCGGTGGGCAGCCAGGAGTTCCTCTTCGATAGTTCCCATGAAGAAATTGGCGAACAGGACCCCCAGGGGGCTTCCCATCGCTACACCGTCGATTTGCTGGTACATATTCCCGCGGGGGCAGAGGAAAGGGGACTCCTTGGTACATAGTTCCAAGAGCGTCTTCAGGGCCTTCTCCGGGATGTCCAGGGGGGGCGTATTAGGGCAGTGGTAAACTCGACGTAGGATAAAATCTATTGTCTTGTCAACGGGCACGTTGGTAAACAAACTCTCTACGTCGAGGGAGGCGATGATGTGGTCGTTAGCAGGGGGGGCATCTCGTAGAATTTCAAGGAAGTCATAAGCAGAGTTGAGGTTGTATTGCCGAGGAACAAAAGGGGTGAGGAGTTTGTTCAGGGCCTTGGCGGTCTGGTAGGTAGCAGTAGGGATCTGTGATATGATGGGGCGGAGGGGGTTCCCGGGTTTGTGGGTTTTTATAGTACCGTAAGCATAACCTGGGGTGAATTCGCCGATGAGTTTCTTCAGGTGTACGCCATCGGCTTTGGCGTTGATAGCAGTGATGGTGGTGTTGGCTTTCCTTTTTATTTCGTCAGTAGGATTGCGAGTGATCCTTTTGAATTTTGCTAACCTGTTGTACCTCATCTCTGAACCCCAGAGGAAAATTGTTAGAAATATTGAAAGCTGTAACAATAAAATACTAAATGCTGAAACTGCTATTGCCTTTAACCTCGTCTGTTTAAAAGAGAATATATACTGTATATATATATATATATATATATATATATATATATATATATATATATATATATACTATACAGTATATACAGTATATATATATATATATATATATATATATATATATATATATATATATATATATATATGTATACCGGTATATATATATATAAAGAGATAAACATGTAGACAAAAAATTTATACGATGATGAATAGATACATTTATATATATTAGATAGACAGGTAGATGGCTATGTAGATATAGATGCAATAGATAGATAGATAGATCAATAGATAGATAGAGCGAGGGAGAAAGAAGGAAATAAAAGAGGGAATGTGTGTGTGTGAGCCTCAAGTGACTGAATGCTTTCTTAAAGAGTTAGCGAAGTGTATGTGTGTGTGTGTGTGTTTGTATGTGTGTTGTTGTGTGTGTGTTGGTGCGGTTGTATGAGTGTGTACGTGGGTTTATGTTTGAGATAGTGTTTGTGTATGTGCGTGTGCCTATATATACAGTATATATATGAGTTTGTGAATGAGAGATAAAAGCGACAAATCATTATATGTTTTCTTTAAATACACGACAGTTTCGGATCATCTTGAGGAATCAAAATTGTCGTTACTTTACAAAAAGAACTGTTTCCAATAGTTGGGCTAGTTTTCTCCAATCTTATGCATCTATCTGTCCATCTTATATATGATTCTTTGCATACACTGTAAGTGTATGTATAAATGCCTGCATATCTCTCTCTCTCTCTCTCTCTCTCTCTCTCTAGAATTTGTTTTTCGCTTAAAGATAACAAGCTTTGCCAATGGGGTTGAACAGAAGGTGGATGGTGCTCGCTGGTCCCTCAAATATCACACACTATAACTCAATGATTATTAACTATAGCAACCTTCCATAGGATCACCAGTCTAAATCTCACACTCCAATGTGTGTGTGTTAATGATCTTGGAGGAGGATATTATAGACCTCTTTCGTCTGGATCGTCTGGAAATCGGCTCAACATTTTCGACATATTCCTTACCACTAATCCTTATGCTTACACTGTAACTCTTCTTCCTCCGTTGGGCTCCTCCGGTCATAACTTATCTCTGTCACCTGTCCTGTCTCTCCAGTACGGCCTTCTGATCCCATTATCATGCGGCCCTTGTGGCATTTTGGCGCTACCGACTGGGAGGCTCTTCGGCAGTACTTCTTTGATTTCCCATGGAATGATATTTGCTTCTGTGGCCAGGGACCCTCAGAGAGTGCTGAGCACATTACTGAGGTAATAATTTCGGGCATGGTGGCATACATCACATTTTCTTTCTCTCAAACTAACTTAAAAATCTTGCTTGTTCTACTGCTGTCCGCAATAAGGAGAAAACATTCAAATGGCACCATCACCTACAAACACAAGAGTCCAGTACTTTATATGTTTCTGCCCGGAATCAAGCCAAATCTGTCCTTCGACTCGCATAAAACTCTTTCATCAATAACATATGCGCTGAACTTTCCAACTCTGTCTCGTCACAAGGTTTATGGCATCTAGCCAAAAACCTCTCCAACAATTTCACTTCCTAATCTTTCCCTCCTCTTTTCCACTCTGATGGTACTATCATCACCGCTTCGTCTGACAAAGCTGAAGTCTTTGCTCAAACTTTTGCTAAAAACTCCACCTTGGATGATTCCAGTGCTACTCCTCCCTCTCCACCCCCTCTCACTTACTTATGCCTGAGATCATAATCTCTTCTAAGGATGTACTTTCTACCCTCTCTGTACTTAATACTAAGAAGGCGTATATGGACCGGATGGTGTTTTTCCTGTTGTTCTCAGAAACTGCTCTTCCGTGCTGACTCCCTGTCTAGGCAAACTCTTTCATCTCTGTCTTTCCTCAAATGTCTTTTCATCTTGCTGGAAGTTTGCTCTTATTTAACCTGTCCCAAAGAAGAGTGACCGCTCCCAGCCCTCCAACTATCGTCTAATTGCTCCAATTTCTTACATCTCTAAAGTTTTTGAAACTATTATTTACTCAAAATTTCTTAAGCATTTATTTTCCCATAATCTGCTTTCAGATCGCCAGTGCGGTTTCTTTAACTCATAAACTGCGAAGCTATGGTAGTTTAAACTCTCCCGCCAAATGTTATATGTAACATATATATAATTATTACTTATCAATATGCGCATTTTTTGTTTTTAATATGAACATATAAACATTTAAGAGCAATAAAATAAGTGGGAATATCATTTAGGGGGTGAAAAAGACATATTATTGCCGCAAGGTAGCATCATGAGGCGAGAGCTGGGGGGACGTATATCCTCCCTCTCTGAGTTGAAGAGCGGCACTGGCTAGTCTGAGTTGAAGTCTCTGTGTTGCAAGGATATCTAGCTGCTTCAGCCGTCTTAAAGAGACCGGGAGGGGGAAATTCACACCGAAAATTACCCCAGAAAAGGGGGAATAGGAGGAAAAATAGCTGATTGAGGAAGGGGAAAAGGAGGGGAAGGGGGAGGTTGGGACACATATGTAGGAGTGGTAGCAAGTAATGGAGGGGAATTAGCTCACCTAATCACAAATTGCTTTGTTTTGAGTGCCACTGAGGTGTTTTCTAATTTTGTGTTATGCTCTGGATTTATTGAGAACGGTTGCAGAGCACCAGAAAAAACCTCTATTGAGGACGGTGGGCGTTTTTGGGTTAAGGGCCGCTCTATTGGTGATCTTTTTGCTTTTCTTACTAACTCTTGGTCATCCTCCTTTCGGGACTTCGGTGAGACTTTTTCTATTGCATTAGACATATTGAAAGCCTTCATTAGAGTCTGCCACAAATCTCTAATTTCCAAACTATTCTCCTTTGTTTCATATCCCTCTATCTGTGACTTTGTCTCTAATTTCCTTTCAGACCGCTCCATAGATGCGATTGTAGACGGCCATCGCTCAATTCCTCAACCTATCAACTCCTGTGTTCCTCAGGGTTCTGTTATATCTCCAATTATCTTTCTAATATTAATTAATGATCTATTTAACTCTACCTCTAGTCCTATCCACTCATATTCTGACGACTCTAACTTACACTATTCAACTAGTTTTCAAATAAAACCAGCTTGCAAACACTCCAAAACAAATGTGACGAGGCCATAGAACGCATATCCTCTGATCTTTTAATTATGTCTTATTGGTGCAGAGAAAATCTTGTTACTTTCAACACCTCCAAGGCCCAGTTCTCCCTCTATCTCTCCATCACAATCTTCCACAAGACTATCAACGATTCTTCAACAATACACAACTCAGCCATTCATCTTCTCTCAATATCCTAGGTGTATCTCTTTCATTTTACCTTCCTAGGAAAGATCAAATTACCACTGTTGCTAAAACAGCTTCCCAAAAATTAGGTGTGCTCAACCATCTCCGTAGGTTCGTCACCCCCGCACAGCTTCTTGCTCTGTATCGGAACACACGTAGTGCGCCTATGTATTGAGCATTGTTAACACGTGTGGGGAGGCTCCACCCATACAGCACTTCTCGAACAAGTAGAATCAAAATCATTTCACCTCATCAACTCACTTCCTCTTACTAGTTCCCTACAATCTCTTTCTACATGCTGCAATGTTGCATATCTTTCACTTTTCTAGTTAAGAACAGGGTTTTCTTTAACCCTTTATCTGCGGGCATATTTCCGCCATATTAGGGCTCATTCAGGCACTCCTGATTGATTAGGCAAGTGTCTGAATGAAAATAAATATATTCAGCCGAAAACTAGAAGAAAATAGCTTCAAAATGACATCAAAACGAGATTCGTAGCTTGCGTGGTTCACCCGCAGTGCTACCATAGACATTCGCTAAAATGAACAATTCTCGCTAATGTCTCGCTACATTTGCCTTTGGCAGCTCTGTATATCGTCGCGAGACTCTGACTCAGAGCCTTCAGTGCCGCGGCCACCCGGCTAGGAGAAGGATGTGTGGCCTGCCGTGCTCCCGCTCCCTCGCACACAATTTTACAATCTTTAATAGGCTTTAAAAGCCTGTAAATTGCTGTAAATTGCAATGGCGCTCCGTAACGTCTCCCGCAGGGAAAGGGTTAATTTCAATAGGTTCTGGAACTAAATGTCTATCGAGGCTGGTCCTAGTGATCTTGGCCCCATTCATTGTTCTTTCCTCTCACTAAAACATTAGGCTGTCCATAATGCAGTACATGATTAGATTGATATCTGGAATTCGAAAATGCATATTAATCGTGATCGTGTACTTAGCCTTTAACTGTGTTGGTGGTGTAATGGTTTAGATGCTTATGTTCTGGGTGTGTTGTCCCAAGTTCGAATCTCGGGAGGATCACATGCTTTCATAAAATTATTCAAGTGCATTGGGATTTGTAATTGAGGATTAATGTTAAGAACGGGGTGTTCCTTAATTGGTATTACAACAATCAGTGTTCTTCAGTGCTCTCTCAATGTATACCTCTTCCCTTAAGGGGAGTGCGAGGGACCCGCCTTTCAACACAGGCCCACTCCTATTCTGTCCAGCTCTCCAACCCAAGAATTGGCCAATTGTCTTAGTCTTTCTTCTACTCAACAAGTGAGCTCTGGAACTCTCTCCCTCAATCAATCTTTCCTTCTTCCTATGACATAGACTGCTTTAAAGTTTGTGTGTCCAGGCATATTGACTCCAACGTCCCTTGAATTTGGCACTGTCACTCTTTTGACATTGGTGGAGACAATCGTTACAGACAACCTGCCTTTTGTTTCCTCTATACACATATAGAAAAAGCAACAACTTAACACTATCTGCTGCGAAGTCTTGGGGGTTATTATAATATTGTGCCTATTTATTATTTATGGGTTTTCATTGCCTTTTTCATTTTTGTGAAATGCGTCTTTGGGCAAAACAAATCGTCTCCCTAGATCCCCCTTCAAACTAATAAAACGCCTCCTGGCCTCTTCAAGCTAAATATTTACGTGTTTTCGGTAGAAAAAAATTCCCGGAAGAAGGCCGATTTCTCTTTTAATGCAAGTGAGCAATACCTCAATAGGGTGAACCGCCTTATAATCGCCAAGAGATGAAACGTCTCAAAACCTCCAAGCTAATGAAGTGATAAATGGAGGGGCCAATAAGACCCGTCTCGCACCAGATCTATCTATCTATCTATATGCTCAGGCCCAATCCCCATTTTGGGGGTAGCCGACTCAAGACACGGTTAGTAAACTAGATTCAGTATACAATCCACATATCAGCATTATTTCTGTTTACAAGGAAAGTATTAGTGATGGTGATGGGTGAGCATATTCGCTACTCCTTGGTTCGTTGTGAATCAGTGATCCAGCAAAATAATAATGTTTGGATAGTAAAGTTAAGGCATCATATAGTCACCAACACCACATTTATTAGCAGGATTATTGTAGTAGCGATAGAATAGCGACAGAGATGGAACATTGGGGCAAAGAGAGAGAGATTACAGAGAGTCGGTAAATGGACGGGAGTTAATGATACAAAAGCCTTTCCTTTCTACTTTGTCTAGAAGTGCTGTGTGAGAGGATACTCCCCACACCTGTGAACAATACTCAATACACTGACGCACTGTGCCCCTGTAGAGAGCAAGAAGCTGTGCAGGGCTAAAGAACCCCTTGAGGCGGTTGAGCACACCCAGCTTGTGGGAGGCTGCCATATCAAGAGTGGTAATATGGTCCTTCCAAGAGAGAGCAGAAGAAAAGGAGACACCGAGTAAGCTGAGAGATGATGAAAGGTTGATTTTTGTATTGTTGAAGTGTAAGGGATAGCATTACAGGCAATAAGGTTTCCTCTGCCCCAATTGGAAATGATATGGCTTAATAACATATGTTTATGAGGGATTGCTGGCTGGGGTGTTCTGGAAAACTAATTGAATAGTGTAAGGTAGAGTCGTTTACATATGAATGGATAGGACTGGAGGTACAGTTGAGAAGATCATTTATGAAAATTAGAAAGAGAATTAGAGATAGGACAGAACCCTAAGGAACACCGGAGTTGGTAAGATGGGGAAGTGAACGATGGTTGTCCACAACCGCAGCTATGGAATGGCCGGAAAGGAAATTAGAGGCAAAGGCACAGATGGAAGGATAGAAACCGAAGGAGGGTAGTTTAGAAATTAGAGATTTGTGCCAGTCTCTATCAAAGGCCTTCGATATGTCTAGCTCAATAGGATGACCAAGTAGGAAGCAATACTGGCGATCTGAGAGTTGATTATGAGACTAGAAAAGCTTAAGAAATTTGGAAGTAATAGTATATATATATATATATATATATATATATATATATATATATATGTTTCTAATCTCTCCGTGGGATTCGAACCGCCGACCGTCAGGACGATAGCCGACGCTTTAATCAACTACGCCACGGCAGTCTAAAAGACACTGTGCCGTGGTGTAGTTGATTAAAGCGTCGGCTATCGTCCTGACGGTCCGCGGTGCGAACCCCACTGAGAGATTAGAAACATTTAGTGGCTTACGTGTATTTGTGATATATACTCAATATATACTGTATATATATATATATACAGGTATATGTATATATATATAATGATATATATGTATATATATATATATATATATATATATATAATTGTATACCAGTATATATATATATATATATATATATATATATATATATATTTTCTTTCAGGCAGGTGAGATTAAAATAATAGGCACAGTTTGCATTATTGAGTTTTTTATTGATACTCTCAATTTTTCGTATAGTTTTTCTGGTATTTTCAGGAAGTTGGTAAAGGAGGTTTGCAAATGGTTCCGACGTTTCAATGGGCGCAGCCATCATTATCAAGGAGAAGTGAAGTTAGAAGGTGATAAGTCGAGTTTATATAGGCGATACAAGATCAAGAAAGGGATTATTGTGTGCTAGCTGCACGCTGGTTGGCTAACCTAAGACTAGCTCTGGTAGGCTGGCCGGACGCAGGAGTGGGCGGGGCCTCTGCATCGTTCATCTGCGTGTGTGGAGGGGGCATTCCTGGGGGCATCATGGGGGGCCTCGCTGTGGAAGGGCGTGCCGAGGGTAGGATCTGGCTGTATTCCGCTTGTGTGTTTAAAGTAGGTTGGTATGTTTGTATGTATATAGCTTATAGAATGAATAGGCGGCGTGAGTCTATTTCTTTATCAAGAATAGAGGTGTGTTTATCTAAGTCGGGTCTGGTGAGTTCCTGATGGTGTGGGGATGTGTAGTAGTGGTCCTTGATAGCTCCGGCTTGAAGGTGGAAGGTAAGGCGACGTGACAGACGAGTCCTTGTCAAACCGACATAAGTGTGAGGTCCACAGTCCTCACTGTTACAGGTGTGTCGGTATATGACATGGTCCTCTTGTGACGGTTTCTTAGCGGTAGCCGGGCTGTTGCGAATGACTAGTTGTGATGTTTTCCTCGATTTGTAGTATATGGTGAGTTTAAGGTGTTGGTCAGGGTTCGTAGTTTTAACGTTGTTGCTGATAATGTCTCTCATTATGTTTTCGTCTGTTTTGTGATCTGAGGACATGTGGTTTTTATAGTAAATTTTTATGTATTCAGTATTTGTATTAGTAGGCATGTCGTTTTTGTACCATGTTTCAAGGTGTTTGTTGATGGTGTGGGCGATGTCCGAGTTACTGTACCCATTGTTTACAAGCACCTGGGTGAGCCTCTCGAGTTCCTTGTGAGTGTCTCGCCAGGAGGTGCAGTGTGATAGGGCTCTCCTGACGTAGGCGGCGATGGTGGATCGTAAATATCGCTGGGGGCATTCACTTTCGCCGTTGAGACATAATCCGTTGTTGGTGGGTTTGGTGTAGACAGTGGTGGTAAAGCCTGAGGTGTTGTTGTTGTTTACGAGGACATCAAGGAAGGGGAGATGACCGTTAGAGGACTCCTCGAAGGTGAAGTTTAGACTGGAAGAGGCGATGAATCGTTGTTGAAGGTCACGTAGCTCCTGTGGGTCCTTCACACGCACGAAGATGTCGTCCACATATCTGCAGTAGACGGAGGGCGGTTGGTAGTCAGGAGCTCTTCTTCGATGGTGCCCATGTAAAAATTGGCAAAGAGGACTCCTAGGGGACTGCCCATTGCCACACCATCAATCTGCTGATACATGTCACCTCGCGGGCAAGTGAAGGGCGCCTCTTTGGTGCATATTTCCAGCAACGTCTTCAGGGCTGTTTCTGGGAGGTCTAAGGGCGTGTTGTCTGGGCAGTGGTAGACTCGATGTAGGATGAGCTCAATGGTGCGGTCCACAGGCACGTTGGTAAAGAGACTTTCTACATCTAGGGAGGCGATGATATGGTCGTCAGTAGAGGAGGCATCTCTTAAAATCTCCAGGAAGTCAGCTGACGAGGAAAGACTGTACTGGCTGGGGGTGTAGGGGGTTAGAAGTTTGTTCAAAGTCTTGGCAATTTGGTAGGTGGCGGTAGGGATCTGGGAGATGATGGGGCGAAGGGGGTTACCTGGTTTGTGGGTTTTGACTGTGCCGTAAGCGTACCCAGGGGAGAAGTCACCGATGAGTTTTTTAAGGTGGATCCCTCCTGTCTTTGCGTTAATGGCGGTGATGGTGGTGTTGGTTTTCCGCTTTATTTCTTCGGTGGGGTTACGGGTGATTTTCCGGAATTTTGTAGAGTCGCTTAGGATGTGGTCCATCTTCTGCAGGTATTCATCTTTGTCGTGGATGACCAGGCTGGCAGCTTTATCGGCTCGTCTGATTATGATATTATTATTTTCACGAAGTTGTTAACTTCGTGATTAATGCAAAGACAGGAGGGATCCACCTTAAAAAACTCATCGGTGACTTCTCCCCTGGGTACGCTTACGGCACAGTCAAAACCCACAAACCAGGTAACCCCCTTCGCCCCATCATCTCCCAGATCCCTACCGCCACCTACCAAATTGCCAAGACTTTGAACAAACTTCTAACCCCCTACACCCCCAGCCAGTACAGTCTTTCCTCGTCAGCTGACTTCCTGGAGATTTTAAGAGATGCCTCCTCTACTGACGACCATATCATCGCCTCCCTAGATGTAGAAAGTCTCTTTACCAACGTGCCTGTGGACCGCACCATTGAGCTCATCCTACATCGAGTCTACCACTGCCCAGACAACACGCCCTTAGACCTCCCAGAAACAGCCCTGAAGACGTTGCTGGAAATATGCACCAAAGAGGCGCCCTTCACCTGCCCGCGAGGTGACATGTATCAGCAGATTGATGGTGTGGCAATGGGCAGTCCCCTAGGAGTCCTCTTTGCCAATTTTTACATGGGCACCATCGAAGAAGAGCTCCTGACTACCAACCGCCCCTCCGTCTACTGCAGATATGTGGACGACATCTTCGTGCGTGTGAAGGACCCACAGGAGCTACGTGACCTTCAACAACGATTCATCGCCTCTTCCAGTCTAAACTTCACCTTCGAGGAGTCCTCTAACGGTCATCTCCCCTTCCTTGATGTCCTCGTAAACAACAACAACACCTCAGGCTTTACCACCACTGTCTACACCAAACCCACCAACAACGGATTATGTCTCAACGGCGAAAGTGAATGCCCCCAGCGATATTTACGATCCACCATCGCCGCCTACGTCAGGAGAGCCCTATCACACTGCACCTCCTGGCGAGACACTCACAAGGAACTCGAGAGGCTCACCCAGGTGCTTGTAAACAATGGGTACAGTAACTCGGACATCGCCCACACCATCAACAAACACCCTGAAACATGGTACAAAAACGACATGCCTACTAATACAAACACTGAATACATAAAAATTTACTATAAAAACCACATGTCCTCAGATCACAAAACAGACGAAAACATAATGAGAGACATTATCAGCAACAACGTTAAAACTACGAACCCTGACCAACACCTTAAACTCACCATATACTACAAATCGAGGAAAACATCACTACTAGTCATTCGCAACAGCCCGGCTACCGCTAAGAAACCGTCACAAGAGGACCATGTCATATACCGACACACCTGTAACAGTGAGGACTGTGGACCTCACACTTATGTCGGTTTGACAAGGACTCGTCTGTCACGTCGCCTTACCTTCCACCTTCAAGCCGGAGCTATCAAGGACCACTACTACACATCCCCACACCATCAGGAACTCACCAGACCCGACTTAGATAAACACACCTCTATTCTTGATAAAGAAATAGACTCACGCCGCCTATTCATTCTTGAAGCTATATACATACAAACATACCAACCTACTTTAAACACACAAGCGGAATACAGCCAGATCCTACCCTCGGCACGCCCTTCCACAGCGAGGCCCCCCATGATGCCCCCAGGAATGCCCCCTCCACACACGCAGATGAACGATGCAGAGGCCCCGCCCACTCCTGCGTCCGGCCAGCCTACCAGAGCTAGTCTTAGGTTAGCCAACCAGCGTGCAGCTAGCACACAATAATCCCTTTCTTGATCTTGTATCGCCTATATAAACTCGACTTATCACCTTCTAACTTCACTTCTCCTTGATAATGATGGCTGCGCCCATTGAAACGTCGGAACCATTTGCAAACCTCCTTTACCAACTTCCTGAAAATACCAGAAAAACTATACGAAAAATTGAGAGTATCAATAAAAAACTCAATAATGCAAACTGTGCCTATTATTTTAATCTCACCTGCCTGAAAGAAAATATCCTCCCTGGCTACACTAATATATATATATATATATATATATATATACATATATATATATATATATATATATATATATATATATATATATATATATATATATATATATATATATATATATATATATAAATATATCTAACAATGTAATTCTCTGTTTATCACAATTTGTTATTACTGTTCGTGATGGAGAACGTGCAGGGCCGAGTTTGATCCCCAGTAAGGGCAGTTACATTAGCTTGCAAGCATTTCTTAATGTGTAGATTAATAATTGATCTGTAGTCAAACCTGGCAGAGATAAACTTTCATACATTGGATAATGTAGTTACCCTTGTGTATTGTGTTAGTGGATGTCTCATACATCATAGGTTTCTAATATCTAATAATTCTAAGGCCATATTGTCACAATTATGTCAAGTGCGTTGTTTAACTAAGCAAGTCGAAATACTGTACATTATTATTGAAGTAACGGGGTTGAGTAGGACATGTAAGATTGCCAGCCTGCAGGAAAACAGAAAAGACAGAAGGAGAAACCAGCAGGAAAAATGGGAATATAAACAAGCTTCCCATGATTTAGAAGAAAACGGAGCAGAGGAGTTCCCCATTCCCTCAGGTCATTCCCGTTCTCTAACGACCAGGAAGTTAGGTCAGTCTCCCATAAAAAAGAGTGGGAAGCAGGACCAATCACCTACGAGCTTTCAAACGATCTCGACCTATCACCAGCCTCCCTTCGACCAACAACCTGACTTGCAATATGACGAACAAATGTTTATGTAAGTTAGGCATCAGGGACCGGAATACTATAGGAACAAGTGGAGATGATAGGATCTCTCTTGCAGAACCTTTCCGGAGAACTGAACATAACCCGGAGAACATAGAAACTCCCGGAGATATAAACTTCACCAAGAATAACCCCAGAATATCATAGAATCACGGAAGTCACAGTTATATCTTACCTAGGCCCCGTAACAACAACGAGGGTATTAATTAAATAAAATACTTCAATTGAATATGTATAAACCTATAACCACCATGTATTTTTAGACTAAGTATTACCTTCACAATTTACATCACAACTATTCACTACATCCTTCTAAAGCTGAATTACTATAAATTAAACCTAAGAAATAACCCGAAGATAGTCTCACTGAAATTAAAGAAAGTAAGCACCTCTATCTAAGTAATATTCCTCAGGCTGAAAAGTCCGGGATATCTAACTGAAGTAGAAACTGCCTCCCCCTCTCCTTCGAGACTACAGCCAGACCTGCTGCTTCCCTATGATGCCAGGACCTCTGATCCCTGTTTGTGAGAGGCAGTTCCCCTTGATGTCCAGCCAGCCGAATCTACGATCCACGTCGGCCAGACTTACACTCGAAATGCTATCCTCTTAACATACCCTAAGTGTCTCTGAGTATCTTACGTTGTGATTATTGATGTGGAAGGTAAGGTAAAATATGCGAGTATTCCAGTGCAAGTTCTTATCTAGATCTGTGCCCAAGATCGATATATGTTACGTTATATGTTAATCCTTCAGAAGCCCTAAGTAATTATTAACTAGACCTGTGCCCAAGATCTATTATTAACTTGTGTTAAACATCTTACAGAATCATTATACGCATACATTACATACTCGTGTCAACTGATATCTAGCCGAATACTCACAGATTTTTCTTCTATATGTCCATTCTATTGTGTATGTAACAAGTCGAAATTGAAGTGTATAACGTGTATCTATTCCCTATTCAAATCTAACTTTTACCTAGAACCTACGCCCCATTTCATAATTAATTAAATTCAGATTCCCCTTCTTGAGAAGTAATATCACTTATAATCATAAGTTAAATCCAATTTTTTTGAAAACCCAATTCACGCTTTGTGATCCTTTGTATTAACTTGTATCTTCGTGAATAACTTATTTACTTATTCTATTATGAAATAGATAATCTCGATCCATCTCGTCTAGGAATTCTAGTTCTATATAGTTCTATTATCTAACTCTTTCACAACCTAGAATACAACGCTAATTCGTGCTGTATTCCTTATAGGAATATGTTAACCAGTTCAGAACTCCTTCGTACCTTACCAGGTATTTACCTAAGTGCAACTTCGTCATGTACGTCATTTTATGCTATTAGTATATATATAACTATTAGTACACGTTATTTTATCAATGCATTAATTATCCTATCTGAGTCTAAATATTATATGATTCATGATAGGTTGTATTCAAGTTCGAATCTTTATTCAGTATATCTAAATAATTAAATCTGAATTCCTCGACCCGTGAGATTATTATTACATATGCAAGTTAAGTAATTGTATGAATATAATATAAATTTCCTCACAATAAACTAACTACATAATTAATTGTCAAAATAATTCATCTCCCTCTTCCTTTATAAATTAACGTATTCCTCCCACGTTCAAGACAAACATCGCATTAACCGCATTAACCGCATAAGTTATTTTCCGTACCGCAGTCCAGCAGATGACCTGTTGACCTACCTTGCCCTATATATTTACGCGCTGCATTCTTCGTATTTTCTGGGCGCATCTCCGCCCACGTTCCTGAACAATCACTATAGAAATCTTTGTACGGTTAACCATATTGTTTAGTAAGTAATTCTAAAGTTCAACTTAATGTTTCTTGAGCTTATCAGAATACTTCACGATAGACACTCAACTCTCATACATATTATTATCAAGGAGTTATTCTATGTATATTGTTAGGGATTTCTATTTCATTCAAGTGTCACTGGTTGTAATTGAGGTATTGTGCTTGTTATGGTGGGTACGATCTTTAATTATTTATGATTGAACATCGTATGCAATGTTATGAGCCCGGTATAATTAATTCGACCTGTAGACAGCTTAGTTTCATATAGAAAGATATTTTTGTTCAAGAGTGTACACGAACGAGTGAGAGGTGGAATTACAGAGGTGCAGACTACCCCCCTTTCGTTCACATTCCATTCTACCCCCTATCGTCCTACACTCGTAACCCTATTCATTCTCCCTCCCTTTCTTCCAACCCCCTTGCTCTTCTTCGTTGCCTGACGTACGAATGATATTGATTATAACTACGTAATAATGTATTTGGCTTTTCTAATCATAAGTAATGTTTACAAGATATATCATAGAGTTTTTGGTAAAAGTAATAGTTTAATTCAGCAAGTATATAATGAGTTGAGATTAATACAGTTAGAGAAGTTGGTATCAGAGCCAGGTGCGCTAAGGGTATATAAGCCGCTAGTACCGTAACGGCAAGGTAGTGTATTCTCCACCACCATCTTAAGCTGACCTGCCCTGAGTTCGTTTGTAAAAGAATCCCCATGAGTTGAATAAGTATCGCCTAGGATTTTTTCTATGTTTATTGATTGCTTTCACTTACTCTCTTGGAGGGTATTTATATAACTATGTATTATTTTTCTTAAGAGTGTCTTTATTATTTCACATCAATGTTTCTCAAATTTGATATTTTCACTAGAAGTAACTTTTGTGTATAATTAATCATTTAAATAAATTATAATTATATTTTACATACGCTTTACATTTTACCTTTATATGCTAATATATTATTCTTTTGATTGTTGGGATAAATCTAAGTCAAAGTAACTAAAGATAACTAATTCTGAACGAGTGATAAGAAAGGAATAACTTTGGGTTTTTTAGGCTAAAACAGCCATTTTATATCAGGGGAGGTGTGGTGGAGTGGTCTTGCCACTGGCCTGGTAATCCAAAGGTTCCGGGTTCAAATCCCGATGTATCAATGGGAAGATATTATTGGGATGGAATTTGTGCTGTACCTAGTATCAGTGCATTACCACAAGCCCACCGAAACGTCAATAAAATACCCTCGTTGTTCCCTGATTAAATAGCACTGTATGAATATTCCCATATTCAAAATATGCTATAGGGGTGCAATGCCTGGTGAGTTATCTGCTCAACAGGTGGCGTTGTGTGTGTGTAAGTGTGAGAGTCCGAGTGTAGGGAGTGAGACAGTGAAGCACGGGAACGAGGTGGCTTCAGAGATGGGGTCGTTTCGGGCCATGAGTGAGCACCATGCCTCATGTGAAGGCAAGATGGCAGGTGCTCGTTGTACTCTACGTGCTTCACATGTCTCACTCCCTAAACTGGAACAAGACCTCACGGGCTTCACTGTTCATTGTAAAGCGGTGAATGTTAAGGCTCTCAGCCTATGCCCGAGAGGAAGTAAGTTGGAATATAGAAAAAAAAAAAAAAAAAAAAAAAACTTGCCACATCTTTTCACCTACCAAGGTTTTAGTGACTACAAAGAGTTGCTAGTTTTTGTGGAAGTTTAACATACCACTTATTCTTGACTGAAACTGATAGTCATATTTTCCGCATTTTGTGAGGCTAAATAATAAGTCCTCGTTTTGTGGTGTTTAGTGGAATGTTTCTTTATGTTATGGGTTCGAACCCCGCTCGTAGCGTAACATGGTGCCGTGACCAGGTTTCCTTTCTTTACCTCGTTTGGTATTAATTGAGAACATTAGTGAAACATTAAGTCCCTCGATAGGACATCGCATACACATTTCATCCATCTCGTTTTGTTCTGTTTATGAGTTGAGAGAGCCGTGTCAGCCTCTACGTTCTTTAATGCCAATTATTCGCATTTCATACTCTTCCTAATTAGTCATACATTTTCTCGTTCATCCATTGTTCATAGCATTTAATCATGGAATTTAAAATTAGTGAATTTGTCACTGACCCCTCCTTGAGCACCTTGTCTGTGTCGAAGCTCAGAAAAGTAGACTGGATTGCCTTAGTCACAGAGTATGAGGCACCTTACAGAACTAGTAATACCAAAGGTGAGATTAGAAGGAGTGTGATTGAGAAATTGGTAACTACTGGTGTTTTGTCTGAGGCAGCATATTAGTTGTGTGCCGAAGAAGGAGGCAGTGAGGCATGGATGAGAGTGAAACTATTAGAGCTGGAGAATGCAAAAGCTGACAGGGAGAAGAGGGAGCATACGGCAATAAGAGAGTTTGAACAAAAACAGCGGGAAATTGAACATGAGCGTGAACAAAGACAGTATGAGTTTGAACAAAAACAGCGTGATATTGAACATGAGCGTGAGGAGAAACAACGTGAGAGAGAGCATGATGAGCGCATGTTAAAGTTAAAAACTGAAGAAAACCGGAATCAAAGGGATTCGGTTGCAAATAAACCATTTTCTGATAAGGGTCATAGTTTGAAATTTGTCCCTAGTTTTGATGAGACTGACCCGGAGAATTTCTTCATCCTTTTTGAGAAGGCAGCCAACCAACTCAAGTGGCCAAATGATCAGTGGGCATTTCTAGCCCAGACTGCTTTCATAGGTAAAGCCAAGAAGGTTTACACCAATCTCCCCATTGATTCCTTGACCTATGAAACTCTTAAAACTTCAGTCATAGCAGTGTATGATCAGGTTCCTGAAACTCATCATCAGTGTTTCAGGGATATGAAGAAAGGTGAAAAACAAACCTCTCTAGAATTTGTAAAGGAAAAAGAGCGAAAGTTTCTGAGTTGGTTGAGAGCCAGTAAAGTGACAACCTTTGAGCAGTTGTGCCAGCTAGTTATGCTTGAAGAATTTCTCCGCAAAGTCCACTACCCCTTAAAACTTTACCTCCAAGAGAGAGAGGTGCAATCTGTAGTCAGGGCGGCTATTTTGGCTGAAAATTACCGATTAACTCATGGCGATTCTTATTTCAGGACAGGACAGAGAGGGCCTGGCAACCGACCACCGTCTGGTGCTGGTCCTCGTGATGGTGGTAGTTTCCAATCTACTGGTGGTAGGTCTGGTTATGGTGGTGTCTCCCAACCAGTTTCAAGGGTAGCTTCTGGGGGCAATGGATCTGATAAAAAGGAATTGAACAAAACTTCTCTTTCTTCCATTAAACCTCCTGGACCCTTAGTTTGTGCCTACTGTAAACATCCTGGACATTTTATCAGAGAGTGTCCCAAATTAAAGTTAAAAGAGAAAACCCGTAAACCAGAGAGTAGTGCTGTTCTAGCCTCTTCCCTTGTACTTCATCCAAATAGAGTACCAGTATCCCCTCCTACTCCACCTGTGTTGAGTGCATGTTCTAACTCTGATGGCTCTCACAACCAGGTTTTCCCTAGTATACCACCTAGCTGTTCTAACCAGTTCCAACCTTTTCTTTCCACAGGATCAGTTTCCTCTACTGATGATTCCACTGACTATCCCATTCATGTTTTGAGAGACACAGGAGCCTCTCATAGCCTCTTGGTAAGAGGATTGGTGCCCAGTATTGAGGACTGTTTGCTGGGCCAGAGTATACTCATTCAGGGAGTCAGTGGGTGTCTTGTTGTTCCTTTGGCTAGGGTGTATCTAAAAACTGATTTAGCTAGTGGTTACTTTACTGTTGGGATTCAAGATTCCCTACCTGTAGAAGGAGTGAACTTTTTGATGGGCAACGATATCGCCGGTGGCAAAGTGATACCAGACCCCATAGTTACCTCCACTCCCTCTTCTGATAACAACACTAAGCAATTAGAAAGTCAGTATCCCAATTTGTTTCCCTCATGTGTAGTGACTAGGAGTGGGGCTGGTCACCACAGTAAGAAGGACAAAGTTGATCCTGATAGTGTTGACCTAGACACTTCCTCCCTATTTCCTGATGTAGAGTCAGAGGATATTAGCAAGATTCCCATTGATTCTGAAACACTCAAAGAGGCTCAGAAGCAGGACCCTGAACTGGCAATATATTTTGATAGGGCTGTGGAAGAGTCAGATATAGGAAACTATCCTCAATGTTTCTATCTAAGTACTGGTACCCTGATACGCAAGAATAGACCTCCCAATGTGCCAGCTGATGAGCCCTGACAAGAGGTGCATCAAGTAGTTGTGCCACATAAGTATAGAGTAGACATAATTTCCATTGCTCATGACCTTAGTGGTGGACATTTGGGTGTCAACAAGACTTATGACAACATTCTCAATGATTTCTTTTGGCCGAGGATGAAACAATCTGTGAAGTCTTACTGTAAAACTTGTCATGTGTGTCAACTTGCGGGGAAACCCAACCAACCCATCAAGCCTGCACCCTTAAATCCCATCCCTGTAATGGATGAACCGTTCAGTAAAATCATAATTGACTGTGTAGGACCTTTACCAAGAACCCGTAGTGGGAATGAGTACTTGTTGACTGTCATGTATTCCACCACTAGGTATCCAGAAGTGTTCCCCTTGAGGCGTATAACATCAAAGAATGTAGTAAAGGCGCTTAGTAAATTTTTCACCCAGTATGGAATACCCCGTGTGGTACAGTCTGATTTAGTAAGCAACTTTACCTCTCGGCTCTTCAAGCAAACCATGGAAGAGTTGGGAGTACACCAGTACCATTCCACTGCCAGTCACCCACAGTCCCAGGGGGCATTAGAAAGGTTCCATCAGACCCTCAAATCAATGCTCACTAAATATTGTGAAGAGAACAATGCCGACTGGGATGAGGGCATCCATTTTGTGTTGTATGCTGTAAGAAGCAGGGTACAAGATTCTCTAGGATTTTCACCATTTTCCCTAGTTTTTGGTCATGAGGTCAGAGGTCCCTTGAAAGTGTTAAAAGATACTTGGATCAATGCTAACTCTAATAAACATCTTCTCACTCATGTGCATCAATTTAAATCTAGACTGAGATCTGCAGTAGAACTAGCTATGAACAATTTAGAGAAGTCTCAAGATAAAATGAAAGTTCAGTATGATAAGACTACAGTTGTCAGAGAATTTCAGCCAGGAGATCTAGTGCTTGCCTTTCTGCCTATACCTAAAAATCCGCTACAAAGCAAGTACCATGGTCCATATGTTGTGCTCAAGAAAATAAGTAATGTGAATTATGTTTTAAAAACTCCTGATCGTAGGAAGTCGGAAAGACTAGTACATGTTAACCTGCTGAAAGCCTATCACTGCAGAGATCCAGATAAGGTATTAAACTTTGAATCAGTAGAACAGTTTGAAGGTGAACTAGAGGATCTAAAGATCTAAAGATTCACTGTCCCCCCCCTTATCTCACTCAACCCCACAATTTGCCGGAGGATAACAGGTTTTTCACAATACGTAGACGGAGGTCTTTTAAAAAAAAAAAAAAAGATCAAGGAGCATAACGACATCCAGTTGCCTCTTGATAACAAATTGCAAAACTCAGACTTCTTGACTAACCCCCATTTAAAATTCCAGCACTTGTTGTCTGACCAAGGTGAAGACTTGGAGTACCTGCTTTCCGAGTTTCCACAGCTGTTTGGTTTCGTTCCCCAGCAGTGTCCCCTGGTGGAACATGATGTGGTCCTGACGGAGGGGGCAACTCCCATCAAACAACATCCCTACCGCGCCAATCCAGAGAAGCGTGCGGCACTTCAACAGGAAGTGGACTTCCTACTCTCCCATGGATTGGTGGAACGGAGCGACAGAGAGTGGGCCTCTCCATGCCTACTTTTGGACAAACCTGATGGCACATTTAGGATGTGTACGGATTATTGCCGGATAAACCAACTCACCCGCCAGGACTGCTACCCTCTGCCACGGATCGACGACCTGTTGGACCGTTTGGGAGGAACGAAGTACATCTCCAAGATTGACCTGCTGAAGGGTTACTACCAGATAAAACTATCGGAGAGGGCCAAGAGAGTGTCTGCATTTGTCACCCCGGACGGGCTATTCCAATACACCGTCATGCCTTTTGGTATGGTGAATACGCCCGCCACCTTCCAGCGACTAATCCACCGGGTCACAGATGGCCTCTCGGGTGTGCAATCCTACCTCGACGATATTGTGGTCTACAGCGAATCCTGGCAGGATCATCTTCACCAGCTAAAGAGTCTCTTCTCCAACTTGGCCAGGGCGGGACTCACTGTCAACCTTGCCAAGAGTGAGTTCGGCCATGCCAAACTAATCTTTCTGGGTCACGTGGTAGGAGAAGGGGAAGTCAGCCCTATTTCTGCCAAAGTCGAAACCATTTCAACACTGCCTATTCCCCAGGACCGCAAGGCAGTAATGCGCTTCTTGGGTATGGCTGGGTACTATCTGAGATTTGTACCCAACTTCGCTGACCTCTCCACCCCCCTAACAGACTTGATTAGTCCCAAGAGAAAATTTGTGTGGACCCCAGAATGCCAAACTTCATTCACAAAGATTCGTTGCCTATTAGTCAATGCACCTATTCTGAAGTCCCCTCAGTTTCATAAACCGTTTATAATTCAGGTGGATGCTAGTGATGTTGGTGTAGGAGCAGTTTTGTTACAGTACAGTGATGCTGAGATTTTGCATCCAGTTTGCTATGCATCCGGTAAACTCAAACCTTATCAGAAACACTACAGCACTTTTGAAAACGAGTGTTTTGCCTTGCTCTTTGCAGTGGATAAGTTTAATGTGTATCTTAGTGGTTCACATTTTCCCGTGAAAGTGTTTACTGATCACAACCCCCTGAAATTCTTGTATACAATGAAAAACTCGAATCAGCGGTTAATGAGATGGTGCTTGGCATTGCAACCATATAACCTTGAAATTCACCACATAAAGGGAAAGAACAATATTATCGCGGACATGTTGTCCCGGAACTGAATGAGAACAATTTTAGTTGTTAGAGCTATTTTGCCAGCAATAATTTGTAAGTTTGTTAATGTGATTTTGGTTTTGGTTTATGGTTTGGTGAATGGTATTAGGTTTAAAATTATTGTATTAGGATTTAGATTTAGTTTCGCTTTTCTTATAAATCTCTTTGTGAGGGAGGTGTTAGGGATTTATATTTCATTCAAGTGTCACTGGTTGTAATTGAGGTATTGTGCTTGTTATGGTGGGTACGATCTTTAATTATTTATGATTGAACATCGTATGCAATGTTATGAACCCGGTATAAATAATTCGACCTGTAGACAGCTTAGTTTCATATAGAAAGATATTTTTGTTCAAGAGTGTACAGGAACGAGTGAGAGGTGGAATTAGGAGGCTTCGTGCAGACTATCCCCCTTTCGTTCACATTCCATTCTACCCCCTATCGTCCTACACTCGTAACCCTATTCATTTTCCCCCCCTTTCTTCCAACCCCCTTGCTCTGTTTCGTTGCCTGACGTACGAATGATTTTGATTATAACTAGGTAATATGGTATTTGGCTTTTCTAATCATAAGTAATGTTTACAAGATATATCATAGAGTTCTTGGTAAAAGTAATACTTTAATTCAGCAAGTATATAAGGAGTTGAGATTAATACAGTTAGAGAAGTTGGCATCAGAGCCAACTAGGTGCGCTAAGGGTATATAAGCCGATAGAACGGTAACGGCAAAGTAGTGTATTCTTCCACCATCATCATAAGCTGACCTGCCCTGAGGTCGTTTGTAAAAGAATCACCATGAGTTGAATAAGTATCGCCTAGGATTTTGTCTATGTTTATTGATTGCTTTCACTTACTCTCTTGGAGGGTATTGATATAACTATGTATTATTTTTCTTAAGAGTGTCTTTATTATTTCACATCAATGTTTCTCAAATTTGATATTTTCACTAGAAGTAACTTTTGTGTATAATTAATAATTTAAATAAATTATAATTATATTTTACATACTCTTTACATTTTACCTTTATATGCTAATATATTATTCTTTTGATTGTTGGGATAAATCTAAGTCAAAGTAACTAAAGATAACTAATTCTGAACGAGTGATAAGAAAGGAATAACTTTGGGTTTTTTAGGCTAAAACAGCCATTTGATATCAACTGATATTTTATGAACTTGCCACATCTTTTCACCTACCAAGGTTTTAGTGACTACAAAGAGTTGCTAGTTTTTGTGGAAGTTTAACATACCACTTATTCTTGACTGAAACTGATATTCATATTTTCCGCATTTTGCGAGGCTAAATAATAAGTCCTCGTTTTGTGGTGTTTAGTGGAATGTTTCTTTATGTTATGGGTTCGAACCCCGCTCGTAGCGTAACAATATGTATGTCTATATATAATTGCATATTTGCCCAATAATACTATCCAACATTCCATGTTCATTTATATGTTACTAAGAGACATCTTGTACTTTAATTATATCCATTGTTTCTTTTGCTATTACTGATTAGTAGCTAAGCGAACCTTAGTAATACTTTCTATGCTATTGAATAAATAAGAGTATATAATTATCTATGTGTGTTTATTGTGTTTATTACAACCTGATTGAGTACATAATTGCGAATAAGAACGTGTTAGATGTGTCCCTGTTAAGTATATATTGAGTCTAAAAGTCCACAGTTGGATTTGAGTAAAGACAATAACGAAGCTAAGTTGTATTAAAACCCGGCATAACAATTATATTCAATACATAGGATAATATCAAGACCTCTTTCATAAATCAGCACTAATTTCCCTCGATATGGAATACCTACTAAGCTACTGTACATACATTGCCATACGTTCAAGTATTTGAGTGTTTGTACTGTGGCACATATCCAGCATATACCGTATGGCCTTCTTTCTCACTGGTATATAATATCGCCAATACCATGATATTTTAGTCCAGCTCTCTCTGTTGCCGATATTGAGCAATTAGCGGTATTAACCCATGCAGTACCGGTACGTTCTTTGCATTGTATTCTGGCAACTATTAGATTATTTTAGTCAGCTTAGGAAGAACCTGTAACAACTAAATGGCTACAAACTCTTTACGTAATCCTTTTAGGTATCACAGATCTTTCCTAAGCTGCATAAAATGATCCAATAGTTTCCAGAATATGAGGAAAACGACGTCACCGGTGCCAAAGGGTTTACATTGTTATCCAATCATTATATTAAGTAAGGGTATCACACGAGAACATTATCATAAACATTATTACACAACTCTAATTTGGCCCCTTCTGAAATATACTGTTATAAGCATTATCTCACTTATTATAGTCTGTATTCAGTTTAGTTACCGATACCAGCGCAAAAAAAATAACTTTGAAATCTTGCCAGAAGCTGCGGATCAGAACCTTGACGCGAAAAGCTCTCGTGTAAATCCGCCCAACAGTTCACCTTAACTTAATTAATCAATAATGGAAAGACCAGCATATTACACCAGCTTTTTTTTTTTTTTTTTTTCTATGTGATTGAGGGAGGCAAAAGGCAGAACTGCCTATAGCGAGTGCCTCCCCCATAGTTGAAAGAGTGACAGGGCCGAAATCAAGGGACGTTCGAGCCAAAATGCCTGGACTCACGGAGTTTCAAGCAATGTAAGTCATAGGAAGAAGGAAAGACTGATTCTGGATTCCAGAGCTCAGCTGTTGAGTAGAAGAAATTTGAGAGTAACGTTTCACTCTTGGGTTGGAGAGTTGCACAGAGTAGGGGTGGGATTGAGTTGCAAGACGGATACCACGTGCCCTACGTAAAGGAGGTGGTATGCACTGGGAAAGCTCTGAGGAACACTGATTATTATAGTAGCGATAGAATAGCAAGAGAGATGCAACATTGCGGCGGAAAGAGAGAGATTGCAGAGAGTTGGTGAGTGGACGGGAGTTAATGATACGAAAGGCCTTCCTTTTAACTTTGTTTAGGAGAGCGGTGTGAGAGGAACCTCCCCACACATGTGAACAATACTCAATACAAGGACGCACTATGCCCCTGTACAGAGCAAGAAGCTGTGCAGGGGAAAAGAACCCCCTAAGGCAGTTAAGCACACCCAGCTTCTTCTGGGAGGCTGCCTTAGCAAGACTGGTAATATGGTCCTTCCAAATGAGAGCAGAAGAAAAAGAGACACCAAGAATATTGAGAGAAGATGAAGGGTTGATTTTTGTATTGTTGAAGAATGAGGGATAGTCCGCTGGGAGATCCTGACGGGTAGATAGATGGAGAAATTGGGTCTTGAAAGCATTAAAGGTAACAAGTTTTTTTCTGCCCCAATTGGAGATAGTATTTAGATCAGAATTTAAGAGTTCTATGGCTTCATTACGTTTGTCGTTGAGGGATTGCTGGCTGGGGCGTTCTGAAAAACCAATGGAGTAGTGTAAGGTTGAGTCGTCTGCATATGAATGGATGGGAATTAAGCTACAGTTAAGGAGATCATTTATAAAAATTAGAAAGAGAATAGGTGATAGAACAGAGCCCTGAGGAACACCGGAATTTATAGGGTGAGGAAGTGAACAATGGCCGTCCACAACCGCGGCTATGGAACGGCCGGAAAGGACATTAGAGACAAAGGCACAGATGGAGGGATAGAAACCGAAGGAAGGTAGTTTAGAAATTAAAGATTTGTGCCAGACTCTATCGAAGGCTTTCGATATGTCTAGTGCAATAGAAAAAGTCTCACCGAAGTCCCGAAAGGAGGATGGCCAAGAGTTAGAAAGATATGAAAGAAGATCATCAGTAGAGCGACCCTTAAGGCAAGCCATACTGGCGATCTGAGAGCAGATTATGAGAAGAGAAATGCTTAAGAAATTTGGGAGCAAGAATAGTTTAAAAAACTTTAGAAAGACAAGAGATGAGAGCAATTGGACGATAGTTGGAGGGTTCAGAGCGGTCACCCTTCTTTGGGACAGGTTGAATGTGAGCAAACTTCCAGCATGAAGGGAAGACGTTAGAGGGTAGACAGAGACGAAAGAGTTTGCCTAGGCAGGAAGTCAGCACATTAGCACAGTTTTTGAGAACAACAGGAGGAACACCGTCCGGACCATACGCTTTATTAGTGTTAAGCCCAGAGAGGGTAGAAAGTACATCTTTAGAAGAGATTAGGATATTAGGCATAAGTAAGAGAGAGGAGGGTGGAGAGGGAGGAATAGCACCGGAATCATCCAAGGTGGAGTTGCTAGCAAAAGTTTGAGCGAAGAGTTTTGCTTTGTCAGAGGAAGAAGTGATGGTTGTGCCAGCAGAGTGGGAAAGGGGAGGGAAAGACGAGGAAGAGAAATTGTTAGAGAGGTTTTTGGCTAGATGCCAGAAAGCTTGGGAAGAGCTACAGTTGGATAGTTGGATAGGGGTCCAGATAACTTAAGGGGGGTAGGATTTTTTTCTCGGTCTATTGATTTATTTACTTAACTATGTTTTAGTTTCCTTGCTAGACCTCCATCAAGTATAAGAAATCACCCCGTAGAACCCTCTTCCAGGTAAATTTGTAAATTTTTCGGTAAAAGATGTACCGGCCATAGGCCAGTTCCTCTTAACATTAAAGGCTCGCTATCGCTCGCGGGAAAAAAAATCGATACCTAAATGGCACGATAGGTCCTATTTTTGACAGATAAATGGAGTGAAAAGTCTTAAAATCGCCAAACTAAAGAAACGAACGTCTTAAAATGTCAAAACCAATGGGGCTAAAAATTAAAGGGGTCCAGAAAAGCAACAACCTCCCCTTTAATCGAATTTATAAAATATTTGTTTGGGTAGCGACGTTGTAGGTCAGTTTTAGTGAGCCAATCGAATCATCATTCATGTTGTTTGAGTAGTAAATGATTCCTCTCGGAGCTCCACACATTGTTAAAGATATTTTGAGTTGTGGCCCTTCTTGACTACGAGATGTACTCTGATCAACTGAAGAAAGGTCTACAGAGTTTAACCCCTTGAGGATTATGATGGGTTTTAGCAATTTATTTTGGCTATCATATGACGATTGTATTCAGTTTAGGAAGGATCTGTGAGAGTCAGAGACATAATTTCGTTGGTTCTGACCCTTTACATTCCTAGAGGTCGTTCTTAAAAAGCATACAATTGTCTAATGATAGCAAAAATATATTGTTGAAATGCATCAGTGTCCTTAAAGCGTTAACGTAACTATAGTAAATTCATTATAATTAGGTCAGCAATCTTCATCACTAACTTTTGTAACTCAAGAAGGACAGCAGTAATTGAGCTAACATTCCTACCATTTGGGAGGAGTTAAGAAGAGCATAGAAATGTAAATTGACATCACATTTGTTCTTTCCCTTTTTAGGTTATAGAGATTAATGGTCAACATTTCTGGCCTATTTATAAAAGACAATAGCATGTCTATATACTAAAAAATTATCCTCGAGACTTTGGTGTGGTTACTTAAGCAGGACATGTCATTCCCAAGCTACATACTATAATTATACAGTATATCAGGCAGAGTTAGATTAATTAGCACGTCATCGTACTGCATGGGACAACCGACTGCGCTATGGTATTAAGGGGGGGGAGGGGGGGGTATAGTTTTTGTTCTGGACATCATCCTCCCTCATGTTTAGCCCCATTAGTCTTAACCCTCTCCGACATATGACGCGATTTTGAGCATATTAGGGATACTTTAACCCTTTGGCTGCGGCTATGTTTGGGCTATTTAGGATATATTCAGGCACTCCTGAATGATAAATCAAGCATCTGCATTAAATGAAGTGTATTCGGCCGAAAACTAGGCGAAAATAGCTTCAAAATTACACCAGAACGGACCGTGTACGTGGTCTGGTTCACCCGCAGTGGTCCCACTGAAACGCGGGAACCCCGCTATTATGTAACACTCGCTCGCTTGGCTACACTGGTGAGAGAGACAGAGAGAGACTCGCCCGAGACACAGCCTAGCTCAGTGAGCCGCTCGGTGCTCTGAGGGTCGGAGGTGGGCCCCTCACGCTCCCACCCACTGACACTAAATTTTTACGTTATTTACAGGCTTTTAAAGCCTGGAAATTGCTGTAACTTGCCACAACATTCCAGAACGTCACCCGCAGCGAAAGGGTTAAAGCCTTTGTTACCATCAGGGGTATTTAGAAACCTCTAGTTTAGTTACTTCAACCTCTGTAGTTGTCTTTGAGTTAGCTGTGGGCAGAAAACTAATTTTGGAGAGGCAATTATAAGAGTGAGAGAACTCTATTTCTTATTGCTAATCTGGCAACCTCTGCGTCATATGAGTCTGAAGGGGTTAAGATGCTAAGACGCTCATTCCATCAGTTTGGCGATTTTAAACCCTTCCGCCCCATTTCTTTGTCAATATTAAGACCTATCGTGCCATTTAGGTGTCGATATTTTTTCCTGGTGAGGGATAGCGAGCTTAATTTTAGGAGGAATCGGGCTTTGGCTGGGAAATTTTTCTACCGAAAAATTTACAAATTTATTTGTAAATAAAGGGAGATCTTGGAGAAGCTTTTTTCAAGCTTGATGGAGGTCTAGGCAGGACACTAACATAATAATAAATAAATAAATAATTATATCGACCAATAAATTTACCCTTCCTCTATTAAATCCTTGAACTTTTCAGCTATCTGCAAACCGTTGTATGCTACACAATTTTGGAAGGCATACAAAGCTTGCAAACAATCTTAACCCCTTCAGCACGTTGATGTATGAATATAAACACCATATAAGGAGGATCCCTTTATTGGCTACGTTTCGCAAATAGCTTCTTCAGGCGTTAGTGACCTGAAGATTGAAGAAGCTATCTGCGAAACGTTTTCAATAAAGTACTCCTTCTCATATGGTGTATATGTATATTAATTCTGTCAACTTTTCAAGGTTATTTGAACACTATGTAATTCTCATCGTATTCTGGAAACCATTAGACGATATTCTTAAGATTATAATCTACCTCTAAGACTCAAAAGGGTCAATACGATCTCAATAACACCTCTGAACAACATAGGCCATTCTCAAGCTGCATAAAATCGTCTAAATTTAGCCGGAGTATAAGGTAAAAAGATGTCATCGTGCTGAAGGGGTTAATTACTTTTTTGTGTTCGGTATATCCTGTTCATTTTATTTTATTTTATTTGTTTTTTATTTTTTATTTTATTTTTATTTTGTTGCCAGACGACCTTAATTCTCGAGAAGGGGTTGCCCGAACATTAGACGTTCATCACGGATCTCTAGGTGAAGTTGCCCGGGCTTCACATCTACTAATAACATTTTGACAGTGTAGGCTTGACCCGCCGACCCTCTGATCAGCAGCTGAAACTCTACTGACTATGCCACGGCTCGTGTTATAGTTCATTGATTATATGAAGCCCAGGAATCGTGAACCCTAACGTCTGTAACTCATAAAGGGCATGAGCAAATGGGCTGTAAATTGTTGCGCCTATTCCGTGGCTGACTCTCTCTAAATGATCTGTTATCTGTTATCTGTTATAAAAATCGCCACCTATAAGTGGCACCGATTAGCGTGTCGCCCATCGGTAATTTGTGTAGGTTTTTTTTCCCCTAGATAGGTTGCCCGCCAAGGCTATCGAGTCCCATCTACCCGGAAACACCCCTTTCAGATACCAGGGGGACAGCTATCACCAGAGACACCCCCCTTTCAGATACCAGGGGGACAGCTATCACCAGAGACACCCCCCTTTCAGATACCAGGGGGACAGCTATCACCAGAGACACACCCCTTTCAGATACCAGGGGGACAGCTATCACCAGAGACACCCCCCTTTCAGATACCAGGGGGACAGCTATCACCAGAGACACCCCTATAGCTATATTAGCTGGATTTATCAAGTAGTTTTTGTGTGATTAATGTTAGGGATCAAGGTTTTTTACCAAATTATAACAAATAAACTATTGTCATGATTAAATATATAATTAAGAGCATTACCTGAAGAGCAGCTGAGGACACCAGCTCAGTTGGAAGTACACTTAACCCTTACTGCATTCGGCAACGGGTTCTTCAGAAAATGTTGGCTCATTAGGTGATTTTACTCAGTTTAGGAAGGCCCTCTACGATTCAAAACTATAAAACCTATCTCTATTAGTTTTTTACTCTCATATGTCCTTCCTTTTGTTTTTCTCTTTTGTTTCTATGTGAGTGAGGGAGACGAAAGGCAGAACTAAGCGAGTGCCTCCCCCATAGTTGAAAGAGTGACAGGGCCGAAATCAAGGGACGTTCGAGCCAAAATGCCTGGACACACGGAGTTTGAAGCAATTTAAGTCATATGAGGAAGGAGAGACTGAATCTAGGAGAGAATTCCAGAGCCCAGCTGTTGAATAGAAGAAAGACTGAGGGTAACGTTTCACTCTTGGGTTGAAGAGTTGCACAAAGTAGCGGTGGGATTGTGTTACAACACGGGTACCATGTACCCTACGTAGAGGAGGTGGTATACACTGGGAGAGCTCTGAGGAGCACTGATTATTGTAGTAGCGATAGAATAGCGAGAGAGATGCAACATTGCGGAGAAGAGAGAGAGTTTGCAGAGAGTTGGTGAGTGGGTGGCAATTAATGATACGAAAGGCTTTCCTTTCTACATTGTCTAGAGGTGCGGTGTGAGAGGATCCTCCCCACGCATGTGAACAATACTCAATACGAGGACGCAAAGTGCCCTTGTACAGAGCAAGAAGCTGTGGAAGGGTAAAGAACCCCTTGAGGCGGTTGAGCACACCCAGCTCTTGGAGGATGCCTTAGCAAGACTGGTAACATGGTCCTTCCAAGTGAGAGCAGAAGAAAAAGAGACACCAAGAATATTGAGAAAAGATGAAGGATTAATTTTTGTATTATTGAAAGATAAGGGATATTCCTCTGGGAGTTCCGGACGGGTAGATAGATGGAGAAATTGGGTTTTGGAAGCATGAAAGCCAACAAGGTTTTCTCTACCCCAATTGGAAATAGTAGTTAGGTCAGAAGATAAGTGTTATATGGCTTTATTATGTTTGTTTTTGAGTTATTTCTGGTTGGGGCGTTCTGGAAAACTAATTGAGTAGTGTAAGGTAGATTTGTCTGCGTATGAATGGATGGGACTGGTGGTACAGTTGAGAAGATCATTTATGAAAATTAGAAAGAGAATAGGAGATAGGACAGAGTCCTGAGTTGATAGGATGAGAAAGTGAGCGATGGCCGTCCACAACTGAAGCTATGGAACGGCTGGAAAGGAAATTAGAGACAAAGGCACAGATGGGGAGATAGAAACCGAAGGAGGGTAGTTTAGAAATTAAAGATTTGTGCCAGACTCTATCGAAGGCCTTTGATATGTCTAGTGTAATAGAAAAGGTCTCACCGAAGTCCCGAAAGGAGGATGACTAAGAGTTAGTAAGATATGAAAGAAGATCACCAGTAGAGCGACCCTTAAGGAAGCCATACTGGTGATCTGAGAGCATATTATGAGAACAGAAATGCTTAAGATATTTGGAGGCAAGAATAGTTTCAAAAAATTTAGAGATTCAGGAGATGAGAGCAATTGGACGATAGTTGGAGGGTTGAGAGCGATCACCCTTCTTTGGGACAGGTTGAATGAGAGCAAACTTCCAGCAAGAAAGGAAGACGTTAGAAGAGAGACAGAGACAAAATAGTTTGCCTAGGCAGGGAGTCAGCACGGCAGCACAATTTTTGAGTATAACAGGAGGAACACCGTCCGGACCCTACACCTTAGTATTAAGCCCATAGAGGGTAGAAAATATATCCTTAGGAGAGATTAGGATATTAGGCATAAGTAGGAGAGAATGGGGTGGAGAGGGAGGAATAGGCTATCACTGGAATCATCCAAAGGTGGAGTTTCTAGCAAAAGTTTGAGCAAAGAGTTCAGCTTTATCAGAAGAAGTGATGGTTATGCCATCAGAGTGGAAACGGGGAGGGATAGATGAGGAAGAAAAATTGTTGGAGATGTTTTTGGCTAGATGCCAGAAAGCTTGGGAAGAGCTAGAGTTGGATATTTCAGTGCATTTATTATTGATGAAAGAGTGCTCGGCAAGTCGAAGAACAGATTTGGCTTGATTCTGGGCAGAAACATAGGAAGCATGAGATTCTTGAGTTTTAACGCGTCGGTAACGTTTGAATGCTTCCTCCTTGTTGCGGACAGCAGTAGAACAAGCGTGAGTAAACCAAGATTTGTTTGCATTAGACTGAGAGAAAGATAATGGAATGTACGCTTCCATGCCCAAGAGGATTACCTTGGTAATGCGTTCAGCATGTCATTCCATGGGAAATCAAAGAAGTTTTTGTGTTCGTTTTTTTCTATGTGAGTGAGGGAGGCAAAAGGCAGAACTGCCTGTAGCGAGTGCCTCCCCTAGAGTTGAAAGAGTGACAGGGCAAAAATCAAGGGACGTTTGAGCCAAAATGCCTGGACACACGAAGTTTGAAGCAATCTAAGTCTTAGGAAGAGGGAAAGACTGATTCTGGGAGAGAGTTCAAGAGCTCAACTGTTGAATAGAAGAAAGTCTAAGAGCAACATTTCACTCTTGGGTAGGCGAGTTGCACAGTACTGCAGAAGAGCCTCCCTGTCGGTAGCGCCAAAGTGCCACAAGCGCCGCCGGCTGGGAGGATCGGGTGGCCGTACAGGAGAGATAAGACAGGTAACAGAGATAAGTTTATGGTCGTCTAATGATCGCCAGAAGAAAAAAGAGCTACTAAAATGCTCTATTCTTCCCAAGGGGTTAATTATTGAGTAGAAAACCTAAGTTCAAATCTCAGAGAAATAGCCGTAGTTTTTGTGGGGGTGATAATGTAGTTTGGTATCTACGCAGTAACCTACAGTGCCCTTGCTACACTGAAACCTTCAAGATGGCGGCATCATTTCCATATAGTTTTATTTTCTGGCAAGCACAAGACGATTATATTTAGCTTTGAAACGTCCAATAAGAATCAAAGAGGTAATGGGTCTCAAGTATCTCTTTAATTTCCCCAAGTTCTTTCTATACTGCATTAATTAATCTAATGACTACAAAAATATATGAAAGAATGGTATCATTGCACTGACGGAGTTAACAAATAAACTGCTCCCTGTCACCAATAACCAACAATATTCGACATCTACTGAACGGTATGGCAGCACTAATCAAAACAACATTGGCAGAGCTGTGGCGTGTATACATAGACATCTACTGAACGGTATGGCAGCACTCATCAAAACAACATTGGCAGAGCTGTGGCGTGTATACATAGACATCTACTGAACGGTATGGCAGCACTCATCAAAACAACATTGGCAGAGCTGTGGCGTGTATACATAGACATCTACTGAACGGTATGGCAGCACTCATCAAAACAACATTGGCAGAGCTGTGGCGTGTATACATAGACATCTACTGAACGGTATGGCAGCACTCATCAAAACAACATTGGCAGAGCTGTGGCGTGTATACATAGACATCTACTGAACGGTATGGCAGCACTCATCAAAACAACATTGGCAGAGCTGTGGCGTGTATACATAAACATCTACTGAACGGTATGGCAGCACTCATCAAAACAACATTGGCAGAGCTGTGGCGTGTATACATAGACATCTACTGGACGGTATGGCAGCACTCGTCAAAACAAAATTGGCAGAGCTGTGGCGTGTATACATAGACATCTACTGAACGGTATGGCAGCACTCATCAAAACAACATTGGCAGAGCTGTGGCGTGTATACATAGACATCTACTGGACGGTATGGCAGCACTCATCAAGACAGCATTGGCAGAGCTGTTTCGCATATACATAAAGTGTGGCAGCATAAAGTTATACACCTGAACCCAGAAACAGGCATTATTAGTCAAGGTAATATTTATTAGTAAGGGGTTAGTGAATATTTGGTATTTTTCAAGATATAGCTGTCCGCAATAAGGAGGAAGCATTCAAACGGTACCGACGCCTTGAAACTCAAGACTCTCATTCTTCCTATGTTTCTGCCCGGAATCAAGCCAAATCTGTTCTTCGACTTGCCAAACACTCTTTCATCAATAATAAATGCACTGAACTATCCAACTCTAGCTCTTCCCAAGCTTTCTGGCATCTAGCCAAAAACATCTCCAACAATGTCTCTTCCTCGTCTTTCCCTCCCCTTTTCCACTCTGATGGCACAACCATCACTTCTTCCTCTGACAAAGCTTAACTCTTCGCTCAAACTTTTGCTAGAAACTCCACCTTGGATGATTTCGGTGCTATTCCTCCCTCTCCACCCTCCTCTCTCTTACTTATGCCTAATATCCTAATCTCTTCTAAAGATGTACTTTCTACCCTCTCTGGGCTTAATACTAATAAGACGTACGGTCCGGACGGTGTTCCTCCTGTTGTTCTCAAAAACTGTGCTTCCGTACGGACTCCCTGCGTAGGCAAAATCTTTCGTCTCTGTCTATCCTCTAACGTCTTCCCTTCATGCTGGAAATATGCTCACATTCAACCTGTCCCAAAGAAGGGTGACCGCTCTCAACCCTCCAACTATCGTCCAATTGCTCTCATCTCTTGTCTTTCTAAAGTTTTTGAAACTATTCTTGCTTCCAAATTTCTTAAGCATTTCTCTTCTCATAATCTGCTCTCAGATCGCCAGTATGGCTTCCTTAAGGGTCGCTCTACTGGTGATCTTCTTTCATATCTTACTAACTCTTGGTCATCCTCCTTTCGTGAATTCGGTGAGACTTTTTCTATTGCACTAGACATATCAAAAGCCTTCGATAAAGTCTGGCACAAATCTTTAATTTCTAAAAACTACCCTCCTTCGGCTTCTATCCCTCCATCTGTGCCTTTTTCTCTAATTTCCTTTCCGGCCGTTCCATAGCCGCGGTTGTGGACGGCCATTGTTCACTTCCTCACCCTATAAACTCCGGTGTTCCTCAGGGCTCTGTCCTATCTCCTATTCTCTTTCTAATTTTTATAAATGATCTCCTCAACTGTACCTCAATTCCCATCCATTCATACGCAGATGACTCAACCTTACACTATTCCATTAGTTTTTCAGAACGCCCCAGCCAGCAATCCCTCAACGACAAACGTAATGAAGCCATAGAACTCTTAAATTCTGATCTAAATACTATCTCCAATTGGGGCAGAGAAACCCTTGTTACCTTTAATGCTTCCAAAAACCCAATTTCTCCATCTATCTACCCGTAAGGAACTCCCAGCGGACTATCCCTTATTCTTCAACAATGCAAAAATCAATCCTTCATCTTCTCTCAATATTCTTGGTGTCTCCTTTTCTTCTGCTCTCAGTTGGAAAAACCATATTACCAGTCTTGCTAAGGCAGCCTCCCAGAAGCTGGGTGTGCTCAACCGCCTTAGGGGGTTCTTTTCCCCTGCACAGCTTCTTGCTCTGCACAGGGGCATAGTGCGTCCTTGTATTGAGTATTGTTCACATGTGTGGGGAGGTTCCTCTCACACCGCTCTCCTAGACAAAGTTGAAAGGAAGGCCTTTCATATCATTAACTCCCGTCCACTCACCAACTCTCTGCAATCTCTCTCTCTCCGCCGCAATGTTGCATCTCTCTTGCTATTCTATCGCTACTATAATAATCAGTGTTCCTCAGAGCTTTCCCAGTGTATACCACCTCCTTTACGTAGGGCACGTGGTACCCGTCTTGCAACTCAATCCCACCCCTACTCTGTGCAACTCTCCAACCCAAGAGTGAAACGTTTCTCTCTAACTTTCTCCTACTCAACAGCTGAGCTCTGGAACTCTCTCCCAGAATCAGTCTTTCCCTCTTCCTATGACTTAAATGCTTCAAACTCCGTGTGTCCAGGCATTTTGCCTCGAACGTCCCTTGATTTTGGCCCTGTCACTCTTTCAACTATGGGGGAGGCACTCGCTATAGGCAGTTCTGCCTTTTGCCTCCCTCAATCACATGGAAAAAAAAACAAAAAAAAATCACTAACTCACACACACACTGAAACACACAATCACTCACTCACCCAATCTCTCTCTCTCTCTCTCTCTCTCTCTCTCTCTCTCTCTCTCTCTCTCTCTCTCTCTCTCTCACGATATGTTTACAATATCTCTCCTGTCCAAAACTTCAGCTGCTTCTATTCACTGAAAAGAGAGAGTAATGGCCTCCAACATACCCCACCTAATGAGTTACTAAAAAGAAAGAAAGATAAACATCAATACGAACAATATTATAGGCTACAGTATATGTATAATAGATACGCACACATTTCATCAATTAACACAAAGGTATTATTTGGGGAGAGTGTTCCTAATCCCATATCGACATAAGCATAATGAACCGAGTGCTAGCTTTATGCAGAGGAATGTTTATCACCTTAATTACTTAACCCGTCCAGCCCCGGCTAGTTTTGTAATGTTTGTTCACCAAAACCCGGCCGGTTTTCAAAAATGGTTTTATTCCAGAAACAATAGCGAATGGGTTAGGAATGAAGGAAAAACCACGAAAAACCGCTCAAAAAGCTTAAAGAATGGTCCTACAGAGCCCCCGAAAACGTATTTTACAAGAGTAAAAAATTGAAGGCAATTACCCCAAAAAACCTGGTTATTGCGCGCTCACGCGCACGCACGTGGACTTTGAGAGTTTTCAACCATCGGCACGGTTGCGTGGGATACGTACACAGTTCCAATACAAATCTGAGCCCTCTTGAATGGCTACACCTGAGGTTACGGTTGGCGCAATTAGGGTGACGCGCCAGGCGCGTCTCTGGGGCTGTGCGTTACATACATCGCCGACGCGTCAGGCGCGTCGCTGGGGCTGTACGGGTTAATGTAATCATAAAATGTATAAATATTTCTTTAACCCTTTTACCCATTCAGTACCGGTGTTAAACGGTTTTATTCAGCTTAGGATAGATGTCTACCCGTTAACAGATTACAGACGATCTCAATTAATCCATTTCGCTACCGTATATCTTTCCTAAACTTCATAAAATCGTCTAAATGCGGCTGAAATAAATACAATAACACGTCGCTGGTACTGTAAGGGTTAAATTGCGATGAACACATTTCCATGTTATTCTGAATGTAATTAGACGATTTGATGCAGTTTGATTAGAACCAATAAGATACAAGGGGTAAATGTGACGTTTATTTCTATTTTTAAGAGAGGTTCCAGAACATCAACTAATGTTAATCCAGAATACAATATATTTAATTTACTATGATATTGTTTTAACTTCTGGAGTACCCATGATTAAATACAATGGAGGAAGGATATATAGGATTGGAAGGAGCAAAGCCTACCTTTATTAACCCTCTAACTTCACTAAGTTCTTCCAAGAGTTGAATAAAATCGTCTAATGATAGGAAACTAGAGTGAAAGAATCAATATGATTGAATTTATCGTTCCGTGTTGAATGTTTCCAAAAGGCTGGTGGTAGATTGGCAGTATTATTATCATCCTCAAAGGGGCAGATGCTAATGATCTAAAAACGGTAATAGCCAATTAGCTCGTTCTGTGTTCTGGGCCAGCCCTTGACAAAAATAACCCCATATCCGATTGGTAGAAGACTGGAATTATGAAGCCAATGGAGAGGGTAGGATATTGCTGTGGATGATAATAATAATAATCATTAAAGTTGCAAGCAACCTTGTCCGGGCTTCGAGCGGTTTTGCAAGCAGGGTATATTGTGTTGGATACAAGAGCTGTATCACAGATATCAAAAGATCATTTATCTTATCGGGCATGGAGAAACTACAGAATGAACAGGTTGTAGCCAGTTTTTAGTGTAGCTCTTTTGGTTGTGGCCTATTATGAGTGTGGCTGTTTTCTGGTTGTGGCCATGTGTCAGTGTGGCCATGAATATTGTGATTATGTTATAATTCTGACTATTGTTTTAGCCTTTGTGGCATTGTCCTTATATAATTAGGTTATTACTTCAGCATTACTAAATACAACAATGTACTGTACTGTATTGTATGTTTTGAGCACTTTTTACCTAAAGTAAACTAGATATTGTTTGATTATCCAGAAGTCTTAGAAATAAGCTGACATGGAGGTGATTCACTCATGTAGATATATTATTGGGCTAGGAATAGCTATATTATGGCCTATATGTAAAAATATGATCATGTATACAGAACAGTTGTGCCGGTATTATTTGATCATTACTACATATTGAAAAGCACTTAAACGTAAGTAAAGTACATAACGTAAATAATGTATAAATATATGGAGGTGACACATTCGTGTATATATTTCATGGCGTAGGTGTAGATAGTTAGGGCAAGTTAACGATTAAGAGTGAATATGAAATATGTGGCCGTTTTAATTGTGGCTGTTTATGAGTGTGGCCGTTTTGGTCATTAAGAAAAGTGTCCACTTTGGTTGTCGTCGTTAAAGAGTGTGACTGGTTTAGAGTGTGGACGGTAAGGAGTGTAGCCTTTTTGGTTGTGACCGATAAGGTGTATGGCCTTTTAAGAGTGGCAATTCTGGTTGTGACCGTTAAGGAGTGTAGGCATTTTAGAGTGTGGCCGGTTTGGATTTGGCCATGGATGTTTAAGAGATCGACCATTAAGGAGTGTAGCCATTTTGTTTGTGAATTGTATGGAGTGTGGCCTTTTTGGTTGTGACCATTTAGGAGTGTAGGGTTTTAAGAGTGTGGCCATTTTGGTAGTCCTTAAGCTAGCCTAGTTTTAAAGAAATGGGGAGTTAGGATATGACGGAATGAAAAAGCTGTTCATTCATGGGTGTGTTATGAGTTTCCCATTCGCAGTAACTAAAGCCATTCAGTACCGGTGACGTCCTTTTCATTATATTCCAGCAATTATTCATAGGATTACATACAGTTTAGGAAGGGCGGCTACCAATTATAAGGCGACAGACTACTGTATCTGAATGTATCCTTTTAGCTACTATATATCCCTCCCAAGCTTCATAACTCTGCTATGGATGTTTGATGGAATTCCACACATTTGTCACCTACTGAGCATGGCAGTGGTAGTTGACATGTGTGGTGTAAGGCAGGGCATTTTCTTGCCTTAACACCTTGGAACATTGGGTTGGGGTTAGAAGAGGAGACTAGGGAAACTACCCATCACTGCCAACAAAACCCCTATATCGATGATTCTTCTGATCCTGTATTACCCACAATGCTGAGATAAGTTTACACTCCATGTAACATAATTACCAGTTAAAATGAATCATTCCAGGCCGTACGGATTTCAGCTATCAATGGATAGCTGTAAATTTTTCGATGAGGTGGTGGGTATATATGAAAACATTGGTGTATGGTAAGTATTGTGTGGATGAACGAATGAAGAAATCTGTGCTGGATGCTAGAGTGTATAGGGGTATTGGAGGGAGTCTGTCTGATCATTATGTAGTAGTAGCTAAAATTAGGATACAAAAGAAGTGGGTGAGGAGAGCTGGAGGGAGGCAAGAGGAAGGTGGAATGGTGAGGAGGGTGGAGAGGCTACAGGAGGAGGAAATCAGGGAAGAGTATAGGAGACCAGTTGAAAGATGACTAGGTGAGTTCGACCTGGAAGATATAGAGGAAGTGGAGGAGATGAGCAAGGTGTTTAAGGAAGAGATCTGTGCAGCATGTGAGGAGGTGTGTGGAGTGAGGAGAAGAGGGAGGGGAGTGAAAAGTACCGCATGGTGTACAGAAGAGGTAAAAATAGCTGTGGAAGACAAGAAGAAAGCGCATAGAGAGTGGTTGGGTAGTAGAGAGAATGAAGATTTGGAGAGGCAGAAACAAGCGAGGTACATGGAGAGAAAGAGAGTGGTGAAGAGAGTAGTGAAGGAAAGTAAGAGAAGAATAGATGAGGAATTTGGAAGGAATCTGAGTGTAAAATGGAGGGAGTGTAAGAAACTGTTCTGGAAAGAAGTCAAGAAAGTTAGGGAAGGTAGCTAGGGAAACAGTAAGGGTGTGATAGATAAGAATGGAAGAATGCTAGCCGAGAAGCAAGAGAGAGTCGAAAGATGGAGGGAGTACTTCAACGAGTTGCTAAATGTAAGGAATTAAGAGCCAGCAAACATAGTTGGATATGGTATGGTAGGGAGAAGAAGAGAAGTAGTGGAGGAGGAGGTGGGGATCAGGAGGTCAGAAGTGTGGGAAGCCATGGAAAGAGTGAAGTTGGGGAAAGCACCAGGAACAGACTGATGGAGTGTGTGGGGAAATGTTGAGGTATGGTGGTGAGATAGTGATCGAATGGGTATGGAAAATGTACAAACTAGCATGGGAGAAGGGGAATGCACCCGATGACTGGAAGACTGGCATAATAGTCCCCCTATATAAGGGCAAAGGGGAAAGGGGAGTGTGTGGTAACCACCAAGGAATATGTCTTTTAAGTAGGGAAAGTGTACAGTAGGGTAGTGATTGAGAGAGTGAGAGTGAGAACGGAGAAATGGATAGGCGACGAACAGGCAGGTTTTAGGAAGGGAAGAGGATGTGTAGATAAGATTTTTACCCTGAATTGTGTTGTGGAGAAATATCTGGAGAAGCAACAAAAGGTGTATGTTGCCTATATGGACTTGGAGAAGGCCTATGACAGAGTGGATAGAGAAGGTATGTGGAAAGTACTTAGAATATACGGAGTAGATGGCAAGTTGCTGAAAGCAGTGAAGAGCATGTATGAGGGTGCAAAGGCGGCAGTATTTGTGGAGAATGAGCAGAGCAAGTTCTTTGACCTGAATGTTGGGTTGAAACAGGGGTGTGTGATGTCCCCATGGTTGTTTACTCTATATATGCATGGAGTCATGAAAGAAATACTAGGAAGAGCAGTGGATGTTGGTGTATTGCTGAAAATGGAGGGAAATGAGTGGAAGCTGCATATACTGCTGTTTGCGGATGATACAGTTCTGATGAGCGGTAATGAATGGGAGTTGCAGGGTCTGGTAAATGAGTTTGGAACAGTGTGCGAAAAACGGAATTTGAAGGTAAATGCGGGGAAGAGCAAGGTTATGGTCTTCGAAAGAGGTGAAGTCACAGAGTGTGAGGTGAAGTTGAACGGTCAGGCTATGGAGATCGTCAGCTCTTTTAAGTATCTTGGCAGTGTGTTGAGTAAAGGTGGGACTATAGATGAAGAAGTGCGGGAGAGGGTGCAACAGGGGAAGAGGGTTGTAGGAACGTTGAAAGCAGTAACAAGAAATAGAGTGGTCAGTATGGAAGTGAAGAAGTCCTTGCATGATAGTGTGGTAATCCCGACACTAACTTACGGAAGCGAAGCATGGACGTTCGGGAAGAGACTCAGACCAAGAGTGAGAGCGGTAGAAATAAGTTACTTGAGAAGTGCGTGAGGAGTTACATGGAGGGATAGACAGACGAATGAAGAAGTAAGAAGGAGGTGTGGTGTGGAGGTAGATGTGCTAGAAAGTGTGAAAAGGAACAACTTGAGATGGTTCGGGCCATATGGAATGTATGGAAAGCGAGAGATTGACTAAGAGGGTGTACGAGAGCGAGGTGGAAGGACAGAGAGGGAGAGGTGCACCGAAGGAGAGGTGGAAGGATGGAATGAGGAAGTATATGAATGAAGGCGGTGCTGGTTGGGAGGAGGGGCGTCGACTGACTGGTGACAGAGGTGCGTGGGGGCGGTTCGTTTGTTGCCACCCCTTCGAGGATCACGGTGTCAGGTAATAGATAGGTAGATAGAAGTATTGTGAGTAAGTAACAAATATCGTATATGAGATGGCTTGGGTGTGAGAGGGATCTGTCTTGTGTGGGCCAGTTGGCTCTCTGCAGAACCCCATTTTATTATGTTCATATTTCTTACAATTGTATCTTGGTTGCAGGTATATGATAACATGGGTGTATAGTAAGTAGTGTAAGTAACAGATAACGTTTATGAGAAGGGTTGGGTGTGAGAGGGATCTGCCTTGTGTGGGCCACTTGGCTCTTGCAGACTCCCATTTCATATTGCTTGCATGTGGAAAGGATCTGCCTCATTTTTACCGGTGTGCAAACAAGAAATAGAGAGAGAGAGAGAGTTACCATAGTTACCATAGACCTCCGGACCGTATGGGCTGGCAGGCCCTGGCTGAAGCCTCCATGTCTATGCTCATGAATCTCGCAGAGCCTCCAGACAGACAGACAGAGAGAGAGAGATTGGCTGTGTAAGGGATCTGCCTCTCGTAACAGAGTTGTAGATATGTGAAATAGGCTACCGAGTGCTACAATAGGATCAAGAACAATAAAGAACTTCAAGATAAAATATGGACGAGATGGGTTGGGTGTGAAAGGGATCTGCCTTTTGTGGACCACTTGTTTCTCTGCAGATTCCCAAATTGCATGTGTAAGGGATCTGCCTCATTTGTAGCGGTGTGCAAACAAACAAGAGCGAGAGAGGGAGAGACTGGCTGTGCTAGGGATCTGCCTCTATTTGTTTATCTTAACAGAGTTATAGATATGTGGTATAGGCTACCGAGTGCTATAGTGGGATCAAGAACAATAGGGTTCCAAAATAAGATTAGATAAGATGAGATGGATTGTGTGTGAAAGAGATCTGTCGTGTGTGGGCCAATCGGCTCTCTGTAGGCTCCTGTTTCCTTATTTTTCTTATGCTCTCATTTGTTAGAGAGATAGTGGGAGAAAGAGAAGCATGGCGAGAGAGAATAGAATGTCGTAAACGTAAGGAAGACAGCGATAAATGAGAGAGAGAGAAAGAGAGCACGGGATGGGTTGGGTGTGATAGGGATCTTCCGTGTGTGGGCTAATCGGCTCTCTGCAGACCCCCGTTTTCCTGTGTTTTCATTTGTTAGAGAGAGAGAGAGCATGGAGAGAGAGACTAGGATGTCGTAATCGTAAGGAAGATAGCGATAAGTGAGAGAGAGAGAGAGAGAGCTGCCTAATTTATACATGGGTGCAAACAAACAAGAGCAAAAGAGAGAGTGATTGGCTGTGTAAGGGATTTTCCTCTAATCGTTTGGTAACAGAGTTGTAGATATGTGGAATAGGCAACCGAGTGTCTTGTGTGGGCCAATTGGCTCTCTGCTGACTCCCATTTTCTTATGTTCCTATTATTTACAATTATATCTTGGTTGCAGGTATATGATAACATTGGTGTATAGTAAGTAGTGTAAGTAACATATAATGCTTATGAGATGAGTTAGGTGTGAATGGGATCTGTCTTGTGTGGGCCACTTGGCTCTGCTGACTCCTATTTTCATCTTGGTTGCAAGTGTAAGGGATTTGCCTAATGTGTACATGTGTGCAAATAAACAAGAGCGAGAGAGAGATTGGATGTGTAAGGGATCTGCCTCTATTCGTTTGGTAATAATTGTAGATACGTGGAATACGCTACCGAGTGCTATAGTGGGATGAATAACAATAGAGCTTCAACATTAAATATGATAGGAAGAGATGGGTTGGGTGTGAAAGGGATCTGCCGTGTGTGGGCCAATCGTCTCTCTGTAGACTCTAGTTTTCTTATGTTCTCATTTGTGTGTGAGAGAGAGAAGGAGAGAGAGAGAGCATGGCGATAGAGAGAATAGGGTGTTGTAAATATAAGGAAGACAGAGAGAGAGAGAGAGAGAGAGCATGGCGATAGAGAGAATAGGGTGTTGTAAATATAAGGAAGACAGAGAGAGAGAGAGAGAGCGAGAGGGGTTGCGTGTGAAAGGGATCTGCCGTGTGTGAGCCAATTGACTCTCTGCAGACTCCCGTTTACTAATGTTCTCATTTGTGTGTGTGAGAAAGAGAGAGAGAGAGAGGGGAAGAGTTTATAAGATGGGTTGGGTGTGAAAGGGATCTGCTTTGTATGGGCCAATTGGCTCTCTGCTGACTCCCATTTTCTTACGTTCCTATTTCTTACAATTATATCTTGGTTGCAGGTATATGATAACATTGGTGTATAGTAAATAGTGTAAGTAACATATGTGTATGAGATGGGTTGGGTGTGAAAGGGATCTGTCTTGTGTGGCCCACTGGCTCTCTGCAGGCTCCCATTTTCATCTTGGTTGCATGTGTAAGGGATCTGTCTCATTTGTATACCGGTGTGCAAATGAGAGAGAGAGAGAGAGAGAGAGAGAGAGATTGGCTGTGTATGGGATCTGCCTCTCGTAACAGAGTTGTAGATTATGTGAAATAGGCTACCGAGTGCTATAGTGGGATCAAGAACAATAGAAAGCTTCAAGATAAAATCAGATAGGGATATGGATGAGATAGGTTGGATTGTGAAAGGGTTCTGCGCCTTGTGTGGGCCACTTGTCTCTCTGCAGGCTCCCATTTTCATCTTGGTTGCATGTGTGAGGGATCTGCCTCATTTGTACCGGTGTGCAAACAAGCATGAGCGAAAGAGAGAGAGAGAGAGATTGGCTGTGTAAGGGATTTGCCTCCATTTGTTTGGTAACAGAGTTGTAGATATGTGGCATAGGCTACCGAGTGCTATAGTGGGATCAAGAACAATGAAGCTTCAACAAAAAATTAGGTAGGATGAGATGGGTTGGGTGTGAAAGGGATCTGCCATTTGTGGGCCAATCAGCTCTCTGCAGACTCCTGTTTTCATATGTTCTAATGTTCTCATTTGTGATAGAGAGAGAGAGAGAGAGAGATGTATTTGTGATAGAGAGAGAGAGAGAGAGAGAGATGTATTTGTGATAGAGAGAGAGAGAGAGAGAGAGAGAGATGTATTTGTACAGTTAACGGTATACAAATGTTCTCGCCAAAGGCTGGCTACTAAATTATTGGCGAGTGATACTCTCTACGCTCGCCAGGAAAATGTCGACACCTACATGGCACTAAAGGTCTTAAAATTGATATATAAATGGAGCGAAAGGTCTTGAAACTGGCAAACTAATGAGGGGAACGTCTTAGAACCTCAAAACTATTGGAAATAAACATGAGGGAGAAGGGGGTCCAGGCAAGAAAAGACATAACAAAACATAATTAAGTTCTGTCCATACTTTAATCCATGAGCATGGACAGTCTAAGTTTAAGGTAATCTTTAATAATATGTTTGTAGAATTCAGAGTCATAATATGATTTAGCATAAATGTGAAAAATATTGAATTATGTTCTGTATTAGATATAGGGTAGCATAATATTATTCCTATAAACTTAAGTAATTTTAAAGGGGTACACAATTTCCTAACCGATCCGCGCATGCATGAAATTATCGGGACTCACTCGGTTGTTAGCCCTCACTACAACAAGATCGACTTCTCTCTCTCTCTCTCCTTACATTCCAGTACCACGCTAGTACACACCTCATCTTGTTATTCTACCATTCACTGATCATCTATCGTCATCCTCATCATATCGTAAGTTAAGTCAGCCAAGTCTATTCATACCTATCCATCAAATGACTTCCGATCACTTGTTATTGTCATCCAACACCATCGCCATCTTCGTATCCTAGAGTACCACCAAATTTCACCATAGCTGTCGACCACACACCAATGTACAGGTAAAGCTTTCTATTATTTGGTTACTAATATTTATTCAGTCTAGTTAAGTCACATCGGTAAGAAACAACCACAAGTTCTAACCCCGAGCAGTCTCCTATCACCCGATGCCTTCATTCACCTAACAGTAAATAGGAACCTGGAGTTAGCAGACATTTGTGACGCCCAATTCTCCCTACCAAGGACACAGCTAGATCCCCCGGTTGATATTATAAAGTAGGTATAGGCGACCAAGAAATTATATGGATCTTCAAATTCATGAGGAACCCATTTTCACATACAATTATATCTCGAAAATATGTTAGTTTCCTCTATAGTCATGCGTTGTGCATATTATAATAATTAACTATATCCAATACCTATATTGTTTGGTAGTATATATCCAAATACAGTGGATATGGAGTTTAAACATTATATAAATCTGAATGACTGTATCTCAGCCACCTTCCTCTTGCAGACGTGAATAACCCCTTCAAAATTATCAATCGTCGTTTCTTATGTTTATCAATGACTTATATTAAACTTATAATTATGAAACTTCATTCAATGTCAAATGTCAAATGTCAAAATACAGCATTTTGTACCTGTTTAGAAGGCTACACAGTGGTGGGTGCAGCCTGAGAAATCGCCATTTATAGGTCCCCAGTGCGCCAATCTGCTGTAGTGGTCAATTGTGTCATAGCATTGGTAGGGAGAATTTAAGGAAAAACAAATGTGGTAAAGAGTTTCGAGCTCTAGTGAACTCGTCTAGAAGAACTGGCGCTTAATAAACTATATTATTATTATGATAATTACTAATACTAATAGTATTAGTATTATCATTAAAATGAGAATCATGTCAACCAATCAGAGAGCCAGATTAGACCATCCCTTTAAACCAGCTGTACCTGACATTTCCTGCTTGTATCACAACATTGCCACACCTTCCGGCTCGACCAATCACAAGCTCCCTCTGACACTTCAAACATCGACTGTTCCAGCCGCGCCTACACGTCCACCCTTTAAATCGCTCTCGCTCCAGTCACACACATTTTCTCCTGGTTGCAAAAAGTCTATTACACCGGTGCAATCCTCATACTCCCGTCAGCCACTACAAGATATTTTCAACAAGCTCCTAGGGAAATATTACGACGATATAAATAAGGAGGAGAGAGAGAAAGACATTCAAGATGTGCGGCTGGAGGTAGCGCCGCCCGGATGCCTGGCTCGACTAATCACAGCGTGCCAAGTCGTAAGGCGGGAGTATAAAGGGAGGTGGGCGGGGCCGCAGACAGACTTGTCTCATCTTTCCTATATTCCCTCCCCCAGACAGAGAAAGCCAGCAGAGATCAGCCAGCCAATCACCATGCCTGATACTCCCAGTGCCACCACCAAGCTCACTGGCAACGTTAAGTTGTTCAATGGGAAAAAGGGTTTTGGTTTCATCACCTACAGTGGAGGTGACATTTTTGTCCACTCCACTGGCATCTCCAAACCCAATCCTCTCCATCTTGTGCCCTCTCTTGCCACCAATGAGAGGGTATCATTCATCATCAAGAGGAGAAGGAGAGGAGATGAGGCCATCAATGTCATGAGCCCTGATGGAGAGATCCTGAAGGGTTCAAGGCATGGTAGAAGAGGTAAGAGGGAGGACTACCATCAAGCCACAACAGCAGTCAGTTGTACAAAGCCGGATTTGGTCCAGGTTGTTGTCACAACTGCAGTGACCCTCTGCAAAGGGGATCACAAGCTGCTTCAGGAGTATCTTCCTACACTCCTGAAGGCTAATAACCTCCCTCCCATCATCATTCCACCTCTTCCAGGACCATCTTCACCACCCAGCCTCATTCCCACTCAGGCTATGAGGCAAAGAAGCCACCTGAGAAGGAGACTGGACATCCAGAAGCCCCTCTCAAGACCTCCACCACCACAACAATCAAGTCTCTGCATCACCACCGCCATCAGCAGTCAACGTCGCCGGACCAGCAGCAGCCTCGACTCCAGCACCTGCCACCCTTCAAGATCCAGTGGCCCAACTCCTCTGCATCATCTGAATACTCCGACTCCACCGCAGGAGAAGACGTCGATGTGGAGGGGATGGAGGAGGGAGACGAGGACATAGACCTGGGAATGACCGCCAGCGAGCTGGAGAAGACCATTAACGACATGTCTGCTGACATCTAGAAGACTGCAGCAGCAGGAAGACGTCCCCCTGAAGCGGCCCAGAAGAAGCTGACCAAGTTGTTATACTTGTCATTCCAGAAAAGTTAAACAATGGAGCACTCTTGGTTGAGCCCGAGAACTTTTCATATCCTACTGTACTTCGCATTTCTCCACTTTATCTTCCTCACTCCAAACTCTTCTTATTCCAACTTATCTATAGCCATCATTCATTCAGACGTCAGAACTGTCACGGATACCACTGGGTACACCTGCTAGCTGCCATCTCTCCCTCCCTCATTTGGACACGGATGGGAATTTAGCCAAGCCTGCTCCAGCCTACCAGCTCGCTTGCCGTAACCAAGAAAAGTCCACCTCTGGCCCAACACAGCCTCAGTCTGCCGACCAGATACACCTTCAGTATCCTGGTGCTTGTCGTCATATTGCTAGCTTGCACACCTACAGCCAAGCAATTCAAGATGGACGGCAAGTGGTAGACGGGACTGAAGAACTACAGAAGACATATTGGCCGGCCTTGGGGTGGTGAAGATTGTTCCGGACAAGATACCTGATACTTTTTAAAAGGACCCTTATGGGCCCGAACACACTAACTAAAGAGAGTTAAATGCTAGACAAACCCAGTGATTCTAACCATTAAAATAGATGTGTTCTTATAGAGCAAAATAAAGAGAAATGGCTTAGACTTATGATTTAATAAAATGATGAAGTGTTGAAAAAATATAGCTGCTTATTGTTAGAAAAGGCTCCATGCTATTTAGCTACTTATAGTATACGATCTTCTAGGTTAGTAAATAGATGTAATCTTTAAAGATAAGGGGAAGATTAAAAAAAGAGCTTAAAAACTAGAATGGGAGTCTGATTAATAATCCACCACAGGGATAACGGGGTTATCAGAAGTATTTTAAAGGGGGGATAAATGATTATTGCCAATAGGTTAGACCTAGCTTGAGAAATAGTTAGGACGGACACTAGTCCATATGATGCAATATACTTTTTGTTATAAAGGGAACATCGTTATTCGATCAAAGATATCATTATAAGGAATACGTTATAATAAGTAGCATCTAAGAAGGGCAACTCGCCCGCATCGCATCGTAGTGAGAGATATTGTAATCACGACATAAGTGACTAATGAGTTGACTATTGTGATACAGTATTGTAACCCGGAGATAAGTAGTTAGTGAGTTGATAAATATAGTATTCATGATATAAGTAACAAATGAGTTGAACATTGAGTCGGATATTGTAACCCTGACATAGGAAATTATCAAGTGTTAAATATTGTAATGATGATATAGGCATTTTTGAAATAGTGATTATATTGGATAATGTAATGAGATATATTATTTGAATATTAATTATATTGAATATAGTATAAGTGGGATAAGTGTTAGTGAGTGCATTCATCTGTTAAATAGGAAGCACGAGTGTGGGACACTCCGGAATAGAGTTATATTGACGTAATTGCCTACGGGTACATATTTGCATGTTTTAACCCACAGAACCCCAGCGATGCAAACCATGCGTCCTCAATGTATGTAACGCTAAACCCCAGCGACGCAAACCATGCGTTCTGGCCGGTCCGGTCCCAATTACTCCGGTCCTATGGCACCTAGAGGGCTCAGATTTGTATGAGAACTGTGTAAGTATCCCACGCAACCTTGACGATGGTTGAAAACTCTCAAAGTCCAACCGCGTGCGTGTGAGCGCGCAAAAACCGATATTTTTGGGTGTATTTGCCTTCAATTTTTTACTCTTGTAAAATCGACTTTCGGGGCTCCATAGAACCATTTTTTTTTGTTTATCGTTTGTTTGTGGTTTTTCCTTTATTCTTAACCCATTCGCTATTGTTTCTGGATTTTTTTTTTTTTTTTTTCAAAACAGCCGGTCCATGGTGGTACATTTATTATAAACTAGCTGGTCCTCAGCGGGTTAAGATAGGTGACATATATGTTAAAATGATGGGGAAATTGAGATCAAATTGATTAAAGCCTTGGTCCTACGATTAGACATATTGAGGCTCGGTAAAGTTTGTCATTTATTTCGGAGATGGCGATGTGCCTTTGGATCGAGGTCGGAGTGAGTCAATGCCTGAATAACGGGTATCCAAATAGGTGGTAACGGGAAATTAAAATTTCCGAAGTACAATCTATATTGGGTCGACGATATTATTCAATCCGTGGATTGGACTAATTCCGGCCCGAACAGAGAGTCAATTGCTATGAGAATATAATAATTATGCTACCAGGGAGTTAGTTAAATACAGATACGAACTTCTGAACAACTGTCGAATTATTCCCACCCTAATAGGATACTTAAATCGGAAATAAGTACAACAATCATTATTATTATTATTATCATCATCAAAAGAAGAAATGGAAATTATCTAAAAATTGTAATAGCCAATTAGCTTGTTCTGCGCCAACCCTTGACATAAATATGCCCACATCCGCTTGGCAGAGGACTGGAATTACGCAAACAAGGCAAAGGAGAGGTATTCATAATATCAAGGGGGATGCTCTTTCTGGACTCCCTTCTCCCTCATATTTAGCCCCAATAGTTTTGCAATTTTAAAAAAGTTGGCTCCAATAGTTTGGTGATATCAAGACTTTTCGCCTAATGTTTTTGTCAATTTTAAGACCTTTCAAGCCATTTAGGTGCTGAATATTTCTGGCGAGCGATAGCGAACCTGCAATTTAGGCGAAACCGTCCTTAGGCCAGGACATTTTCCTACCAAAATCTTTACAAGCTTATGTCGACGAGGATTCTTAGGGTATTATTTTATGGTTGATGGAGTCTAAGGAGCAAACAAAAAAATAAAAGTAGTAATGACAAAAAATGAAAATTATAATAGATATAGCCCACCTCAACCTAGGAAGGATATAAAGCGGTATAATGGGTACGACTTACTCGAATTAACCCTCTGATGCCCACCAACACTTCCTTAACCCCTTCTGTACCGGTGATGTCTATTAAATTATATTCTAGTTATATTTAGATGATTTTGTGCAGTTTAAGAAGGATCTATGGTAGTAACAAGGGTTAAGAGAGATGGTTTAAAGCCTGCTTGAGGTTCTTTTTAAACTGCAAAAAATCGTCTAAATATAACTAGACTATAATATAAAAGACGTCGCCGGTACAGAAGGGGTTAACTGAATAAAAAAAATCCTTTGCCCCTCAAATTTCCCTTCATAATTGCTGAGGGGCACAAGACCTTGGGTGGCTTTGGTTTCCCGGGCTCTATTAGTGGTAAGCAGGGAGAGTTTTGTAGGGTTCTTCTTCTTCTTCTTCTTCTTTTGAGGTTCTTTTGATGTGTTCGCCGCTCTTCTAGCGGCACCAAGGAGCGCGACGCCCCTCGTTATGGGTGGTGATTTGGTGCAGTAGACTGTTTGAAGCGACAGCTCGCTCCCTTGCGAGGATGGGCTCGTCTGGCACTTTTTGCAGTTCGACATCTAGGGCTCTCTTGAAGTTGTCTAACGAGATGTCCCTCATGTCTCTTACTCGCCGTGGGAGTTTGTTGAAGAGACGTGGGCCTCTGTGTGATAACCAGCCCTCTCGCAGAGAGCCCATAGCACCCCTGTTATTCATCCGGGGGATTTCGCATTCCCAGCCTCTCCTATCACTGAATTCCATGACTATCGGAGTATGTAGGTTTGGTACTAAACCCTCTGCGATTTTCCACGTGTATATTATTAGGTAACGTTCTCTTCTACGTTCCAGTGAGTACAGATTCAGTGCTCTTAAACGCTCCCAATAGTGTAGATGTTTTATCGAACTTATATGCGAAGTGAAATTTCTTTGTACACTCTCTACTTCATTTATTTCACCTGCTTTGTATGGGGATGTTAATGCGCTACAGTATTCAAGCCGCGGTAGCACTAGAGATTTGAAGAGCGTTATCATAGGCAATTCACCGCGTGTTTTAAAAGTACGCAGAATCCAACCCGTTAGACGTTTCACAGCCGCCACTTTGACCTGGTTATGTACTTTGAAACCCATATTTTCAGACATTAATACCCCAAGGTCTTTCACACTGTCTTTCCGTTCTATTATGTGGTTAGATTCTGCTAAGTAATTTGTAATTTCTTTAACACCATTATTATCTCCGTACCGTATTAATTGGAATATTTCCTCATTGAATTGCATGTTGTTTTCCCTGGTCCACTGGAACACTACATTCATGTCTTCCTGCAGTCGGCCCGTGTCCTCTTGTGTGTTTACTATCTTGCTTAATTTTGTGTCATCAGCAAAAGACGACACCGTACTGTGTCTGGTGTTGGTATCTATGTCGCAAATTAGTATGAGGAACAGAAGGGGTGCTAGCACTGTTCCTTGGGTACTGAGCTTTTGACATCCGAAGGCTCAGAAGTGACTTGGTTTACTGCTACCGATTGTTTTCGGTTTACGAGGAAATTGTATATCCACCGTCCGATTTTCCCAGTTATACCTTTTGCTTTCAGTTTGTGGGCTATTATACCATGGTCACATTTATCAAATGCCTTAGCAAAATCGGTGTAAATGACATCCACGTTTTTCTTTTCTTCTAGCGCTTTAAGAATTTTTTCATAGTGTTCCAAAAGTTGTGAGAGACATGATCTTCCCGCTCTGAACCCATGTTGACCGGTGTTGTGTAGTTCATTTGTCTCCATGAATGTTGAAATTTTGCTTCGCAGGACTCGCTCGAAAACTTTAATGATGTGAGAGGTTAGAGCTACCGGGCGGTAGTTTTTTGGTAGTGCTTTACTCCCTCCTTTATCCAGTGGGGCAATTATTGCGTTTTTCAAGCTATCTGGTATGTCACCAGTGTCTAGACTCCTTCTCCACATTATAGCCAGGGGTTTTGAGAGGTTTTCCTTACATTTCTTCATTAGGATCGAATTCCATGAGTCCGGGCCTGGTGCCGAGTGGGATGGCATGTTGGAAATGGCCTCTTCTATGTCTTTTGGACCGAAATCAACACCCAGCATCTGAGGGGTTTCCGTGGGGGAGGTTTCCATGAAAAATAAATTTTGGTCTCTGATGACTTTTGTTTCATCAGGCTCACTGAATGCCATTTCATACTGCCTTCTTAAGAGTTCGCTCATTTCCTTTTTGTCCCCTGTGAAAGAGCCGTCCCCTTTGCTCAGTGGGCCGATGTTTGATGTTGTTTTAGCCTTTTGTTTGGCGTATGAAAAGAAGTATTTGGAATTTTCCTTTATACCTGCAATAGCTTTCCTCTCCTCTTCCATATGTTGTAGTTCATATGATATTCTTAGCCTTTGTTCAATTTCCACAATTTCTCTATCTATTTCGACCTTTTGCCTATCCTGTAGATTTTGATGTGTGCGTCTTTGTGTGAGTAATTTTCTTCTTCTGTACAGCCTCCTCCTTTCCCGATCTTGTTTGCTTCTTCGTTTTGTTTGTCTTGCAGGTATATGGTGGCTACAGATTTGGGTCATGGTTTCTGTTATTAAGACTAGACATTCTGCTGGTGTCAGGTTATCCATTAAATCTTCCCAGTCTATTTCCTCCATTTCTTGATTTACCTCTTCCCACCTAATGTTTTTGTTATTGAAGTTAAATTTACTGAAGGGGCCGGTTTTTGTTCTCGATTCTGAGGTTGTCTGTACACTTTCTAAGGTTGTTTTGATCTCAATTAATTTATGATCTGAGTATGTTGTGTCCGATATGTTAATGCTGTGTACTAGAGAGTCGTTGCTAGTGAAGACCAGGTCTAAGATATTGTTTTCCCGTGTGGGTTCAGCAATATGTTGGGTAAGACTAAAAAAATCACAAAGTTAAAAAAGCTCTCTCGTATTAGTATTTGCTTCTCCGGTGTTATTTGCCACTAACTGGTTTTCTAGTTGTCTCCATTTAATGTTTGGTAGGTTAAAGTCTCCTAGCCATATAATATTTGGTGTTGGGTTCCCCAGGGTTTCCACTTCTGATTTTATTTTGTTGAGCTGGGTTTTTAATTCTTCTCGGGATGAGTCTGGAGGCCTGTATGTAACAATACCTGCTAAATTTAGGAATTCTATTTTAACTCCAAGTATTTCCACCACTTCATTACTGTTATTTAGGAATTCAGTACATATCAGTGAGTCAGGTATGTACAAGGCTACACCTCCATGTGATCTATGCGTTCTGCCCGCCCTATGTAGGTTGTAACCAGGAATCCATACCTCACTATCTTCCTGATCTTTAATGTGAGTTTCTGTGAGAGCCGCAAATATAGTGTTTCCTTCTTCTAGCAGGCCCCTAATAAATGGTACTTTGTTCGTGGTTCTATTTTTTAGGCCTTGGATATTTGCAAACAAGATTGGGGAGGGATTGTTTGGAGTACTATGTGTACCTAATAGTCTTCGGGATGTATTGGCCACTCTTGGGAGGCCAGGAGGTGCTCGAGGTGTTCTATGTGCTCTTCCATCTCCCTCAGTCTCTTCATCTTCATCTGCCCTTTCCCTCCTTGCCTTTTTCCTCTGTCTCGCCCTCGCATAGCTAGAGAGTTTTTTGGGCTACCATTCGTGTTAGGTCTAGCATATCTCCAAGTCCCTTTAATATGAAAAGATGGGCATTTCATATTGTAGCAGGTCTTGTTCTCAAGTGATGTCTTGCAAAGGGATGGGTGGTGGTATTTGCAGGTTTCACCAAATCTACATTTTCCATGACTGGTTATGTTGTTGCAAATTTTGGGATGAGCAAATCTACATGAATTCCCATTATATTCGCCCTTTGGACCAAAGTTCTTTCCAGATAATATCTGCACACTGGTGTAGACAACCCCAGTAGGTGTGGCTGGGGCTGCGAGGGGTTATGTGGTGAGCTAAGTGTGGTTGTGGGTGATAGTGGGCTTGGTGTATGGGTGGGTGAGGCCTGCAGGAGGGTGGAGTTACGGGTCGGTTGTAGGTGGGCAGGTGGCAGTGGTGAGGGGGGAGACGATGTGGAAGGGGAGCCTGATATGGGGGCTTGTTGCATCCTACGTTCATCCTGCAAATGTATTTGATCAACAGCAGTAGGGTGGTCAATGGCCATAGATGGGATTAATGTGGGTGTTTTCTGGGTCTGGGGAGGTGTGGGGAGATGTGCGGCAGGGTTTGTAGATATGTAGGGTGCGAAAGGTTGTTGTTCGGTAGGCGATGTGTGTTGATGTGCAGGAGGCAATGTGGGCATTTTCATGGGAAGGTGTGCGTGTGTGGGTTGTGATATTAGTATGGGCCCTGAGGCCCCAATAGTTCCCCATTTTCTGTGAAAGGTAGCTATGTCTTGGCTATATTTCAGTCTATCTTGTACTTCTGTATTTTCTACAGTCTGTATGACTTGCCATGTGATATCGAAACAACTATCGCAGAAATGGAGGTTCTTCCCTCTTGTATTGTACGCCTCATTTATTGGTGTCAATCCTATGCAAATCCAGTGGTATGGTTGCTTGCATATCCGACATGCGGTGCCTTTATGCATGTGTATATTCATCTTACACCTCGTACAGTTGTCTCTGGTAGACATTTTTGTTTGTTTTTTTGTTTTTGTTTTTCCACCCGCCCTTACATGGGGGAGAGAGAGAGAGAGGGGTGGGGGGGGGGCTTGGAAGACAAGGAGGTGTTTGTTACGCGGTTTGTGGGGAGTGTGGGGGGGGGGGGGGGGGCCACTCATTTACACTCGTTATGTTTAAACTTTAAGTAACTTTAAGTAACACTTTCAATAATTATCTTATGAAACAGAATTCTCACTGCCCTAACCACTTTTCCCGTTTTTGGTCGACTGTTTAGCGGAATATACGGCACTCTAGGAAAATAACGAACTTTCCAGGCTACCTATATATAGTATCTATTTTAATTTTCATATTTTACCCATCAACTTGATTCAACACTGCTCAGGTTCGAATTTTCACCACATTTGGTTGCGTGGGAGATCTTTCTCTCCAATAACGTCACTACTAACCTGCGATATGGTCGAGAAATAATCTGCACTGATTTAATTTGTTTACATATTGTTTATCTCTGTTTGCTATTATTTACGATATTTGTTTTGTCGGTACCCTTTCCTGTCGAGGTTAAGTTTCGCTTTTGGTAAAATCGTATAGGGGGAGGGGAGGGGACGTGTCCAGGAGAGCGAGGGGATATATGTGTTTATGGTCTTTGCGGGTCACCGAGGGTATTTTGTTTACAGCATACGTCCTGTTCCCAAGCTAAAATTTAAAAGTTCCCCTGACTTTAATTCTCTGTATTATACTTTCCTAGTTTATTTACGTGATATACGATGTTCACTATCACTTTTAACTTAGGCTTCCTATTTTCCCATAGCCCTGTTTGATTTCATAGGACTATATAGCTAACACTTTGCTTTGGGACGTAACGGTTTTTTCTTTCCCTTCTTCTTTCCACCCGCCTTATGGGCCTGCTCTAGGCCTGTCCTAGACCAGCGCCGTGGCACTGCTGTAGGAGTTAACGGATTTTTTCTCCAAAACGCGTATATCTCTCCAGATATTTTATCAATCGGTTAGATTTTGCACTTCACAGGACCGCGACACTACGTTTGTTTTTGTGTGTGATTTTTTTTTTTTTTTTGTATGGCCTTGGCCTTGCTCGGGACCTTGGGGTTGCTCGGCCAGACAGCCTGGGGAACAGCAACAACAACAACAACTGAATAAATTGTCTAGTGGTAGCCAGGTAATTTGTTCAAATGCATTCTAGAGCCAGCAGTGTCAGGAAAACATGACGCCTATTATTCGGCTATAGTCAATTCATTATAAGTAGGCCAGATATCGTGACCCCTAACCTCTGTAACTCGAAAAGGGCTGGAGCAAAAGGGCTGTAAATCTCTGCACCTACTCCCTGGTTGACTCTTCCTAAATGGTAGACATATTATTTCGGTTACTCTAGATGTTTTTTAGTGGTAAGAGGTTGAAGTCTGGATTTTTGGCCAACCTATAATGGACACAGGGTGTAGTAACAGACGATTATCAATAATCTAGAAGGGTTCTTGCTAAAACAGCTTTCCAGAAGCTGGTTGTGCTCAACTGCCTACAGGGGTTCTTTACCCCTGCACAGCTTCTTGCTCTGTACAGGGGCACAGTGCGTCCATGTATGGAGTATTGTTCACACATATTATTTTGTTTTTTTCTTCTATGTGTGTGAGGGAGACAAAAGGCAAAACTGGTTGTAGCGAGTGCCTCCCCCAGAGTTGAAAGAGTGACAGGACCAAAATCAAGGGACGTTCGAGCCAAATGCCTGCAGACACACAGTGTTTGAAGCAATTTAAGCCATAAGAAGAAGGAAAGACTGATTTTGGCAGAGAGTTGCAAACTCAGCTGTTGAATAAAAGAAAGACTGAGAGTAACGTTTCACTCTTGGGTTGGAGAGTTGCACAGAGTAGGGGTGGGATTGTGTTGCAAGATGGGTACCACGTACCTTACGTAAAGGAAGGGGTATACACTGGAAGAGCTCTGAGGAACACTGATTATTGTAGTAGCGATAAAATAGCGAGAGGGATGCAACATTGCGGCAAAGAGAGAGAGATTGCAGAGAGCTGGTGAGTGGAATGAGTTAATGATACGAAAGGCCTTCCTTTCTACTTTGTTTAGGAGTGCGGTGTGAGAGGATCCACCCCACACATGTGAACAATACTCAATACATGGGAGCACTGTGCCCCTGTACAGAGCCAGAAGCTGTGCAGGGGTAAAACAAAAACTTGAGGCGATTGAGCACACCCAGCATCTGGGAGGATGCCTTAGCAAGACTGGTAATATTGTCCTTCCAAGTAAGAGCAGAAGAAAAAGACACAGTAAGAATATTGAGAGAAGATGAAGGATTGATTTTTGTATTGTTGAAAGATACGGGATAGTCCTCTGGGAGCTCCGAACGGGTGGATAGATGGAGAAATTGAGTTTTGGAAGCATGAAAGGCAACAAGATTTTCTCTGTCCCAATCGGAAATAGTTGTTAGATCAGAGGATAAGTGTTATATGGCTTCATTACGTTTGTTTTTGAGGGATTGCTGGCTGGGGCGTTCTGGAAAACCTATTGAGTAGTGTAAGGTAGAGTCGTCTGTGTATGAATGGATGGGACTGGAGGTACAGTTTAGAAGATCATTTATGAAAATTAGAAAGAAAATGGGAGATAGGACAGAGCCATGAGGAACATCGGATTGACAGGATGAGGAAGTGAGAGATGGCCGTCTACAACCGCAGCTATGGAATAGCCGGAAAGGAAATTAGAGACAAAGGTACAGATGGAGGGATAGACACTGAAGGAGGGTAGTTTAGATATTAAAGATTTGTGCCAAACTCTATCGAAGGCCTTCGATATGTCTAGCACAATAGAAAAGGTCTCACCGAAGTCCGGCAAGGAGGATGACCAAGAGTTAGTAAGATATGAACGAAGATCACTATTAGGAAGCCATACTGGTGATCTGAGAGTAGATTATGAGAAGAGAAATGCTTAAGAAATTTGGAAGCATGAATAGTTTCAAGAACTTTAGAGATACAAGAGATCAGAGCAATTGGACGATAGTTGGAGGGTTGAGAGCGGTCACCCTTCTTTGGGACAGGTTGAATGAGAGCAAACTTCCAGCAAGAAGGGAAGACGTTAGAGGAGAGACAGAGACGAAAGAGATTGCCTAGGCAGGGAGTCAGCACGGAAGCACAGTTTTTTAGTACAACAGGAAGAACACCACTGGACCGTATGCTCTCTTAGTATTAAGACCAGAGAGGGTAGAAAGTACATTTTTAGAAGGATTAGGATATTAGGCATAAGGAGGAGAGAGGGATGTGGAGAGGGAGGAATAGCACCGGAATCATCCAAGGTGGAGTTTCTAGCGAAAGTTTGAGCGAAGAGTTCAGCATTGTCAGAGAAAGAAGTGATGGTTGTACCATCAGAGTAGAAAAGGGGAGGGAAAGATGAGGAACAACAATTGTTGGAGAGGTTTTTGGCTTGAGAAGAGCTAGAGTTGGATAGTTCAGTGCATTTATTATTGATGAAAGAGTGCTTGGCAAGTCGAAGAACAGATTTGGCTTGATTCCTGGCAGAAGCATAGGAAGAATGAGATTCTTGAGTTTTAAGGCGTCGGTACCGTTTGAATGCTTGCTCCTTGTTGCAGACAGCAGTAGAACAAGCATGAGTAAACCAAGATTTGTTTGCATTAGTCTGATAGAAAGAAAATGGAATATAAGTTATGCGCTCATGCCGGAGAGGATTACCTCGGTAATGCGTTCAGCACTCTCCGATGGTCCTCGGCCATGGAGATAAAAGTAATTCCATGGGAAATCAAAGAAGTACTACCGGAGAGCCTCCCAGTCGGCAGCGCCAAAGTGCCACAAGCGCCGGCGGTTGGGAGGATCGGGTGGCCGTATTGGAGAGATAGGACAGGTGACAGAGATAAGTTTATGGTCGGAGGAATCTAAAGGAGTGAAAAAGTTTCACAGTATGAGAAGAAGGGATAGAAGTTAGAAACAAGTCAAGAATGTTGGGCCAATCTCCGAAGCGATCTGCGATAAGGGTTGGTTGCTGAACCAACTGCTCTAGGTCGTTTAGGATAAAAAAGATGTTGGCTTGTTCACCAGGTTGGTCAGAAGTATGAGAGGAGAGCCATTGGCGGTGGTGAATGTTGAAATATGCTAGAATGGAGATTTCTGCGAAGGGAGAGATGGAAAATGTGTTCCACTTTAGAAGTTAGATAGTCAAAGAATTTTGGATAGTCAGTAGAATTAGGGGGCATTTCTGGGTCCCCGTCCCTGGGAACTCTGAGGCTTGTATTCGTCATCTTTGGGTAAGAAATGTAGTGTAGTATGTAAGGTGATTGTAGCATAATGTATTGATAGGAGGAGAGGGTGTTTTGAAGGGCAGGCTGGGGTTGACCTCGATATTGATGAGGAACATAAATTATCAGCTAGGGAGGCCAGGTCGTGAACTAGGAGTTCCAATTGTCCTAATCAACCACCTAGCACTCTCCATGAGTACCGCCCTGTTCGGCTGGTGCTTACATCTTCCTCCTAACAATTCTAGGGGTGGGATTTCCTGTCCCAACCCCCAGGGGCTATCTGCGCCACAAAGTGACGGCGGTTGGGTCACCACATCCCTACGCCATGAGGAGGATCCTCTCACTCAGCACTTCTAGACAAAGTAGAAAGGATAGCCTTCCGTTTCATTAACTCACGTCCACTTACTGGTTCAAATGACGTCATGCGCACCAGATCCGAAGAGTTGATGGAGAAATATCGCAAGATGATCCAGCACTACAAAAACAAGTCAAGGAATATCATCATCTCAGGCATTCTCCCCAAGATCGACGCACCTGACAAATTCTACGACAAGGCCTTCAGCACAAATAGCCGACTAAAATATTTGTGTCTGAGGGAAGAAGTTGAATTCACCAACCTCTGGGACAACTTCTACAACCAGCCTACTCTGTTCCGCAAGGATGGCACTCATCTAAACCCTGTGGGTTCAGCACGCATGGGTCGTCTCCTACACGAAGCAGTCCGCAGCCATGGATCAAAAAACGCCATCCGAGAAGAAGCAGCAGTGGACATAAAATCATCCAACGCCAAGAAAAAAACAGAAGCAACCGAGGACCACCAGTGATAAGGACCGAAGACAGCGAGGACCGAGGACAGCCATGAACATAAATGTAGATCCGACAAGAACCAAAAATATTATTAAAGAGCGTTCCGTGAGTTCTAAAATAACAAATTTAAAGGTTTTCTATGCAAACGCTCGTAGCATACGCAATAAATTTTCAGATTTAGAGGAGCTAGTGTTTACAGAAAATTATGATGTGATTGGCATAACAGAATCTTGGCTCAATACAGAAGATAGAGACTTTTTAGCAGAGTATTCACTTCCCGGTTATGTAATATTTGAGAAAAGCCGAATAAATCGAAATGGAGGTGGCGTTTTACTTTATATCAAAGAAATGTCTTAACCCTACCCTCCTGTCAAAACCTCAAATTGTGAACGTCGACGCATCTTTTGTGCTAATAAAGAATAATAAAGGTACAAAAATAATACCTGCATTAATATACAGACCACCAGCTCAATCAGTGCAAACTGACCAAGCAAATAACGAACAAATTGCAGATGTAAGTAACTCACAAGATACCGTCATTTTTGGCGACTTTAATTTACCTGTGACCAAGTGGGGCGATACTCTTACTTCACACTCCGGACATGACTTGTATACGAACTTGCAAGAGAGTTCGCTTTATCAATTTGTTCGAACGCCGACCCGTGGTAATAACGTTCTTGACATTGTACTTGCAACAAAAGAAGAATTAATAGAGAATTTGAATGTTGGTGATGAATTCAGTAACAGCGACCATCGTACGATAACTTTCACTTTAAAGTTTACTAGTAACGAACCAAATAGTAGCATCGAAAAAGTCCCTAAATTTCAAGAAAGCAAACTTCCATAAACTTAGAGCTATGTTTAAAGAAACTAACTGGAGCTTTTTAATTAACAATAACGACATAAATACATCTTGAAAGTTATTCGAAACCACTTACCTAAAAGCAGTGCAAGACTGCATACCATCGAAAATACGGCGTCCAGGCCATAATAATAAGTCCAAATGGTGGAATAAAGATATTTCAAACTGCCTGCTTGCTAACAAATTTGCTAATGATAGATTAAAATCCTCACAAAATGACGAAGAACGGGTGAAATTTGTAGAGCTACGACGCAAAGCCAAAAAGTTAATTAAGCAAAGTAAAAAGACCTTAGAGTTACATATTGCGAATCAAAGTAAAACAAACCCGAAAGAATTCTATAGTTATATCAGAAAGAAAAAAAGTAGTTACTTCAACTGTTGGAACCGTTAGTCGATGAAAATGGAGAATACACCAAAGGCGAAGTACAAATGAGTAATGCCCTCAATACCTTTTTTGCATCAGTTTTTACAACAGAAGACCTCAGTGATATCCCTACACCATCGCCGATTCAGATTGATAATTCAGATGTTTTAAGCAATATCACCGTTACAGAGAGAGAAGTATTGAATTGTTTAGATAAACTCAAGGTAAATAAAACGCCTGGACCTGATACAATCTCGCCTAGAGTTCTAAAGGAAGCTAAGGATGAGCTCTCCAAACCACTGACATTACTATTCAATAAATCCTTGCAGTTTGGAACTATGCCTGATCAGTGGAAGCTAGCCAACGTAACACCGATATTCAAAAAAGGCAGCAAATCCCTACCAATTAGCTTAACCTCAGTTGTATGTAAAATGCTAGAAACGGTCATAAGAGACAGACTCGTAAATCACTTAGAGGAAAATAACATACTTAAAGATACTCAACACGGCTTTCGTAAAAAACGTTCCTGTTTAAGAAACCTCTTAGACTTCTTCCACGATATCCTCAACCTCTACGATGAGAGTAAAGCTGTAGATATTATATACCTTGATTTTCAAAAGGCCTTTGACAAAGTTCCCCACAAACGTTTACTGCTAAAACTAAAAGTGCATGGAATACAAGACGGTGTGTTGAAATGGATAGAAAATTGGCTCAGCGACAGAAAGCAAATAGTAGTCATAAACGGTAAGGCATCTTAATGGACCAATGTAAGTAGCGGGGTACCCCAGGGATCGGTACTAGGACCAATTATCTTTCTAATTTACATCAATGACATAGATGAGGGTATCACCTGTACAATCTCAAAATTTGCTGACGATACAAAAATTGCAAATAGCGTACTCTCAAAAGAACAAGTTGACGATATGCAACACAATCTAGATAAATTGTCATGTTGGGCCCAAATTTGGCAAATGAGTTTCAATGCGGATAAATGTAAAGTACTACATATCGGATACCTAAATGAGAAAGCAAACTATTCGATGAATGGCACTCAGCTTAAGAATGTAAACAGAGAAACCGATCTGGGAGTAACAATATCGAGTAACCTAAAACCGAGTCAACAATGTTCAGAAGTTGTTAAGAAGGCAAACAAAATAATTGGCTTTATAGGCAGGTCATTTGAGCATAAATCCAAAGAAGTTATCCTAACCCTTTACAATTCCTTAGTCCGCCCTCTTCTGGAATACTGCGTTCAATCCTGGTGCCCTTATTACCAAAAAGATATAAACAAGCTAGAACGAGTTCAACGTAGAGTTACCAAAATGATACCAAGCCTAAAGAACAAACCATACGAAGAGCGTCTTACAGAATTAAATCTATTTCCTTTAACCCAGCACAGATTAAGAGGTGGCTGAATTCAAGTGTTCAAAATCATCAAAGGCATCGACAATATGAACTGTAGTAAGTACTTCACCATCGACCAATCTAATTACACGCGGGGAAACGGTTGCAAAATTATTGGTAAATCTTTTAACTCACACGAATCTAAGAATTTCTTCTTCAATCGAGTTGTCAACTTGTGGAATGGGCTTCCCCGAAACGTTATAGACTGCATCACTGTTGATTCATTTAAACTCTGCGTAGACAAATATCTCGCATCAAACCCGCGACTGACTGCGTTTGTAAATGAATAACTTTATTTTTATCCCCCCTCAGTTACTAACCCATCTGTCCCCTACTAACTTCCTAATCCTGCCACGGACATTAGTTCCAGGGCAGTAATTCCCTTTCCAATGTTCCCTTACCCACTCTAAACCACTGTTTGGACACTTGATCCTCAGTGTTTTGGAGGACAAGCAACCTAGAAGGGTCACTAGATCTGTTGCTTGATTTCCTTTGTACTCCCTTTGTACTTACCAATTATCTGCAGTCTCTCTTTCCCTTCGCCACAATGTTGCATCTCTCTCACTATTCTACCGCTACTACATTAATTAGTGTTCCTCAGAGCTCTCTCAGTGTATACCACCCCCTCTTCGTAGAGCACGTAGCACCCGCCTTGCAACACAATCCCACCCCTACTCTGTGCAACTCTCCTACCCAAGAGTGAAATGCTATTCTCAATCTTTCTTCTATTCAATAGCTGATCTCTGGAACTCTCTCCCAGAATCAGTCTTTCCCTCTTCATATGACTTACATTGCTTCAAACTCCGTGTGTCCAGGCATTTTGGCTCGAACTTTTGATTTTGGCCCTGTCACTCTTTCAAAACTCTGGGGGAGGGGCACTCGCTAAAGGGCAGTTCTTCCTTTTGTCTCCCTCACTCACATAGAACAACTAAAAAAATAGCACTCACCTGTTGTATGGATAGGCCTCTAAGCAAGACTACAACAAATATGTTTGGTGTTAGCAAGACTACAACAAATATGTTTGGTGTTAGCAAGACTACAACAATAGTTTGGTGTTAGCAATACAACAAATATGTTGGTGTTAGCACTACACAAATATGTTTGGTGTTAGCAAGACTACAACAAATATGTTTGGTGTTAGCAAGACTACAACAAATATGTTTGGTGTTAGCAAGACTACAACAAAATTTGGTGTTAGCAAGACTACAACAAATATGTTTGGTGTTAGCAAGAATACAACAAATGGCTGCGTGTTACTGGAAGAGTTAACGTAAATTTAGGCCCCTTTTTATGAGATACCAATTGCCAATAGACGATATTATTAATCTTAGGAAAGACATCATATAGCAAACGGGATTCATAATACGATGAAGTTTCTGTATGCACCCCCCCCCCCCCCCCCCCCCCTCCTCTCTCTCTCATCTCTTTCTTTCATTTTTGTTCTCTCTCTCTCTCTCTCTCTCTCTCTCTCTCAACAATATCGATTTCATACTCGAATACCAGATCAACTCGTATAAACTATAACATAAAGATGGATTTGGAAAGAGAAGAGACGGTGTAGTACTCAACATTAAACAAATATATGCTCACTTGAGGTTCAAATTCCTTCTAATAACTCAGAACTGGTGTGTGTCAAAATTAATAACAAGGATATGGACATTAATGTGGTTGTCGTATATCGTCGACCAACTCATACTATTTAAGAGGATTTAAGCCTATACAATAATCTACAAAAAAAAAAAAAAAAAAAAATCATTGGCGATTTTAATCCTCCCAATATCCACTTGAGAAAATTAATAGGATCAGACAACGCATAAGTAAAAATTACCGAATTTATTAAAGATAACTTCTTTTATAAATTAATCCAGAAGCTCACCAGGGGAGATAATATTTTAGACCTAGTAATCACGACCCACGAAAATTGAATTTCTGATCTAGAAGTTTTGAAATTAATATCCAACTGCGATCATAATATCATCAGGCTCCAACTTAACATGTCGCATACCAACAGTACTAGCGAAACTTTTTCCAACTATAATAACAGACTTCAATAGCCTACAAAAATGAACTGCATGATATAAACTTCCATCTCGAAGGACTCACCAACATTAACAATATATGAGAAATATCTTACAGAAATATTCATGAGTGCCCCCTAAAAAACATGTCCCTATGTGCAAAAGACACAGTAAGAACATTTTCAAACCCCTTTGGTACGATATTAATATCAGTAGAGCAATTGGGGAAAAAACCCATTTACACAGGCTAAAAAGATAAATAAATATTCATACCATAAGTAAACAATACTCGGCCGCTAGAAGAAAATTAAAATCGCTAATAAAAACGCCATAGAGGAAATATGAAATCAGCTTAGCTAAAGATAGCAATACTAACCCAAAGCAATTTTACAGATACATAAATAGTAGCAAACAAATAAAAAGTGGTATAAGGCCCATATTTAACACCCAATATGTGCTAGAAACAGATAGCAGAGACATAGCCAGTAATCTTAACGATTATTTCAGTTCCGTTTTCACCACTGATACCAACATAAACAATCCACAAGCTATTAATCAAACATGCAAAGTTGTACTTCGTGATATCAAAATCAACCAATCAAACGTAATGAAAAACATTGATTTACTGAAAATAAATATATCTCCCGGCCCAGACCTGTTCGTCCCTAAAATCCTAAAATTGGTCAAAGATGAAGTTGCCAAAGCTATAACTAAAATGTGTTACATGTCACTCCAACCTGGACATTTACCCATTGACTGGAAGACAGCGAAAATAACACCAATATTTTAAAAACAAATACAAAAAAATACTAGGTAATTACAGACCCATTAGCCTAACTTCCATTATTGCAAAACTATTAAAATCAATCATAATTTACGAAATTGTACTTTTCATTGAGAATATCAATCGAATAAATAACAGTCAACACGGCTTCAGAGCAAAGAGATCATGCCTAACGCACCTTATAGAATTAAATGACAGCTTATATAAAATTTATGATTATACCAAAAGTCTTGATAGAGTGTACTCGGGCTTTCAAAAGGCCTTCGACAAGGTCCCTCATAATAAATTGCTTCAAAAGGTGGAGAGCTTAGGAATACAGGGCAAAACACACGATTGGCTATGTAACTGGTTAAACGAATACAAGCAAAAACCAGTTATTAATGGAGTTGAATCAAATTGGACTCCAGTGACTAGTGGAGTCCCTCAGGGCTCATTACTGGGTCCAATATTGTTCACACTATATATTAATGATATAGACAAAGGCATCAATAATATAATTTCCAAATTTAGTAGGGTCATTTGCTTGGAATCCGTGACCATTTTGTTCCTACCTTTTTCTCTCGATGGATTTGACAACCTGAACCATTTTAAAGGAAAATTTCCTCCTATGCCCCTCTGAAAAATGACGGCTAACTCTGCTAGAGCCCAATATTCAAAATGGCCACCAACGCCATCTTGAAAAACATGAAATGTAATATCTCTGGCATCAGATGAGCTACAAGGACGAATAAGGTGTCCTTTTTCACTACTTCTGGCATTACAAATCGACTGGAATGGTTATTGTATTGTATTGTATTGTATATTGTATTGTATTATACTAATTGTACATACTAATTTGCCACTTCACTGTCACTACATGATTCACTGTATGAGCCACTATCAGAATCACTGTCCTCACTTTCGCTGCTATCATCACTGTTGTTCTCTGCCTGCGGTGTATATATAATATTACTTTTTTACTGTTTCAGATGGATCCCATGCCCATCTGATGAAAATCGCCGACTTGTGAAGTGACCGAATAATGGAAGAGAGAGTGAAGAGTTAAGACATTAAATGAATACGAGTGCATTTTACTCTGTGGTAAGCGATGTACCGCAGATGATCGTTTGGAAAACATTACACCTGAGAAGTGGGAATCCATCCGGGAAAAGTCTTTACAATGGAAAGAACTTGATAAGTTTCAACATATACATGAAAATGTGGATTGGGAGAAGGGACCAAAGGGTCACCACATGCATAGCACTTGTTACGCATCATTATCCAGCAAGTGCAAGCTCTCTCAAGCCGAAAAACGCAAACACAAATCCGAGGAACGTCTTGAAAGAGATGAAGCATCAGATCAACAAGACCCTTCCCCAGAGGCCAGTGCACCTAAAAGGCTCCGCTCCAGTATGGGTGTCCTTCACGATAAGACTCTATGTGTGTGGTGCATGAAAGGGGCATACAAGAGTAGTGATCGTGACAAGCAGATTTTACTCCTATCAACAGTAGATGCCTGGACTAAATTCAAGTTAAAGTTACATACTGTCCGTCTGGAAGATGAGGTCATGAGATTGAGACTTGACACTCTGATTGCATCCATCCCAGATAGTCAAACAGCATTGGGGTTGGAAATCCGCTACCATCGTGCGTGCTGGCGCAAATATGTAAGCGACCACAAGCCCCTTTCAGATGAAAGCACTCAACATCTGCAGCGTGTAAACCTCCGAGAGGCCCAAGCTTTCTTCTTCATCATATTCGTCAAGTCATCTTCAAAGACCATGAAATTCGCACACTGCAAGGCCTGCTGCAGGACTATAAGCGCATTATCTCAAATCACGGACATAACTCAGTAGTAAAATCCAGCTACTTAAAGGAAATTCTCGTCAATGAATTTGGGAAAGACATTGGATTTCATGAACGCATTCAAAAGAATGTGAGTGAACTGGTATATGATACAACAGCAGCAGGTACATACATCGAGGTGGCAATATCTTCATTGGGTGTCAGCAATGATCAGTTGGTGATGAATGTTGCGGCACGACTCAAAGAGCAAGTCATCAGGACAAATACTATTCCCTGGCTCCCATATATACACGAGTTGGAGAGAGAAGAAGACCTCAGTGAGCTCCTGCTGAAGCTGCTCACATGGCTGAAACACCCAAATAAGTCTGCAATTGATGACAGTCCATCCGTCCGATCGATTGCATCTATCCTCACAAGCTACATCACTGGAAAACGCACTGCATTTGAGATAAATCTCTCTGTCTTGCTACATGGACTGACCAAGAGTAGTTAGATAGTCGACATAATGCACAAAGATGGACTGGGCATCAGTTACAATGACATACTTATGCTGCGAGATTTTTGGGTGGTCAATGACCTCAAGTGCTCATCTGATTGCCCCTTCGAACTAGCTGAGGGTAAGCCTGCTATCGCTATAGCAAACTGAAGCAGTTCTTGAATGAGAGAGTGTATTCCAAGACCAAGTCTCTCAACGACAGAGTTCCCCGTAGCAAGCGTTTGAACTTTTCAACTCAGGAATTGAAGAAAGCAGATGGTGAGAACCTGAAGGGAAACACTGAGGAAAATGAGCGTAATGCCTTGGCCTCTGTTCTCGGACTGGTTGAAACGAGTGGTGCCCTCAAACTTCAAGAAGTCCTGCAGCATCGTGTTACAGCCGAGTGCCTTTCCATCTTCAACGTCAATGGAACCATCCGTAAGGCACAGAAAAGCAAGCTTCAACAAAAACTAACTATGACTGTCATTCCAGAGCCTGATGTATACACGTCTATTATTGATATGGGCCTCATCTGGCGCCTAACAACTCCTACCATTGAAGACAGAGAGAAGGGAGACGGTACCAAATATACCTAGGGGGATTATGCAGAGAAGTTGGTGCACTTCGTTCTAACGAGACACAAGCATGCTGAGCGCATCATTTGCGTCAATGATTCATATGATCAGAATTACACAATCAAGGACAGTGAGAGAATACTGCGCCAAAAAAACTGCCAATCAGCAATGTCTTCATGAAGACAGAAGATAAATTTCCTTCTAGTAAAGTTTACCATGCTCTCCTGGGTAAACCTGAGAACAAAATCCGCCTTCAGGCATTTCTTCAAACGGAATTCCAGAGAACAGCAGCAACAACTAGCACCGAGATCATCTACTGTGTAGTTGGCAGCACTGCAAAGAATCTCACCACAGGCAAGCTTGTGCCAGAGCTCCCATGCTCCCATGCAGAGGCAGATACGGCAATGCTCACCATATTATATAGTGTGCTCCGGTCAGACAGCTACACAGCAGCTGTCGTTCTTGACACAGAGGACACAGACAACTACGTGCAAGCGGCATATGTTGCTCACAAGACAACAGGAATCCTGTGTGTGAAACGCAAACGTCAGCTTATCGATGCCCGATGTTTGTGCAGTGAGGCAATGGCTGCATCCATCATACCACTTCATGTCCTCACTGGGTGTGACCACAACTCTGGCTTCTATGGAGCAAGCAAGAAGCTCATCGCAGATCGTCTGGAGAAGTCTAAAGAGGCACACGACCTGCTAGGAGCATGTGGTACACAGCTCCTAGTCACAGAACAGGTCATCAGTGATTTGGAGCGGTTTGTCATTCGATATGTCTATGGTGATACCAAAAGCAAGACCCTGGGAGATGCGAGGGCAGCGAAGTGGAGAGCTCAGAAGAAAAAAAGCACTATCTGACTTGTGCCTGACTTGGACAGTATCCGTCCACACTTGGAGCGTGCAAACTATCTTGCATATTTGCAAAAGCATTACCAGCTCCAAAGTCACCCCTCACCGATCGGCCATGGATGGCATCTTGTAAATGGCCTATGTCTGCCTGTCCGTTCAACCCAGCCCCCACTTCCCCCATCCATACCACTACCTACAAATCCGCAGGCAGAGAACAACAGTGATGATAGCAGCGAAAGTGAGGACAGTGATTCTGATAGTGGCTTATACAGTGAATCATGTAGTGACAGTGAAGTGGCAGATTCGTATGTACAATTAGTATAATACAATACAATAACAATACAATAACAATACAATATACAATACAATACAATACAATACAATAACCATTCCAGTGGATTTGTAATGCCAGAATTAGTGAAAAAGGACACCTCATTCGTCCTTGTAGCTCATCTGATGCCAGAGATATTACATTTCATGTTTTTCAAGATGTCGTTGGTGGCCATTTTGAATATTGGGCTCTAGCAGAGTTAGCCGTCATTTTTCAGAGGGGCATAGGAGCTAATTTTCCTTTAAAATAGTTCAGGTTGTCAAATCCATCGAGAGAAAAAGGTAGGAACAAAATGGTCACGGATTCCAAGCAAATTACCCTACTAATCTAAACAAAATCACTGTGATCATCTAAACAAATGTCAGATACTACAAATAGGCTCTAAAAAACAATAAATACGAATACCACATGAACGAGGAAAAGATAAAGACCGTATCACAGATAAAAGACCTAGGAGAGCTTATAAACGAAAATTATAAAATCTACAAGCCAATGCACCGCAGCAACTAACAAAGCAAACAGAGCACTAGGATTCATTAAAGAAATTTGAATTGTCATCGTAAAGACATAGGTAACCATTATACAAAAGTATTGTGAGGCCGCATCTGGAGTATGCTGTGCAGTTTTGGTCTCCCTACTTAATAAAAGACATAGAAAAACTCGAATGAGTTTCAACGTAGAACAACAAAGTTGATCCCTTCCCTTAGAAATAAACCATACAATGAGAGATTAAGAGAACTCGATCTGTTTTCGCTTAAGAAACGGAGAATAAGGGGACAGCTAATAGTGTTTTAAAATAATAAAAGGATTTAGTAACATAAATTCCAATAATCTATTTAAGATAGCCAAAGAGAGTTCCACAAGAGGAAACAAATTAAAACTAATAGGCAGGAAAGCGAACCTAGACACAACTAAATATTTCTTCAGAAAAAGGTTAGACTCATATCACAGAGAAGTTGGTCTGGAGTAGAATATGATTACTGACAAGAGAACCTGGCAGAAATGAACACTGTTTTCAGTTGAGGAGAGTCGAAAAAAGGTGAAAGTATGCATGCCATTTCCTCTCCATTTCTAACTATTGTATACATTTCTTCAGACAATTTCCAAGCCCTGCAAGGTTATTCACTTCTAACTATTTTCATGTACAGCAAATTGCCTGAGGGAGCGAAAGATGGGGAGAGAGCCCTCATATTTGCTATCCTTTCCTTCCATTGTCTCTAAGGGTTACTATTTCTACTAGTATTAATCTTGGCCACCACGCAGAGATCGTAATATCTGTGTGGCCCGTGTATCTACGTAAAGTTATGTAAATATATCTCTCACTCTCTCCTATTAAGCCTTTCAGAATACGATGAAGCTTCTCACACTCTTTAATATAAGTTTTTCATAATGGGATGAAGCTTTCCTCTCTTTCACACACACACACACACACACACACATATATATATATATATATATATATATATATATATATATATATATATATATATATATATATATACCGGTATATATATATATATAATTATATATACTGTATATAATCAGGTAATATGCACAGTTTCTTTTACCATTTTTTATGATACACTGAAAAAACTTCCCTGAACACTGCAGGCCGAGCAAAATAGAGGCAGCTCAAAGATGCCAGTGTTCAAATAGCGAGATAAACACACCAAATGAGAATGAGAGAGAGAGAGAGAGAGAGAGAGAGAGAGAGCATTACAAGAAGTTACAAGTAATAGTTAATATCTCAGATGGAACTTGCGGTCCATTCCGAGGAGATACTCCGAAGTGGAAGCAGAGAGAGACTGTTTAGTGCCACTAGACTCTTTACAAAGTGTGTAAAATACTATCTACTCTCTTCTTGACCTGCTCCACTGAAGAACTATTTACAACTTCGGAGGGAAGTTTGTTCCAGGTAGAACAGATCTTATATGTGAAAAGGTTTCCACAGATACTAGTGCTAAACCTTCATTTCAATTTCCAGCCATGGTTGCGTGTTGTATTCATATTGAGCTAAAATCATTTTGTTATAATCCACGTTGTCAAACCCATTAAGTATTTTAATAACTTCAAGATCAAGAACTCTCAACCAGTCTTCATAGCTCATGCTTCTAAGGCTCTAAGTGATAGAATAAGCTTTGTAGCCCTAGCTTCTACTCTTTCCAGTCGCTCTATATCTTTCCTGAGTGCTGGAGACCAGAATTAAATAGCATACTCAAGGAGAGGCCGTATCAGAGCATTGTAAAGTGTGAGGACTATTTATTTATTTCTATACTTAATTTGCCTCTAAATATAACCCAATTATTTCTGAGCTTTCTTCTCTACTTCAATGCACTGCTTGGAAAACTTTAGGTCACTGCTAATCAGAACACCCAAATCTGTTTCTAAGACAGTCACTTCCAGAGGCATTCCCATTAGTGAATAGCCTGAATTGGGGTTTGCTTGGCTGATATGTATCACCTTGCACTTTTCCAAGTGTAGAGGCATCTACCATGTCTCTGACCAGTCTGTAGAGGTCCATCCTGAGCTGTTCAATCCCTTTGGGGCTTTTCACATTTATTCCAAGCTGTATGTCATCTGCAAACTTGGAGATCACACTCAACAGACCAATATCGATGTCATTGACATATATGATAAACAGTAGTGAGCCAAGGACAGATCCCTGTGGAACTTCAGAAGTGACTGAAGTCCACTCAGAAGAAACACCATTGATTACCGCTCGTTGTTGTCTACCTGTTAGCCAACTATCTATCCAAATTGTGACCTCTGTATTGATGCCTAGCACACTCAATTTTGACATTAGCCTGCAGTGAGAGAGAGAGAGAGAGAGAGAGAGAGAGAGAGAGAGAGAGAGAGAGACAAGTACGAGAAATTGAGGTGAGGGACTGGAAACAAATGTAAGGAAGTTAAAATGCTTAGTACCAACTTACGATCTCTGTCTCTCTCTCTCTCTCTCTCTCTGTATATGAGTGTGTATATACATATTTATATATACGTATACAGTATATATATAGGGTGTATTGAAACAACTGTTACAGACTATGACGAACACATTGTAAAATGGAAAATAAACACATATTGTTGTATCACATTTTTCCCAAAAATGTGTTATTTTAGAGATAAATGCCTTTTTAGAAATGTATCAAAACAGGGTTACAAGTAAAGCACTAAATTATTAATACATGATAAACCTATTTATTATCGACTTCGCTAAAGGGAAAGCATGGGTTTACCTATTCACACATTAGTAATTACGAAATAAAAGTATCTAAGAATGTGGTGATGATATTATGTGGTTAGCAGATAAATACTAATTATTAGCAACATATTAGCATAAACAAAATATGTAACATTTGTAACTCTGGTCATGGGACATAATGCTGATGCCCAAGTCTGAGTCGGGTATCCGAACGAAGCAGAAGGTAATTCAATCGTTTGTGAAGCGTAGTTCTAATGGGGGCTGATCGTTCTCGCGCAATTGTTACGTATTTAATGAAGATAGTATACTGTATGTACAGTTATGTTCAGGAATGAAGAGTCATCGAGCAATACGAACAGTTATAGGAGCCAAATGTTACATACCGTACAATTGTGACCACGCATACCTGACCAAACACTCATGTTATAAAAGAGTCAGGGTAAAGAAAATTAATGACATCACAGACATACATACACACACACACATAAACCTCTCACTTCCATGTTTATGTAAGGTAAATAAAATAAGCGTGACAAAGGGAGACATGTGTGTGTGTGTGTGTGTTTCCTTAGTCATTGTTCATTGTCTCAATTATAACGTCATCGACTATTACTGACAATATTGGTGTGTAACAGTTGTACTGTACAAATAATAGGTTATATATTTGGAAAACAGGCATGATATCATGTCCACGCCGATTATTCGATATTTGAGCAGATTCGAGTGGAATCCGAAGCTTCATAAAAGGCCTCGAATCATTTTTCAAAACTGTATTACATCCCTTGGTGGGAATTATACAGTATTTGTTTCAATTAATCTTTTATTACACTGTAATTACCATGTACAGTCACGAGCATAAATACTGTCACACCAACCAAATAATGTTCGAACCTTTGTCTCCAAAGGTATTACAAAATTTGTATTCAAACTCACAATTGTTTCTGTATTTCATTCTAGCTACCGTCAAACGATTGTATTCAGCTTAGTATAAGCCCCTAGTGATGAAGGAGTTGACGTTATCTGGTTGATGTCGCAGCATTTATGATCGTGACTGTACAGCAGTGGTAATTAATTCTGATCGATTTAGAAGTGTCGAACTGATTAAAAGAATCTCTGAAATTCAAATACCCAGTATAAATTAGTTAGGAGATTCAATTCAACCGGAGACCGCTTCGAATATGTTTGTATATGAATGCATGTTCACAACTGAACAATACATTAAATAACATTGGGCAATAACTTCGTAATGCCCACATTTTGTGGTTCTATTTATCATTCAACATTGGTAATAATTACTAACATATGACAGTAATATCTGCAGACCACTTGAAGATCGTAATTTGTTTCATCCAAGATACCTTCGGTGTTTCCTATGTTGAAAGAAAGATACATAAATGCTTGATATTAACAGAAAATAATTTTAGTTGTAAACGGTTTGTAAAGGGAACATAAATTACATTATGTCAACCCGAAAACTAATTATGTTTATAATTCAACATTCCTGGGTATAAACTAGGAGATTGGGAGGAGGAGGCGGAAGGAGGAGGGGGGGGGGAGATGAAGGGGTACACCAATACCAGTGTTCGGTTTATAGCACATGCTTGGACGACACTGATTATTTTACTGTATATCCTGTAAATCATTAATACTTAATAATTTTATATTTCATTATAGAATAAAATAAACTTGTTTTTTTAATCTGTACTTGAAATCTGTAAGTGTTGTTTCAATACACCCTATTCTATATATATATATATATATATATATATATATATATATATATATATATATATATATATAATACTGTATATATATAAACATATACATATATATATATATATATACCGGGTATATGTATATGTATATATATATATATATTTTGTTTAATACATACGAGGTTGTAAGAAATGGCAATTTCTGCGTTGGAAATTTTATTATTCAAAGTTTCCAGGTCTCTGATGAGTTTTCGCTGGGTGGCAGGAAGTAGATGAAGGAGATGAGCAAAATTCATGGTGGTACAGGGTTACATTAAAGTACATGATGATACAGGATATACGACGCGTTTCACTGGACAACCAGCATTATCAAGTAAGGAAGGAATGATATAAAAGGTAAACAGGAAGGGTATATATAGAGGGTGGAGGATCAGAGGAGGCGGAAAACAGGGGGCAAAAGTCTGCTATTGGTGGAAGGGAAAACTAGGAGAGAAAAAGGGGGTAACCGCTTCACGCATGCGCACTGGATGCGGGATGGTGGTCGATAGGTGGGGTCGAAGCTGATTGGCTGCGTGTCGAGGGGCGTGGCACGAGGGGCGACACGCAGCCAATCAGCTTCGACCCCACCTATCGACCACCATCCCGCATCCAGTGCGCATGCGTGAAGCGGTTACCCCCTTTTTCTCTCCTAGTTTTCCCTTCCACCATTAGCAGACTTTTGCCCCCTGTTTTCCGCCTCCTCTGATCCTCCACCCTCTATATATACCCTTCCTGTTTACCTTTTATATCATTCCTTCCTTACTTGATAATGCTGGTTGTCCAGTGAAACGCGTCGTATATCCTGTATCATCATGTACTTTAATGTAACCCTGTACCACCATGAATTTTGCTCATCTCCTTCATCTACTTCCTGCCACCCAGCGAAAACTCATCAGAGACCTGGAAACTTTGAATAATAAAATTTCCAACGCAGAAATTGCCATTTCTTTCAACCTCGTATGTATTAAAGAAAATTTATTACCTGGCTTTACCAACATATATATATATATATATATATACAGGGTGTTTCATAAATACCTTTCATAAATTTCAGAATGAATAGACTTAGCAATAATAAATATACTTTACTATGTGACGGTTTTGGAAATTTCTCATATTTACAGGGATATTACACATTTTAGTTTAAATAGGAAAGTCTAGGGGATGAACACAATCAGTAGATTAACATCACCTCAGAACAGCATCACAGCAGAAAATCCACATGCAACAACAACGAGGGGACATCAGGAACGCTTTTCGATTAATGTTTGGGCCGGTATCCTTGGTGACCATCTAATCGGACCTTTTATGTTACCACAACGACTTACAGGCAATGTGTACACCAGATTTCTTCAGGATGACTTACCCCTACTACTTGAAGGTGTGCCTCTCAGAACACGTAGACAAATGTGGTTCATGCAGGATGGGGCTCCAGCTCACTTTGCACGAGGTACGAGGGATTTCCTTAATGTTATGTACCCTGATAAGTGGATAGGCCGTGGTGGTCCCATCGCCTGGCCACCTAGATCACCGGACCTAACTCCACTTGACTTTTATCTTTGGGGACACTTGAAGAGCAGGGTGTATGCTACACAAATCAACACCCGTCAGCAACTGTGGCAACGAGTTTAAGAGGCATGCAGAGAAGTAAGAAACTCACCAGGGATATTTGAAAGAGTGCGACAGTATCTTATGCGCCGAGCCCAAGCCTGTATCAACGAGGGTGGGAGAAACTTCGAGCAACTATTGTAAATACTGTAAAATACATTGATGTTCAAACATTTATGACAAAATAAAGTAATTGAGGTGATGGTAATCTACTGATCGTTTTCATCCCCTAGACTTTCCTATTTAAACTCAAATGTGTAATATCCCGGTAAATATGAGAAATTTCCAAAACCGTCACATTGTAAAGTATATTTATATATAGGCTACAGTATATATATATATATATATATATATATATATATATATATATATATTTGTTTTTTTTCTCCAACTATTCCCTTTTGAGCACAGGTTGAGAGCCTGTACACTTTACCGCTGAACACTGTCAGGCCCGTGAGGTCTCGTTCCAGTCAAATGAGTGAGACATGTGTAGCAACAACTCAAGGCTCAAAGCAGCCCCATCTCTGAAGCTGCTTCGCATCCGTGCTTCAGCATCTTATCCCCCAGACTCGGACCCTCACTCTCAGAACGCCACCTATTGAGCAATTAATTCACTAGGCATTGCCCCCCTGTAGCAATTTTGAATGTGGGAATATTCATACAGAGCTATTTAATCAGGGAACTATGAGGGTATTTTGTTGGCGTTTCAGTGGGCATTTTGACAATGCACAAATTTCATCTAAATAATATCCTCCCATTGACATATCAAGATTAGAACCCAGGTCCATTGGATTACCAGTCCAGTGGCAAGACCACTCCACCACACCTCCCCTAATATACTGTATACACTGTATATATTATATATATATATATATATATACTGTATAACAGTGTACATATAATAATGGTGGAGTGGTCTTGCCACTGGACTGGTAATCCAAAGATCCTGGGTTCAAATCCTGATGTGTCAATGGGAAGATATTATTGGGATTGAAATAGTGCTGTACCTAGTATCAGTGCATTACCACAAAGCCAACCGAAACATCAACAAAATTCCCTCATTGTTCCCTGATTAAATAGCAGTGTTGAATATTCCCATATTCAAAATAGGCTATACGGGGGCAATACCTAGTGAGTTAATTGCTCAATAGGTGGCGTTCTGAGAGTGAGGGTCTGAGTCTGAGAAGTGAGACAGTGAAGCGTAAAGGCGAAGCAGCCTCGGAAGTGGGACTGCTTCGAGCCAGAGTGGGCAACCAAGAGCCGCGCGTCTGCGATGGCAGGTTGGCAAGGGCTGGTTGTAGCTCGTGCTTCACTTGTATCACTTCCTAGGCTTGAACAAGACCTCACGGGCTTCACCGTGTTGAGCAGTGAATGTGCAGGCTTTCAGCCTGTGCCCGAGAAAAAGTAGTTGGGATATAGAAAAAAAAAAAAAAAAAAAAAAAAATATATATACTGTATATATATAATATATACTGTATATATATAATATATACTGTATATATATAATATATACTGTATATATATATATATATATATATATATATATATATATATATATATATATATATATACTGTATATATATATATATATTGATATATATATACAGTATAATTATCTATATAAATGTATATATATATATTATATACAGTATATTCTGTATGGTTACATTCCTCCCCCCCCCCCCCGCCCTCTCTCTCTCTCTCTCTCTCTCTCTCTCTCTCTCTCTCTTTCTCTCCTTCAAGACTCCTTCCTTTGCACCAGAGAAAAAGTAAACATTATTTAGCCTTTGTGGTCCGGGGGGGGGAAGGGGGGGGTGGGGGGGAAGGGGGGGGGGGAGGGAGAGAAGGGGTGAAGGATGATGGGGAGGGGAGGGAGGAAGGGAGAGGTAGTAAGTGAGATAAAATATAGGGGGGGGTGGAGGAAAGAAAAGAGGAGTTAGAGAGATAAGGGAGATGAGAGGGAGTGGAAGAAAGGGGGTGGGGGTAGAGAGGAAGAATCTAGGGATAGAGGGTGAAGAGAATGAAAGAGGTGAGAGGAGGAAGAAATAAAGAGAGTGTTTGAATAAGAGAAAAACACGGGGGAGAGAGAGAGAGAGAAGGGAAGAAATACCGGTAGGAGTATGCTTAAGGGGAGTTTGGGGAGGTGGAAGGGAGGATGTGGGGTGAGGAGGGGAGAGGAAGCAGAAGTGGGCGTATGGTGAAATTTGTGGAGGGCAGAGCAGAGGGGTCACGATGAGTGGGGAGGGAGGGGGGAATGGGGAGAGGGGAAGTTATCAGGGGAGGAAAGGGAGGGAAGGCGAGGTGAGGAAGAGGAGGTAAGGGTGGGGAGGGGAAGTAATGTGGGGAGGAGAGGCTAGGGAGGGGCGGTAAGGGAGAAGATGGAATGTGGGGAGGTGAGGTAAAGGAGAGATGAGGTAGTAGGGATGGGTGATGAGGTGGGAAGGGGAGGGAAGGTATGTAAGGGGAGGTAGAAAGGGGAAAAAGGGAGGCGTGAAGAGGTGGGGAGAGGAGAGCAGGTAAAAGAGGAGTGAGGAGGTTGGGGATGGATGATAAGGGAGGGGAGAGGAGGGGAGGTGGAGAGGGGAGGGGAGATGGAGAGTTGAGGTAAGGGAGGGGAGGTGGGAAGGAGAGGTAAGGGAAAGGAGGGAAGGTGGGAATGGAAGGTAAGGGAGGGGAGGGGAACGGAGGTGGGGAGGGCGGTACAAAGGAAATCAAGCAACAATAGGTTTTACGACCCCTCGAGGTTACTTGCTCTTAAGCTACAACAGTTTCTCAGTGTTGATATGATAAAGTATGAATTCAATTAGGTTATTAAAATAACAATACATTACTAAGGAAATAATTTATTCATTTACAAATGCAGACATCCGTGGGTTTCAGGCAAAGTGCTGGTCTAGGCAAACTTTAAAAGAATCAAAGGTGTTGCAGTCTATAATATCTCGGTGGAAAGCCCATTCCACAGATTGTCAACTCGATTAAAGAAGAAGTTCTTAGAATCATGAGAGTTAAATGATTTACCAATGATTTTGTAACCAATTTCCCTTGTGTAATTTGAATGGTCGATTGTATAGTACTTGCTGCAGTTCAAGTTGTTGATGCCTTTAATGATCTTGAAAACTTTATTTAAGTCACCTCTTAATCTCTGCTGTGTTAGGGGAAAAAGATTCAATTCCTCAAGACGCTCCTCGTACGGTTTGCTCCTCAAATATGGTATCATTTTGGTAATTCTACGTTAAACTCACTCCAGTTTGTCTATATGTTTTTGGTAATAGGGGCACCAGGACTGAACGCAATAATCCAGAAGTGGACGCACCAACGAAATACAAAGTGTGTGGATTACATCTTTGGATTTATGCTCAAAAGATCTGCCTATAAAACCTATAATATTGTTGTCTTTCTTAACAACTTCTTTACATTGTTGACTAGGTTTTAGGTTACTCGATAGTGTTACTCCCAAACCCGTTTCTCTGTCTACCACTCTCTAGCTGGGTGCTATTGATTGAATAGTTTGCATTCTCATTTTGGTTTCCGATGTGAAGTACTTTGTATTTACCTTCGTTGAAGCTCATTTGCCAGATTTTAGTCCAATGTGACAACCTATCTAGATTGTGTTGCATATATTCAACATGTCCATTTGTGAGTACAGTATTTGCAATTTGTGTATCATCTGCAAACTTTGAGATTGTACAGGTTAGACTGTCATCTATGTTGTTAATATAGATTAGGAAGAGAATTGGCCCCAATTCTGATCCTTGAGGTAAAACCGCTAGTTACATGGGTCTATGTTAATGCTTTCCCATTTATAATTACTCTAACATTCTTTCTCCGAGCAATGTCCTATCCATTTCAAAACATCGCCTTGTCTTCTGTGCGCTTTTAGCTTCATTAATAAGGGGGGTAGGTAAGGGAGGGGAGGGGAGGTGGGTGGTGAGGGAGGGGAATGGAGGTGGGGAGGTGGGAAGGGGAGGTGAGCTGGGGGGGGGGGGGGGAGAGGTAAGGGGGGGGATGGTAGGTAAGGGGAGGTTGTTGATATTATTGGACCTTTTTCTCCTTCATATTTAGATCCATTAGTTTTGATATTCTAAGACATTTTGTACATTTTTCGGTCGAAAAATGTTCAGGCCGAAGGCCGGTTACTTTAAATTATAGGCTCGCTATCGCTTGCCAGAACAAATTTGACACCTAAATGGCACGTAGGGTCTTAATACTGAAAACAAAAAGTTGAAAGGGATTATAAATGTCAAACTAATGCTCGCCCCATTAGTTTGGCAATTATAATACCTTTCGACTTTTTGTTTTCAGTATTAAGACCCTACGTGCCATTTAGGTGTCAACTTTTTTCTGGCAAGCGATAGCGAGCCTGTAATTTAGCAGGAACCGGCCTTCGGCCTGAACATTTTTCGACCGAAAAATTTACAAATTCATCTCGAAGGGGGGTCTTGGGGGTGATTATTATAAAACTTGATATAGGTCTAGGGAGCTAACTAAAAAAAAATAAACTTAAGAGAGGGGAGAGGAGAAGATGAGGGGAGGGGGGATGGTTAAGAGAGCGAGCACGGGAGAGGTGGGGAAGGGAGATGAGATGGAAAAAGGAGGGAATGAGGGGAGAGAAGAGGGGAGGGGAGGAAATTTGAAAGAGAGACCAGGGGAGGGAAGGATTACAAAGGAGTACAAGCTGCAACAGACCTATTGGTCCTTACGAGGCAGTTTGGATATCTAAACTAATAATCTACTGACTACGAGGTAGAGAAAAGGATAGCAAAGAGCAAGGCTGCTCCCCTCCCACCATTCCCACCAGCTAATGCTGGCATGGAAACAGTTGGAAAAATACCATGTAGTTTGAAAACATTTATATGAAATTTCGGATACAACATGGACAAAACGAAAATTACTTGTAATCTAAGCTAACTCTATTACTACAATTCTGAAAGGGAACAGGTGTGTGAATATCAATATACATTGCGGTATGCGTTGTCACTTCATTACGCGTTATTCTGAAAGAAACTCTCTTAATTGGGGGATATTTGCAAGGTGTTTATCCAGATGGTTCTTGAATGTTTCGGGAGAAGGGTTGAGAAAAAGCAGGGTAGTGGTTGGTAGGGGATAGGAGATAGGGTGGGAAATGGAGGGAAGGGGGGGGGGGGGGAGGAGATGGGGAGGGAATGAAGGGGGGAGAGATGAGGACAGGGGGAGGGAAGGGAGGAGATGGGGTGGGATGAGGAAGGGGAAGTGAGTTGAGAGAGAGCAGGGGAGGGAAGGGAAAATATCGGGTAAGAAGAGGAAGGGGGAAAGGGTGAAGGCCGAAGGGGATGGAGAGACGAGGGAGGGGGAGGGGGGGGAAGAGGGGGGGGAAGGGGGGTAGGAGATGAAGAAGGGGGAGAGTTGAGAGAGAGAGTAAGAACACGGGTGGGGAGGGGGGAAGGGGGGGGGGGGGGAGCGGAGGAGGGGAGAGAAGGAGGGAGGGGAACAAAGGAAATTAATAGAAAGAAGGGTTCATGAGGGGAAGGGAGAAGATGGGGAAGGAGGGAAGAGGGAGGGGGAGGCGGGGAGTAGAAAGGGGTGGGAAGAGGAGGGAGATAGGGGACAGGAGGAGTGGGGGAGGGAGGGAGAGAGGGAGGAGAGAGAGGGGCAGGGGAGGGAGATGGGAGGGGTGACTAGAGGAGACTTGGAGTCGTATTCTTAAAAACTCATACCTTCCTTTAACTTTCCTTTCCCTTCCAAGGAATTTTCTTTCCCTTCGATATTCTTAAAGAATTCCTTGGAAGGAAATTTTTTCGGAAGTGTTGGTAGCTCTGTTCCACAGGCGAAGCTAGGCGCGCACCAGTTGGTATGCCTGAACTCCCTGAAGTAGTAAACAAACCTTGTCAAACAAACGTTTCCAAGGGTTGACTTGCATTATTGTTGCCCAAAATAATGATTTAGACCACAAATATTGTCTTCAAAGCATATTATGTTGACTTGCACAAACACAAGAATGAATTGTCAACATGATATTAATAAATACAGGATCCTAGCTCTAAATCGCGCATGTACACCAACAAGCCATATTTTGTTGTAGTATTTAGACCTAGCCTATAGGCTATTATCCAAGAATATCATTACATATAAACTGATATGATAAGAAACAGGGATAGAGATAAATTAGATTAGCCGAATGTAGTGCGAATTAGTGTACCGTATATCAAGCATGAGAACTTTTCAATTACAAGGTCAAGTCTTCCATTTCTGACCAAAACTTAACAACTAGGCTATAGGAATCGCACAATAACCCACTATTGAGAAGTATTTACCTTCAAAGTTCAATACACATTATAGCCTGACATATTCTGGTGTGCTGAGTTCAAATACTAACTTGAACTTCTGTAGGCCTAGGCTAGATTTGTTTTCTAGGCCTATTCAGCGAACAAAAAATAAAAGCTAGGCTATAATTATTTGATCTGGCCCAATTTGGTAAAAATTGCAATTCATGGCCCATAGTAGATTTACTATGCTATTGAAACTAGTTTTTGTTCAATGTTTATATTTAGCCTAGGCTACCGATATTTATTTATTAATTATCTAATTTGACCATTTTATATTTTTATACATTATTTTGGGCAAGAATGTAGTTACCAGGTGTACCGGCAGTACCGCCCACTTTGTTTACACTATGCGGATGCCTTTGGATATAAAAATACATTAGCCTAACCAAACAACCTAACCTAACCTAACCTAACCTAACCTAACCTAACCTAGTATTCATGCAGTAATGACAGGGGGCAAATAGCAGAAAATATAGCGTCGAAATGGATGGGAACGTAAGTGCGAGCGCACAACATGACATCCTTCCCTATTTTGGTAAGGGTTGTGTTAGCGGGCGTACCGCCTGCTTTGTTTCCATATTAGCACACTCGCAGTTAAATTCACGTCTAATTTGACTGCTGTTATTTGCCCCTGGTAATATACTGTATATGATGATGACAATGTCATGGGGGGTGAGGGGACATAGCACCCCTCAAACCATTATTGTATCCCACGGCCAGGTGTTGGGTAAATTGTTTTGCCGTGGGATACAATAATGGTTTGAGTGGGGCTCACCCCCCCATCATCCCATGACTTGTTGTCATTATCATACATATTACCAGCAGGGGCAAATAACAGCAATGAAATTAGACGCGAATGTAACTGCGAGCGTGCGACTATAAACAAAGTGGACAGTACGCCCGCTAACACAACCCTTACCATTATTTGTTATTTGCCCTTCTGCAAACAATATATACTGTATATTGATGACAATAATTCCTGGGAAGGTGAGGCCCCCCTCAACCTAAGAAGCGGACATAATAGAAGTGAACTTAACGGTCATGGCCCAGAGCGTGCAAATCGACGCAGAAGGTTACTTGGATAATACTGAACCTTTAAATAAGATTCTTCCAATTTTTAAATTTATTTTTGTTCTTGGGTAATCTGAATAAAAGATGAATCGCCAATAGTTATGATTTAGGCATCAATGAGTAGGTTATTCATCATATTAGCTATCCATTAGTATAGTTTTGAAGATTGGGTGATATTCTTATGTTCTTTACTCTCCCCTCAAAGGCTAGGCTATCATATAGTTTGGCAAAGGCTAGGTTATCATGTAGTTAGGCAAAAATCTTTGTAAGGCCTCGCCCAATTTCTTACCGATTACTCACATACACCAGTGGCTTGCACTATTTGTTTCACTAACTGGCCTTCCTTGTGCAGCCCAATATAATGTGCAATTAGATCCGATGTCACGTTCTTTCGCTGACCCGTACACACTAAAAACTGACGGGGACTTGTCCACCACTGCCATACTGATCATAATATTGACTGATACCGATCCACCCACAACAGCTGCTGGAAGCACTGATGTTCCAACACTGTATGTACTGTAGTAATAATACCATAATTATTCCTAACCTTCAAGACTAGAGAATACTAAGGATGTAAAGTAAATTCAGACAGAAAATCCACAAATTTTATTTGAAACAGTGTGCGAGGGACTCTGGTGACTAGTGGGGTTTTCCTTACAAACATTGAGTAGGCTATATTTGACTATTATTGCTTAGCTGATTCAGTCCTTTCAATGCATTAATATTGTGCACAGTGTGACTACATTTTGACACATGTTAATGTAATAAGTTTGAAAATTCAGGTTTTGAGGCTTGCCAGGGATCAAGAACAATCCCAAGTTTTCAACAAAATCTCATACCATACTGTATACAGCCCAAAATAAGTAGCCACATTTTTTCATTAGCAATTTTCTTTTAGCCTACCAGACTTTTAGCTACTACCAATGTTAGTAAGTTAGCCTATACACTCGGCATAATCAAACGCTGTATATTAGCATAGCCTAAGCCTATCTTAGGTTCTCAGGTTGTTATATTGTTTGGATATTTAAAGAAAGTAGAGGGATTAGGCTAGGATATACTGTAATGAAAAATTAGGGTAGCCTATAATTGTACTCACAACCAATAGTATTGAATAGGCTAGTGTTTACAAATATGTTTTTCAAGGGATTTTGTTTTGATTAGGCTAATATGATGACAATATTCAAGCAGACACTGCGGCAATATTAGCACGCTCTATGCGTCAGATTTTGCCACTTTTTCTGAAATCATCCCTCTGCGAGTGGTTATTTGCCTCCTGCTGGCATTATATATGAATATGATGATGACAATTATGTCCAGGGGGGGGGGGGTTTGAACACCAAACACTGTAAAATTAAAAATAAACGCAGAGAGCGTGAAAACTGCTGCTGTAGTCTCCTTGAACTGTAGTTAAGATACCCGGTAGCTACCGAATAATCTAAAAACACGCTCCCTGATAGTGTACAAGGCTATGAAAATCAGGGAAAATATTATAGTGAAAAGGTAACTCGGACTTTCTATAACATAAAGTAATAAAGGTAAGGATGTAGTATTCGAGGAATTTCGAGCTTATCGCCTGCCTTTTTTACACTACTCGCACGCTCGCGACGCGATCACTTTTCCGTCTATATTGACTGCCGTGGGATACAACATTAGGTTGAGGGCCCCCCTCACTCCCCCATGACTTATTGTCATCATCATATATAGGCATTTTGCCAGCAGGGGGCAAATTACTTTAACAACATGTAATGGGGGGGGGGGGGGGTGGGGGGGTGAGGACCCCGTCAACCTATTATTGAATCCTGCAGAAGTCAAAATAGACTGGAACATGATCGCGAGCGTTCACTGCTGCCGCCGTTCCGCGTAGTGTAAACCAAGGCAGGCGCCATGTAGTATGTCCAAATACTACATCCTTCCCATAGGCCTAATAAATTCACAACATTTTAAAATCCAGATAGCCTATCTGAGGTGAGCCAATTCTGACAAAATCTAACAAATGTTGGCTTGAACATTATGAGGGGCTAGCCTAGAGGGACAGAGACTAGCCTAGGTTAGTTTATTCAGTGGGGATGTAGCCTAGGACAAAAAAAATTAGGCCTACAATCCTGTATGAGTCCTGAAATTCATAAGAAAAATATATTAGCCTGGGCTAGGCTAGCTTACATGATGATGTAGCCTACTGTAGGCTAAGCCTAGGCCTAGCCACCTAGCCTAGGCCTAGCCGCCTAGCCTAACCCAATATGTGGTACTGGTAAGGTAGGCTAAATTAGTATATAAGATGATTGACCACTATTACTGTTAGCCCACAAATTTATATTAATATTACAGTATATGCTAGCTATTTTTAGTTATGTAAAGTATGGTATATACTGGGAATTGTTGATAGCGTATCTCTGGCAAGCCTCAAAACCTGATAATGTTGACACTTATTGCATTAACACGTGCCAAAATATATTCACACCGTGCAGAAAATTGATGCTTTGAAAGGGCTACATCAGTAAACCAATGAAAATCAATAATAATCAAAATATGTATAAGATGAGGAATAGGCTATCAGCTGGCAGCCCGAAATTGCCCGAATCGTCCGCACTCGAATTCACGCCGAGCCTCCGAGATCAGTGGTCTTCTAAAACTTTTAATAAACATTACTTTATTTTCAATATCATTTTCAATATCGTGCATTATATCATGTTAATAAAATTACATAGTGGTCAAATCCAATATTTAGTCACACTGACTCCAATTATATAAGAATGTTATGAACAAAATGACGAAGGGAAAACTGAAGACCTGCCTAGTGAGAGTCCTTCAAATTCCAATATTTTCCCCTGTTTAAGGGAAAGATTTTTCCTTCCCAAGGGAAAGGAACGGGAAGGATTTTTTAAGAATACCAAATCGAAAGAAAATTCCTTCCTTTCATTTTCGAAGGGAAAGAATTGTTTAAGAATACGGCTCTTGATATCTTGTGTGGGTGGGAGGAAAAACGTATAACAGCGAGTGAGGGTGAGAGTGAGGTGGGCGTTTAAAGTCTGAGAGAGAGAGAGAGAGAGTGGGTGAGTGAGTGTGTGAGAGAATGAGTGTGCGAGAGAGTTGGAGTTGGAGCCAGCGAGATAAGCCAGCCAAATAAACATATCACCAACACTACACAAACACACACCCAGGCCAAATACAGATTATAATATTAAGGTGGTTGCAGTTTTGTGGGTGTCAACATGTAGCATTGTTTAATTACTAGTAGCTTAGTGTATTGTAGCGTTAACTCTATACTACACGATATATGCTAGTAGTATCAGTCACAGTAATACAGTCGATTTTTTTATTACAGGGGAACTACAGTCTACATAAACACACGTATGTGTGATTTATATGGGTGGGATTTGTGGGATTAACTTATTGTGATTTTAATATTACTATCCAAAATTATAAGTTACTCTTTTACAAATTATGTCATGATCGAGTCTAAAGTCACCGGAAAATAGACAACTGCTACCCACATATCAATTTCAAATTAATTTTTACTATTAATAACACTATAGGAAATGTACTCAAACCTACTTCTTCTCTTCCTACGAACCTGCATTTCAATGTGGTTTACCAGTTCATCTGTTCTAGCTGTATTGCTAGATACGTGGGTTCCACCTCACGTTGGTTGCTTCACCGTATCCTGGAGCACCAAGGTAAATCCATTCGGACATGCAGGTTGATTTTTAAGCCTTCCTCTTCTGCTATCCGTGATCACTCTCATCAGTTTGATCACCCTTTCTCTTCCACAAATTTCCAGATGCTAACCATATGCCATTCACGCCATGACCTAATCACCTCAGAATCTAACTATATAAATAAATTAATGCCCACTGCCATTGCCCAGCCTGAACAACACGGCCAATGCGACATCGCTTTTCACTCAGTAAATATCCTTCCAGTTTCTTTTCGTACTTTATTGTATATATACCCTCTCTATTTTTTAAAGTTTGGCTTGACGCTGTTCTCTTAATATATCGTTTTGTTATTATATTTAGCCCTTGACAGTTCATATTTAGCCCTTGACAGTTCATATTTAGCCCTTGACAGTTCATATTCATCTGAACCTTACTGTTTTGTATTTAACATCCATAGGTAATTATTTGTTTTGTTTCTTATGTATATATTTCATACATTATAGATCCACTGAAGATGGAGACAGATTTCTCTGAAACGTCTGGTACCCAATAAAGATAATAAAGATGTACGCTAAAACGCTGGTTCTCCTTTTCCTTGTGAGACAACGATTCCCAAGAGGAAGCTCCATTGCAGACACTATATATAATTATATATATATATATATATATATATTATATATATATATATATATATAAATTATATATATATATATATATACATATATATATATATATATATATATATATATAGTATACATATATATATATTTATATATATATATAATTATCTATGTTTCTAGTCTCTCAGTGGGGATCGAACCATCGACCATCAGGATGATAGCCGACGTTTTAATCAATTACACCACGGCAGTCGATCCCCACTGAGAGACTAGAAACATTTAGTGGCTCACATGTATTTGTGATATATTCTCAATAATTATATATATATATATGAGGGTGTGTTTCTGTGTGTGTGGGTACTCCGTGTGGAGTACTCGCTATTTCAATTTATGCATGTTTGTATTTGTGTATTGAGATGACGGGCCCAAAACCAACGGTACACCGAGTGGCCAGCATAACCACACAGGCCACCTCAAAACCCCAGGACAGACAACGAGGACATTTACCTGAGTCCCCCCTCCGAGTACACCGGCATCTACCTGAGTTGGCCATGCCCAGCCGTCCACCCCACAGTTCTCTCTCATGCCAGCAGCCTTCCAAGAGAATGGAGTACTCTCTCAGCCAGTCACAAGCCGTGTTCCTCAGCCAACCACAACTGCCCTGGGACCACCAATTAGAACCCTCCTTTTACGTAGCCTCCACCAGGAGTGACGCTCCCTGTATTGTTCCGCCAGATTTGGAGTATAATGAATACTCCCTTATGCAATCTACTCACCAGCGCCCCAAATATTACAGGGGCCAATGAACCTGACCATGCCTGACAAATCCATGCCACTGAGGATACAGACAAAATCCTCTATATATATGTCCTAGGATAATTAGAAGACCTGCAAGACAGTTGTTGCATATTTAGCCTTAAGTGTTTTCAATTTTTTCACAGCAACCCTGGACCTTCCAGTTGCCCCCATGAACATTGTAATAATACCTTGGAACCAGGCCCATGTTATAATACCTGAGCTCCAAGGCTAGAATGTATAGGTACCTCACAACAACCACTTTTCCTCTTTCCTCAATACCCCTTTTTCCCCGAGTTCATTGACACCTGAATCAAGATTTATTTTACATAGGACCTCAGGAAAACCTGAGGAAAGTATGCAAACCATCACCTCCCTCTCAGTCTTACACCTTCGGGCTCGGGCTTTTAGGAAAGTGTTTCGGTCTGCCTCAGCCTCCACCCCCTGCCCCTCGAGAGTGCCTCCTGACGTAGCACCTACCAGATTACTGAAGGGCTACCCGTCAGCTGCCTAGCGCCCTGAACCGAGGACCTCTGCTCGAGCTACGTACATAGGCCTGGACCTAGGACCCCTGTTCGAACTACGTAAACAGGCCTAAACCCAGGACCCCTGCTCGAGGAGGTAACCAGCCGTGCAAGATTGGCCACTACCCTCTACGCAGGCCAGACCAGTACTCTCGTCCTCTGTCCTCCCAAATACTTAAGTGTTTTCTGTGTCTCTCTTTGTTGACTATTGTTGAGAGGTATTGATTATGTAAATATGTGAACCGTGTTGTGCCCTGATTTAATTGTGATCTGTGCCCTAGATCACGTACTTGCGAAATAGCTTCATCCTTCTGAACCTGTGTTATTCTGTGTTAATTTTGCTTTTAATCCTTGATCCTTGTTCAAAACTGTTATTAATTCATAACTTACGCATACGTTACATATCAGTGTTACTAACATATCCAGGCCCCCACGCTCACAGATTTACTGACTATGTGTATGTTGATTTATTTGTGAGTTGAAGCCCCAGTATATTCTGCGATCAATCCATTTATATAATCGCTCTTTACCTAGAACCTATGCCCAATTTTCCAACGAGTGCATAGTGTAATTCCTTTAACCTTTTACTAAGTAATCGCATATGATATATATCTTATAGACGTGCTTTTATGTTCTTGTAAATCCTGATGTTGTGATATTTCGAATACGGTTTTTAGGAATTCTTTCCTCTGTGTTTCGCCTCACTTTCATCCACCATACACTAATTGTGCCTGTGTATTTTATTCACCTCGTTCTGTTAACCCGTTCAGACTCGAGTCTGATACTGCCTGTTTAAGTATCAATGAGTAGGACTTCGTCGCCTACGTCCATGTACTAATTGTGCCTGTACATTTTATGCACCTCGCTCTGCTAATCCATTCAGAGATGAGTCTGATATTGCTTTAAATATCAATGAGCTAAACTTCGTCATTATCGCCAATCTAATTATTACGTACGACCTTTCGATCGATATCTGTTAACCCATTCAGATCTAACCCATTAAGATTAATTTATAGTGTTCAGTCAAGTCTGAGTCTATTGGAACTCAGTTAGTTATTTTGCTTCTCTTCGTGTGTTGTCTTAGTTGCGAAGATTGAAGATTACATCTTGAAGTAATTAATACCAACCTGTAGACATATTAAAACTACATTTTCACTCTTATTAAATTGACGTTAGTACCTTGCTTGACCTAAGAAAATTATAGAAACACGAATTCCTAAGTACAGTTCGTTATCGTAGCATATGTTCAAGTAATATAATTCTGTCATAAAATATAAATTCCCCCTTGAGTTATTTTTGATACTTCTCATTTATTATAAATAATAATCTCAGTCCTTTCATGAAGTTTAAGTTAAAATCACATTCCGCAAAAGAATATAGTTGCACTAACTAGAAAAGTATTTATCACTATCTCAGTTCACCTGGTGACCTTCCCAGTGACCTGACCTGAGGGCAAGCTCACGCGGTCAGATTTAAGGTTCAGCTGAACCGTACGTGTGACTCACCTAAAGCCTTTGTGACAACATCTTTATAACCTCAACTCTCTACATTGTAACTCTAGGATCATTACCTAGGGTATTGAAGTCTCTTGTGATTACGGAAGATACAGGACTCTCATTTATTATTGCATTGAATGTTAATGATAATTTATGTGTATAATAATATTATAATAATATAATAATTATGTATACTTTCTCATCTTACTTGATTTAATACTAGACTCTCACTATTGAGTTATTCTAGTGTCAGTAACTTGTTCTGAAGTAAGAACAATATTTTTACACTGTTACTATTTAGGATCTTCATTCTGATCCTCATTATTATCCTCATCCTATGCATAATAAATAAACCTTTATATATGTGCTTCCTTGTGTTGTTATTGAGTACTACATTGAACTATTGAATACTATTTTTACTGCGTATAGAACCTGCTTGGTACGTTCCTGTCAAGTATATTTAAGTCCATCAAACCATACTTGGATTGTTTTACGGACTTTATCAAGGGAAATAATTTATCAGAACCCGGCACAACATGTATGTATGTATACTGTATATAAACCATTTTTACCAAAGAGGTTAACAACCAATTTCAGAATTGTAGGTCACTGAGTGCAGAGTGTTTTTTTTTTTTTTTTTTTTTTTTTTTATGCCTAAGCCAATCATGAAGGGTACAGCATGGTGGACTGAAGAGGTAAAAATGGCTGTTGAAGACAAGAGAAAAGCATATAGAGAGTGGATGGGTAGTAGAGGGAACAGAGATTTGGAGAAACAGAACAGAGCGAGGTACTTGGAGAAAAAGAGAGAGTGGTGCAGAGAGTAGTGAAAGAAAGTAAGAAAAGAGCAGATGAGGAATTTGGAAGGCATCTAAGTGTAAAATGGAGGAAGTGTAAGAAACTGGAAGGAGGTCAAGAAAGTTAGGGAGGGTAGCAAGGGAAATAGTAAGTGTGTGAAAGATAAGAATGGTCAAGTGTTAGCCGAGAAGCAAGAGGAAGTTGAGAGAAGGAGGAAGTACTTCAACAAATTGTTAAATGGAATGAATGAAATGCCAGCAAACATAGTTGGATAAGGTATGGGAGGGAGAAGAAGAGAAGTAGTGGAGGAGGAGGTGGGGATCAGGAGTTCAGAAGTGTATGAAGCCATGCACAGAGTGAAGATGGGGAAAGCATCAGGAATAGATGGAGCGTGTGGGAAAATGCTGAGGTTTGGTGGTGAGTTAGTGATCGAATGGGTATGGAAAATGTGTAAACTAGCATGGGAGAATGAAAGTGTACCTGATGACTGGAAGACAGGCATAATAGTCCCCCTGTATAAGGGCAAAGGGGAAAGAGGTGTGTGTGGTAACCACCTAGGGATATGTCTGCTAAGCATAGTAGAGAAGGTGTACAGTAGGATAGTGATCAAGAGAGTGAGAGCGAGAATGGAGAAATGGGTAGGTGACGAGCAGGGCGGGATTTAGGAAGGGAAGAGAATGTGTAAAT
>CM064543.1:24496525-24561525 GCA_032716605.1 Paralithodes platypus | reverse complement strand
TCAACTGGAAATCTTCGCTCCCATCTACTTTCTGTCGTCCCTCTTGAACCGCTTGGCTGTAGGTATGCAAGCCAGCGATGTGACGACAGGCAGCCGGATACTGAAGGTGTATCCGCCTAGTAGGGGAGAGCGATGCTAGGCCCGAGGTGGACTTAACTGGAACAAGTGATGAGGGCTGGGAGGCTGGAATAAGTGGATCCGAGGTTCCCTGAGTGCCCAAGCGAGAGAGAAAATGTGGGTTGCAAGAAGTTAGCTCAGTGGAGTCCGAGAGGTGAATGACCCCAGCAGCCTCCCCCACCTCCTTGATATAGTCCCGCCTCCCGCTCTCCGGCGCTGTGATTGGCTGAGCCGCCCGCTCGGCTGCGCGACATTCTGGCCGCGCGACTTGAATATTCCTACCCTTCGCCTCCACTCTTCTCTCTCCATAATATGTTCCTGGAAGCTGGTTGCGAATGTCTTTTAGTGGCTTACGGGAGTATAGAGCTTGCACTGATGCATTAGACCCTTTGCAACCAGAGGAAACGGCCTGTGAAGAGAGCGAGAGCGAGTTTATATGTGAGTCGGTACATGTAGCCATCAGGTCCGAAAACGGAGGCTTCTGATTGGTCGGCCGGTAGGGCGTGGCATGTTTACTCCTAGAGCCCGGAATGTCAAACTCAGCTGGTCTAAAGGGAAGGTTAAAGGGAGCGCGTTGATTGGCTGGCGCCCTTTTTACCTTATATATATACCTGTATATAATATTATATATAAACAATTATCAAATATAACATACCAAAGGGAGATGGTAGGCACCAATCAAACAGAGGTAGATCCAGGAGAATCTATAGGCATGTGACAAGGAGTCGCTATAGCTCCTGCTTCATTTGCTGGGCCTCTCCTACTGATTGTATGTGTTCCTCATTTACACGGAGTAATCCAGCTATCTTTCACAAACACTCTCTCTAATTAACACTACACAATACAGCACACTCAGCTTCTTTCCAATATTTCAAAATTTGTATCAATGCATTCATGATGACGAAACAATGCCCAGCCTCGGAGTCCCAAGTGGGTGGAAAGGTGGGGTGGGGGAGACCATAAATGCCCTCATAACACACAATGAACACCCACCCAACGACCCATCAAAATGTCTTGGACAGCGGCCTGTCACTCTCACTATCAACCTCTGCAACATTCGTGGCCTTTCCTCTATCTTCCACTCTGTTGAACACAACCTCTCCTCTGCTAACCATGATCATCTCTTTCTCACTGAAACCCAGTTGTCTGGGACTTCTGACAGCAAACCCTTCTCTGTATCCTTCTACTATCTCTATCCTCAGTTTCAAGTTTAAGGTGGATGTTGCATATACTGTATGTACGCAACAATCTTGCTTTTTCTCATGTTCCCAACTTAGATTTTTCTAAATTCTCAACTCTCAGGCTAAAGCTTTCTTGTCACTCTGAAGCTAAATATTTCTACACTGTTGATATCTCCTCCAATTCTTCAGACTATCCAAAACTCTTTGACTATCTAACTTCGAAAGTGGAACACATTCTATCCATCTCTCTTTTCGCAGAAATCTCCATCTTAGATTTCAATGTGTACCACTGCAAATGGCTCTCCTCTCATTTCACTAACCAACTTGACCTAGCCTACATCTTTTATATCCTAAATGACCTAGATCAGTTAGTCCAGCACCCTACTCGTATTCATGACCACCTTGGAGATCGGTCCAACATACTTGACTTATTTCTAACCTCTAATACTTCTACTTACACTGTAAACCTTTTCTCTACATTGGGCTCCTCCGATCACTCTTCACTCAAACTTTCACTAACAACTCCACCTTGAATGATTCCGGTGTTATTCTCTCTCTCCACCCCTTCTCACTTACTTATGTCTAATAATATCTTCTAAGGATGTATTTTTCTGCCCTTTCTGGGCATAATACTAAGGAGTATGGACTGGATTTTGTTCCTCCTCCTATACTCAAAAACTGTTCTTCCATGCTGACTCACTGCTTAGGCACCTCTTTCATTTTGTCTTTCCACTAATGTCTTTCCTTTTTACTGGAAGTTTGCCCTCATTTATCCTGTCCCAAGGAAGGGTGACTGTTCTCAACCGTCTAACTATCGTCCAATTGCTCTAATTGCTTGCATACCTAAAGTTTTAAAACTATCCTGAATTCAAAATTTCGTAAGCATTTGTCTTCCCATAATCTATTTTCAGATTTCCAGTATGGTTTCCTTAAGGGCCACTCTACTGGTGATCTTCTTTCTTATCTTACTAACTCTTGGCAATCCTCCGTGTGGTACTTGGGTGAGAAATTTTATAATTATTGTCCTAGACATATCAAAAGCCTTCGATAGAGTCTGGCACAAATCTCTAATATCCAACGACCCTCTTACAGTGTCTTTTCCCTTCATCTATTCTTCTGTCTCTAATGTCCTCTCGAGTCATTCCATAGCTGCAGTTGTGGACAGCCATTGCTTGCTTTCGCAATCTATCAACTCTGATGTTCCTCTGGGTTTTATCCTGTCTCCAGTTCTATTCATTATATTAATTTAATTAATGATCTTCTCAATTGTACCTCCAGTCCTATCCATTCATATGCTGATGACTCTACCTTACACTATTCAACTAGTTTTTTTCAGAACGACCCAGCATGCAATCACCCAAAACTCACATCATGAGGCTATATAAATCTTATCTTCTGATCTATTAACTATTTCCGATTGGGGCAGAACAAATATTATAACCTTCAATGCTTCCCAAACCAAGTTTCTCCCATGTATCTATTTGTCAAGGACTTCCACAGGTCTATCCCTTATACTTCAAAAGTACAAAGATCAAACCTTCATCTTCTCTCAGTATTCTTGGTGTTTCTTTTTCTTCTGGCCTTTCTTGGAAAGATCATATTACCACTCTTGCTTAAACACTTTCCAAGAAGTTAGGCGCGTTCAACCGTCTTTGTGGGTTCTTCATCCCTGCCCAGCTTCTAGCTCTGTATTGGGGCACAGTGCACCCATTCGAGTATTGTTCGCATGTGTGGAGATGGTAATGTTTCTTATAATAATAATAATATTCATCTGTTTATTTCAAGCAGACTGCCAATGAGGTTGAAAATAAACAATTCACTGACCAATTTTATGTAAGTGGTCAACAGAGTGACTTTGGCTGCCACAAATATGCCTACATACTCCGAGGGTGGGTAGAACGTTGCAAGGAACCTGGTGGTACCCTGAGGCTGGCACGTCCAAGACTAACCTCCACATCCAGGACAGTTTTTGACATAAATATGATCTGCAAACACTGGAATGTGAATGATCATTGCCTGATCCAGTGCTTAGTGTGTGTGTTGTGTGTGTGTGTTTTTTTTTTTTTTTTTTTTAGGGTGAGTATTATGTTAGTGGTTGTAGGTGCAGCTGTTTACGTTTTGCGTGTAATTGTGTGTGTGCGTGTTTTTTTTTTTTTTTTTTGAGAATGAGAGAAAAAAAGGAGTGTGAGAAGGTTAATGTATATTTATGTTTTCGTAAGCGAGACATAAATAGATGTTAAACAAAAAGCATGGTGTAAGGAGTTACTATGAATATCTAGTATCTCACAGACCTTGCTTTCAATTATAGGGAGATACTCTAAGTGGAAAGAGATATATTTTGTAGTGTGCTAACTTCATTGCAGAGTTTGCAAATAAAGGTTTGAGTCCCCAAAGGGATGAATGAAGCCTAATATTTAATCGTGGCTCCTCCATCAATGACACACTGCCAATAATCATAGTTGGCACTATTTGCTGACTAGAAAGACCTACGTATGGACACTGAGCTGGTCCAACAAAGGTCTATCAACTTCATGGGCGACACCATAAAAATACCTGCGGATCGTCATTTTGAATCGGATACCACTATGCAGAATGAAAGAAAAAAAAAGATACAAGACGCTTAGCGTTGCACTTCCCTTTCCACAACTGAGATGCTCCATCACGATACAACAGTAGGAATGGGAAGAGGTAGGTGGGAGGGAACATTGCGTCCTTGATTCCAGAGTCTGCTAAATATTAAGTTTTCCTTCATTCCTTTGGGACCCATACATATAATCAACTCTGCGTAAGCAGAGTTTGGTATCGCCCCCGTATAGTGGGTACCACCGGAAAAAAATGTGGCGTTGTCGATGTTGTCGTCGTCGTCGTCGTCATCTGTCTGTCCCGGAACTCCTCCTAGACCGTTGGACGGATTTTCATCAAATTTCACACAAACATTTGTTGGGTGAATGCGAACGTCAGTCAAAAAAGATTTGTTGAATTTGTGCAATAGTTATGATTTTAGATCCAAAATATGGTTTACACGCCCCCCCCCCCAAACCACCCACACCAGCCCCCCCTCCCCCCTCCCCCTCTCCCCTAGCAATGATGGGGAACGCCATCGTTCTGGGGCTGAAAACAACTCGTCCAGTATTTGTTGGGTTAAGTTACAGGTAGGTTAAGTTAGTTTAGTTGACATTAGAAGTGATGGTAGTAATAGTGGGGGTGATGGTAATAGTAGTGATGAAGGTGATAATAGTAGTGATGATGGATGTAGTTGTAGTGATGAAATCACTGTGTCTGTATGCTTGTGTGTGTGTGCCCCGCAGGGGCACACACACTCATATGTGACAGCAATGATTACCATCACAGAAGTGATGATAATGGTGATTATGGTGCTAGTAGTGATGATGTTGGTGATTGTAATAGTATTTGTCATGGTGGTGATGATCTGTAGTGGTGACTATATTGTGTCTGAGTGTAGTAGTGATAGTTGTGGTGATTTTTTTTTTTTTTTTTTTTTTTTTTCTATATTCCAACTTACTTCCTCTCGGGCATAGGCTGAGAGCCTTAACATTCACCGCTTTACAATGAACAGTGAAGCCCGTGAGGTCTTGTTCCAGTCTAGGGAGTGAGACATATGAAGCACGTAGAGTACAACGAGCACCTGCCATCTTGCCTTCACATGAGGCACGGTGCTCACTCATGGCCCGAAATGACCCATCTATGAAGCCACCTCGTTCCCGTGCTTCACTGTCTTATCCCCTACACTCGGGCTCTCACACTTACACACACACAACGCCACCTGTTGAGCAGATAACTCACCAGGCATTGCACCCCTATAGCATATTTTGAATATGGGAATATTCATACAGTGCTATTTAATCAGGGAACAATGAGGGTATTTTATTGACGTTTCGGTGGGCTTGTGGTAATGCACTGATACTTGGTACAGCACAAATTCCATCCCAATAATATCTTCCCATTGATACATCGGGATTTGAACCCGGGACCTTTGGATTACCAGGCCAGTGGCAAGACCACTCCACCACACCTCCCCTTATGGTAGTAGTTATGATATTGCCAGTAGTGATGATGATGGTTATTGTGGTAGTGAGGGCAGTCGTAATTGTGAAAGTAGTGATAGTGATGGTAATAGTAGCAGTGATGATGGTAGTAGATAATGGGGGATAGTAGTAGTGATGATGGTGAAAGGATTAGTGATGGTTACTGGAGATAATGCCCCCAAAACAACTCGCCTCTCATTTGTATGAGGAACTTGCCCCAGTTTGGATAGGTTAGGTTAGGTTAGGTTAGGTTAGTTAACAGCAAAAGTGATGGTAGTAGTAGTAGGGATGATGGTGATAGTAGTAATGATGGTGATAATAGTGATGATGGTGATAGTTGTAGTGATAATGATGACAATTGTGATGATGGTGACAGTAGTAGTGATGATGTTAACACTAATGATGATTGTAAGATTATGGTGATAGTAGTAGTGATGATGGCGAAAGTTGTAGTAACAATGATGATGGCAGTGACAATGGTGACAGTAGTAGTCATGATGGTGACAGTAATAGTGATGATGGTGAGAGTAGTAGTGATTATCAACTCTGCGTAAGCAGAGTGGTATCGCCCTCTGTATAGTGGTACATGCTAACCGAAATTTCTGTCTGTCTGTCTGTCTGTCCGAGAACTCCTCCTAGGCCGTTTGACGGATTTTCACCAAACTTCACACGAACCTTCGGCGCGTGAATTCGACGGTAATTATAAAAAGATGTTTTGAATTTGTGCAATAGTTATGATCTTAGGTCCTAAAAATAGTTTCCCTCCCCCCCCCCCCCCCACCCCCCCCCCCCCCCCCCCCCCCACCCCCCCCCCCCCCCCCCCCCCCCCCCCCCCCCCCCCCCCCCCCCCCCCTCCCTCCCCCCCCCCCCCCCAAAACCACCCCCCCCCCCCCCCCCCCCCCACCCCCACCCCCCCCCCCCACCCTTCAGGAACCCACCGCCCACTCTGTTCCTATTCCCTGTGTGTGTGTGTGCCCCGTAAGGGCACACACATCACAGAAAGCCACACATCATACACATATCTCAGATGTGATGATAATAGTGAGACGTACGTCTGTCTTTCCGAAAACTCCTCCTAGACCGTTCGACGGATTTTCACACAAACTTCTTACGCACATTCGGTGCGTGAATGCGACGGTCAGTTAAAAAACGATTTTTTGAATGTATGCAATAGTTGTGATTTTAGGTCCAAAATATGACCCCCCTCTCCCCCCACCCAGGAATGATGGCGTTCTTAGTGTGTGAGCCCCGAAGGGGCTAAGAACGCCATTCGCCATTCGTTCTGGGGGCGAAAACATCTCGCTAGGTATTTGCTAGGTTAAGCTAGTTTAGTTGGCATTAGAAGTGATGGTAGTAATAGTGGGATTGATGGTGATAGTAGTGATGATAGTGATAGTAGTGATGATGGTTGTAGTTGTATTGATGATGATGACAGTAGTGATGATGATGACATAGTAGATTATAGGTTTGATTCCCAAAGGGAAGTAGAGAAAACCTAATATTAGTAGGGCCCCGTAATCATTGACGACTTCGACTTCACCTATTAATAGTAATAGTCTCCATTCAACATCCCTGCGCCAGCATTTTGAATAGCCCGCGCAGAAGTATCATGAAGTACTCATCATAAGTGCACGCTTAATTCCCTTATGGAATCGTCATTTTGATTGGGTACCCTACAGAAAAAAACTCCGTAAAATATAAAAAATAAAATTTAATATAATATTTGTTATTATATGACTTGCCATATACGTGGATTTCTTATGCTTTGCTTCCCCGACCTCAGGCCCCCTAGCGGCCATCTTCGTCCTTCACTGATATATCAAGAATAAACTATAGAAATCAACGAATGGGAAGTTGGATGGTTGGGAGGGCCCGAGTCGTTAATGATTACGGGGCCCTACTAAATATTAGGTTTTCTCTACTTCCCTTTGGGAATCAAACCTATAATTTAATAGGGCCCCTCCATCATTGACGACTTCGCCTGAATATCAAGACTGGAGGCGGGACATTCGTAAAATATCCTCACCATAGGGAAGAAAAAATCCGGATAACATTTTCTTCAGATTTATTGTATGTAATACAACCATATATAAAAGGTATACAAGATTTGCTAGCAGTGCGTGGCATTAAGAAACTGCTTGATCATGGTCAGATCGTTGCACTTGATCGTATGTATGAAAAAAGTGACACACCTGTGTCCTGTTGAACGATAACTCTGCCGTAGGTATACGTTCTGTTCTTAACTTAATTGTACATTCATATCTTGGTACACTTTGGTAAAACAGACATAGTTGCAAATATGCGATAACTTCTTAGGATTTAAAAATAAGTCACTTAATCCTGGACTGTAGAAACCGTCCTATCACAGCTCGTGATTTATCACAATTCTCCAAGGGTACAGGGGGATATGGACTATTCCGCACCCCCCCCCCCCCTCCTTCTTTAAAACTAAACAATATCAATATCATAAGACCTACTGTACCCGTTGCCGTAAAGCTAAACAGGTACGCTTTGGTTTATCTAGGGCAACCGTCAGGTAGCGTGTTAGGAACGTATGATTGGAAGCCCAAAGTTGGGTTTTAGCAATATAATCAATCAACATTTTTTGTAAAAATCTGAGGGACACTGCCCATTCCTAATGTTGTGAGCCCTGCCTATCACGCCGGGATTGCTTTCCCTGAGCACGACGACAAGCAAGGAAGCTACCTTACGATTTGTAATGCGCTCACCTAGTCGGATAACCCATGAAGCACCTAGTTGGCGAGGTTGCGCAATCCTCATAAACTTTGTGAGGGCTTGCACAGGACATAAAATGTGATGAATGAGGCCTCTTTTTAAGACCGGGACGGAAAATTCAGAAAAAACATGGTCCGAATGTTCGTTCTTAGCAATAAAGGGAGACGGCGCAATTTGAACATTGTCGTGTAGTCTCCCAAACCTGAGACAGTTTGGTTTGTTGCTCATCGCCGCCAGCTCAGAGACCCGGTTTCCGGTGGCAAGTGCCATGAGAAAAACGGCTTTCTTTAAAATTGAATCAAAGCCCGGCGCATTATTTTATTTGCGCGATTGCAGCAACTCTAGAGCTTTATCAAGGGACCAGGTTGGCATGAGCTGGTGGGGAGGTGGACGAAGCTTAAAACATGCCCTCATAAAACCCGTTCTCCTCCGCCTGCGGAACAGACAGGCCGGTGAGGTCAAGGAAGGGGTACTAATGGCAGGCAGATGATTTTTTAACGTTATGACCGAAAAATGTTTTCTGCTCCATAGATAGTCTAAATACTTGAAGATTAAGGCTGTCGAGGCAGTCTTTTGCTCTGACTCAACAATCCAGGTTGTAAGGTTTTCCAATGTGATTGATATTATCGCCTGGTCGACGGTGTGTATTGATTCATGAGCTTTTGAGTGACACTTGGTCCAAATTGATTTAGCCATTTGGCATAGTAAATATCCACAAGGCAAAACTGAGCGAGGTCCGAAGTTTGCCAATCGTTTCCAAGTGGAATTCGGAGACCGGGAGGGACGTCGGCCTCTTGCACCACTGTTGCAATTGGTGGTACCATACCTGAGCCGGCCAAAGAGGTGCGATTCAATGCTACCTGGCCCCGGTAATCCCTCAGTTTGTGAAATGACTTTGCACATTAACACAGAGTCTGGTGGCGGAAACAGATAGATTGAGGTCCACTTGTTCCAGTCCACCAGCAATGCATCGGGTCCCCCCGCCGGGGTTACCCCGTGCCGGGTCGAAAAGAGTGTCAGTCTGTGGTTCTCTGCCGACGCAAACAAGTCTATCTGTGGACGAGCCGGCTTTGCAATCATCTTGTTGAAGATAGCTGTTTGATTGTCCATTCTACTAGAGTGCTCCGCCGGCGAAATAGAGCGTCTGCCCAGACGTTCGCTACGCCGGGGAGGTAGGTAGCATGTAGTGAAATCCCTAGCGAGTCGGCTAGGGTAAAAATTTGTTCTGAAACTCTCAATAACTCTCGTGACCTCACTGAGCCTTGCTTCTGAATGCAAAAAACTGCGGTTTGATTGTCCATTCGGAATGCTATTGATTTGTTCTCTAATGTTGTGCCGTGAGTCTGGAGAAAAAACAGGGGAACTAAAAGCTCTTGCTTGTTGATATGTGACTGTTTGTCTGTCCCCCAAATGCCTTGCCCTTGGTGGCCTAGACTGGACTGATACCCCCAACCCAGGATCCCCGAGGCGTCCGTGTCTACCCATACCGTAGGCGGGGGAGAAACCCATGACGTGACTGAGTAGAGGACGTCTTGCTTGGTCCAGGCTGATAGTAAGGTATGGATTAATGGAGGAATTGGCCATAATTTCTCCTCCGCAAGAGAGGGAACGCTCTGTTGCCTTCCATAATTATTCGCTTGGCTTTCAATCGGCCCAACTTGACAGTTTATTTGTACCCAGTTGATAGAACCGATCAGGGTAATCCCACGTTTTCCTGGTCGTATCCAGAGTGTGGAGGACCCGGAACAGTTTCCTTCGAAATCTGTTGCGGTTGTCCGCACTCTGAGTCAGAGTCAGAGCGGCGGTATCCCAGATCAGCCCTAACCACTGAATCGTCTTGAGGGGATAAGGTGGACTTTGCCAAGTTCACCTTGAACTTGTACATGATTTAACACCTGGTTGACATGGTCCTAGACATAATTCTACAGAGTTTCGCCACTACTAGCCAATCGTCCAGATACCAAAACACCTGTATTCCTTGAACTAACAGGGGGAAAAGAGCTTGCCGGACGAGTTTGGTAAATACTCTTGGTGCTAGGTTTTAACCCAAACGGCATCCTTTGAAAGACATAAGTCTCGTGCCGGACTCTCAGAGCGAGAAACTTTTGGAACCTCTTGTTGATAGGGATATGCCAATAGGCATCTTTGAGATCTATCGAACACATCCAACCTTGCGGCGGAAGTGCGAGTCTGCGCTGCTGAACCGTCAGCATCCTGAAGGGTGAATTCTCTATAAAGGTGTTCAGATGCGAGAGATCTAGAACTGGTCGCATATGCCCACTGTCCCTTTTTGGCACTAAAAAGAGTCTTGACATGAACAATGGGTGAAGGGGATCTACCTGGATAAGGACTATTTTGGCAATCATTTCTCGTAACATGACCTCCGCCTCCTGAGACACAGGGGAGTAATCTTGCGGCTGACGCAGTCGAGGCCGCCGGAGCCACAAGACAGGTGATTCCTTTGCTCACTGTCTTCCTGGCCCAGGTACGTTTGGGCAAAGCTGAGCGGAAGCACGGAACGAACCCAGGTGCAGCCGAGGTTCGTCCTGCAAGGCAACTCCCCAATCCTGGGCCTTTGAGCTTGGCCCTGGGATGTGGGAGTGTGAGTGACTAGTTTTTGGGAGGTGGGAGGGGGTTGGAATCGGACGCTTGACTAGTTTTGGTTGTTGCAGTGCCCTGATGACTTTTGTATGGGCTTTCCCTTTATACCCGTTCTTACCTTGTTTGTACTTGTACTGATTACCTCCGTGCTGAGGCGGTGGTCTGGGGTCTCTAGGTGACTGATTAGGGTGAGGTTGGTACGGCTTGCTACCGCTCTTTGGTTTATGAAAGGGTTTCTTAGGTGGATTCTTCCTAGCTTGGGAGGAAACCTGCTTCCACCCACTTACCATATTAAAAACTAAACTCCACGTTTCAGTGTCTAGCAAAGTGGGTGTCAGAACCGGGGAGAGGGTTACCCGGCGACCTATGTCCGCCGGCAACTTTCTCATCAGATGTACTCTCAGATCTTGGCGAGCTCGAACCGCCTCCAAAATTGCAATTCTAATGTCCCCTAGGGACTGAATGGCGTTTTGTAGTGAAAGTCTACGAGAAAGCTCAATTACTTTTCTTATTTGGAGTTCATTAATGGCCGAGATCATGCGTGCAAGAGAGGCGGCTATCTGATGACTCACCAAGAACTGCGAGAACATCCGGTAGGCTTTACTGCGTAACTTAAAATCTCGGTCCAAGTGAGTAGCCAATGGGGGGGGGGGGGGGGGGGAGGTAGAGGCTCATCAAAGGCATGCAATGATACTTTGAGGGTCACCAGAAATGTTACTAAGGCTGGGGACACCCCTTCTGCTTTGGATACTGGTAGGGAAAAATAATTATGATTCTCTAGTGGAATTTAATGTGAAGCTTTGGTGGTGATAGTTTTGGCGAATACTTGTGCTTCTAATCAGTCAACCCAAGGGCCTACTCCCAGCTGCCACATCTGCAGTTCCGGAGTCTGAGCTTGGTCCAGAGCCGGAGTTGTAGCCAAACTCCGGCGTAAGAGATTAAGGCTTTGACATAATTTATGCCATCAGCCTTCGACCAGTTAGCAAAAAGTTGTGCAGAAGCGGCGGAAGGAACGGCCGGTGCTGCAGAATACACAAAATATGCCGGGTTAAGTGAACTTGGGACACCTTTAATTAGGACATCTAATACCCTCCCTGTCTCGTCTCTGGCCCAAAATCTATGGTTCTTATTAATTTCGATGGACCACTCGCCTGGAACTGGAGGGTCCCCTGATACCGAAGGTTGAGCTATAAGGGGGTTCTCTGGCACTACAGGTACCCATGATCAATCTGTTCCATAAAGGAGGGGCATGGGGCCCTTCCTCATAGGCTCTTTATCTCAGGGAGGGGGTTGAACATCAGTAACCACCCTAAAGTTGGACATAGCGAGTGCCGCCGCCCCGGGGGGCCCTGTGGCAGCTGCCACTAACTGGATTGGACAAGTCGGGGGAACAGTCGGCGACTCTAAAGGTCTCAAAACAGACGCGTTAGGTGGCTGAGCTGAGAGGGCAACTTTGGGAAGAGACGAGGCAGGGGTTTGATAATGTTGTATCACATTGTGTAATAACTCTTTTACCTGATCAGAAGTCATCCATTTCCTAGAGGTATCTTTGGATGAGTTTGAACTAGCCTCAGAATAATTACTAGGGAGAGACTGAGGAGCCGGGGAGAACAAACCATCCGCCGGCTCCTCACTCTGCTCCAAGATCTCTTGTGATTCTAGCCCCCGTGTGAGTCTATCTCATTATCTGCCAGGGGCCATGATAAATCAGGCACTGACGACGGGAACACGTTGATGTCACCTTCCTCAGTCCGTTCTGGAATGATGTTTAGAGATGGGTCTGAATGGCGCCAGTAACCCCCTGCCGCCATGGGCAGGGAGTCCTGCGTCATCTGTGAGCTTACTTGGGCCCCCGGCGGATATCTCCTGAATTGGTCGGCTAGCACCCTACTAGGGCCTTCCGCCTTCACACCCCGGGGAACTACCGTTAATTTTGGTATTGCAAAAGTCACATTAGGAGGTTCACGTATAGCCTGTTCCTGAATAGATGTAGATGGTAATGATTCAGATCCTATTTCCGACTCCCCAGCATCACATGTAAATGTATCCGAGGGAGGTGTAGGAGGGAGCGGCTGCGGAGTCTCATGCCGGCTGCTCGAGGTGTCGTACTCTTCTCTGCGGCGCTTGTGAGACCGGGAAGAATCTGAGGTAGAGTGGCGAGCGTGTGTCCTGGGAGACTTCGACCTGGACCTGGACTTCCGCGTGGCACGGTCGGAGGAGGGGACCTCGGTGACTTCGCTCTCACTACTGCCTATTGACAATCTCTTTACTGCTAGCTTTAGCTTTGACCTTGGGTCTGACCGGTTTGGAGGATCCTGGTTTAATTAAGGGAGACTTGATAATTAGCTTGTCCCACAGGACTTCATCGTCACACTGGAGTGCCTTAAGGGCTATGTCTTTAGCATATGAGTTGAACGCAGCCTTCACCTCGTGCAAGGCCGCTAAACAAGACAGGTCTTTTCTTAGCCAGTAAGGCGGGTTTTAATTCGGCACAGATGGCCGCACTTATGGGCAACCACACGCCCCTAGAAACGGTCCATACATTTCACGCATTTGATGCAAAGGGAATGAGCAAAAACTGGTAAAAGGGAACAAGAGGGCGTAGCGCAAAGTTCAAACCTAGGCATGGTGCCGTAAATGAGGTTCCCCCCCTCCGCCGGGATCAGAAGTCCAACTCCGCCGGGACCTGGACAAATTTCCAGGAATCAATGTTCATAAGGATAACCTGCGAGGTATTACACATCCTAACTCAAATCCGCCGGAAACTTAGCTATAATGCACCACTACGCTAACCTTCCGCCGGACCTGTCTAGCTGATTTTCACAAAACTCAACTGTGATATTTCACAGGTCCCCTGACCTTGTTAAGGTGTGATCCTACTGAACAAGTTTGCAAAATTCATCTTATCAATTCGTGTAAACTTGACTGGGGGTGCCGCAGGCGGTACGTCTGACGTGTCTCTAGGTCAGGCCGGGAGAGTGAACTCGGCGAGCCGAGTTTATATCCTTGGTCGGAATGCAATTCCGCCGGAAGAATGGTTCAGCCAAACCACGCCGGGATCTTTTGAATGTTTCTACCCGTCGGAGACGAATAACCTGGGCCCCTCTCACGGGGCCGCCGGAACAAACAAAAACTGATGGAAAAAAAGGGGTTGGCACAGCCCCTTTTACCGCAGTCCCACAAACATAAAATAAATGCAATAATAATGATAAGGGACGTCTCCCCTACCCCGAAGGAACAAGACCGCATGCAGGAACCAGAATCAGGGGCATACATAGGTAACAATAACAACAGAAAATTTAGACCACTAAATTACCTGAAATCTACGTTGGAGACCCCTAACTAGGCCGACCACATGGACTGAAGAACATCCCAGCAGACGACACCCCAGCAACCAGCAGCCGCACCAAGCAGAGGGAGGCCACCCAAGGGGCCTAAGCAAAACACGAACCCTGGAAGGTGGAGCACCACGTGCAGACACCCTTAACCAGAGCTTTTTGCTGATAATAGAAGAAAATAGCATGTACTATCCTCAATATTGACAGTCTGTATCATGTCTCGTAGAGTGGTCGCCTTCTAGCTAAGTAAACACAACAGCTAAGGCTTATCACAAAACAAAACAACACACGCGGTACACCCATCCGGGACACGTAGACGCCTGGTACAATGGTACCCTATTTTAACACTTCTTCCTGCAGACCGACCAATCTGGCAGCAGTGCTAGCTAATCTAAACCTTGTTACTGCAACACAGATGTATACAATGAGTAAGGACTCACTAGAAACTATGGCGAACGACGAATGAAGCGGACACGGCGTGAGCCCTGTTGTCGGGAGGGACGCGGAAGAAAGAAGGACGAAGATGGCCGCTTGGGGGCCTGAGGTCGGGGAAGCAAAGCATAAGAAATCCATGTATATGGCAAGTCATATAATAACAGATATTAAACAGATATTACATTTTTTTTTTGTTTTTTGTTTTTTTTTCTGTAGGGTACCCAATCAAAATGACGATTCCATAAGGGAATTAAGCGTGCACTTATGACGAGTAGTCCATGATGCTTCCGCGCGGGTTATTCAAAATGCTGGCGCAGGATGTTGAATGGAGACTATTACTATTAGTAGGCGACAGTCGAAGTCGTCAATGATGGAGGGTCCCTATTATATATGATGGTGACAGTAGTAGATATGATGGTGGACAGTACTAGTAGTAGTGATGATGGTGACAGTAATGATGATAGTTGTAGTGATAATAATGACAGTAGTGGTGGATGGTAGTGGACGATGGTGTGAGTATTAGTGATGATGGTGAAAGTTGTAGTGATGATGACAATAGTTGTGATGATGAAGATCATAGTAATGGTGATGATGGCAGTAGTAGTGATGATGGTGACAGTAGTAATGATGATTGTAAGATGGTGTTGATGATAATAGTAATGATGGTTGATAGTTGTAGTATCAATGATGATAGCTGTGATTAAGATGGTAGTGACAATGGTGACAGTAGTAGTGATGATGGTGAGAGTAGTAGTGATGATTGTAATTGTAGTAGTGATGATGATCATAGTAATGGTGATGATGACAGTAGTCGTGATGATTGTGGCAGTTGTACTGTAGTGATGATGGCAGTAAGTAGTGATGATGGTGATTGTATGATTGATGATGGTATTACTTGTCATGATGGTAACCCATCGCAGAGTTGGGTTATGCCGTTTTGATTTTGGGCAACACGGCACGTCTACTTTATCAACGTATAGTGGGTACCACCCGAAAGCAATATCTGTCGTTGTTGACGTCGTCGATGTCCGTCTGTCGCTGAACTCCTCCTAGACCGTTGGGCGGATTTTCACAAAAATTCACATGATTATTTGTTGGGTGAATGCGAACATCAAGTCCCAAAAAGGATTTTTTGAATTGATGCAATAGTTATGATTTTAGGTCCAAAATATATTTTAACCACCCCCCCCCCCCCCCCCCACCCCCCCCCCACCCAGCAATCCCACCCAGCAATGATGGCGTTCTTAAGCTCGGATCACACATGCACGAATTAACGTTCCCGTCCGGCCACGAAACAAAAAAATAGGCATGACGGCATCAATCTGGAGGCCCCATGGTACACATGCACGAATTAACGTCCCGTCCGTCCCCGTCCCCTTTTGCTCGGTTCACACATGCACGAATTAACGTCCCGTCCGTCTCTGACCCCTTAATTTGCCTGCAAAATGAGCAAGGACGCCGGCAAAAAATCGCCTATGGTCGGTACACGGACATGCGGTGTCGCCAGCTCACGTGACGCGATGGTGACACATCGCCGACTCTCCTTCCAACGTTTATTTGCCGCCGTTCTCATTCCGTTCGTCGGCGTCTAGACGCCGCCAGTCGACGTCTAGACGCAGTCTGTCGGCGTCCCTAAACGTCTACTGCTCCCGTGGGTGTCCTGGCCTGACACGTTTTGTGGCAGTTGCCCCGGCCCACGCCGGACCATTTCATGCATGCACAAAATGTTCGCCGTCTCCCGCCCCGGGTCCGGTGGGCTGGCGACACCACACGTCCCTGTACCGACCATAGGCGATTTTGTCGGCGTCCTTGCCCGTTTGCAGGCGAATTAAGAGGTCCGGGCTGGACGGGATGTTAATTTGTGTATGTGTGAAACCGAGCTTGGGCTCACCCAGAGAATGCATTCATTCTGGGGCCGAAAACATCTCGGCCCGCATCTGTTAGGTTAAGTTGGTTTAGTTGACATTAGAACTGATGATAGTAATAGTGGAGATGATGGTTAATAGTAGTGATGGGGGATGATGGTAATAGTAGTGATGATGGTGATAATAGTAGTGATGATGGTTGTAGTTGTAGTGATGATGATGACTAGTGATGATGATGGTAGTGATGATGACTAATAGATATGATGGTAACAGTACTAGTAGTAGTGATGATGGTGTCAAGTAATGACTATAGTTGTAGTGATAATGGTGACATTAGTGATGATGTTAGTAACAATGGTGACGGTAGTAGTCATGATGGTTGAGTCATATTGATGATGGTGATAATAGTAGTGATTATGGTAATAGTTGTAGTGATAATGTGAGTACAAAGGAAATCAAGCAACAACAGATCTAGTGACCCTTCTAGGGTTGCTTGTCCTCCAAAACACTGAGGATCAAGTGTCCAAACAGTGGTTTAGAGTGGGTAAGGGAACATTGGAAAGAGAATTACTGCCCTGGAACTAATGCCCGTGGCAGGATTAGGAAGTTAGCAGAGGACAGATGGGTTAGTAACTGAGGGGGGGATAAAACAAAGTTATCATTTACAGATGCAGTCAGTCGCGGGTTTGATACGAGATATTTGCCTAAGCGGAGATAAAATGAATCAAACGGTGATGCAGTCTATAATGTTTCGGGGAAGCCCATTCCACAAGTTGACAACTCGATTGAAGAAGAAATTCTTAGATTCGTGCGAGTTAAAAGATTTTACCAATAATTTGCAACCGTTTCCCCGCGTGTAATTAGATTGGTCGATAGTGAAGTACTTTACTACAGTTCATATTGTCCGATGCTTTTGATGATTTTGAACACTTGAATTAAGTCACCTCTTTATCTGCGCCTGGGTTAAAGGAAAATAGATTTAATTCTCTAAGACGCTCTTCGCATGGTTTGTTCTTTAGGCTAGGTATCATTTTGGTAACTCTACGTTGAAGTCGTTCAAGCTTGTTTATATCTTTTTGGTAATAAGGGCACCAGGATTGAACACAGTATTCCAGAAGAGGGCAGACTAAGGAATTGCAAAGGGTTAGGATAACTTCTTTGGATTTATGCTCAAATGACCTGCCTATAAAGCCAATTATTTTGTTTGTCTTCTTAACAACTTCTGAACATTGTTGACTCGGTATTAGGTTACTCGATATTGTTACTCTCAGATCGGTTTCTCTGTTTACATTCTTAAGCTGAGTGCCATTCATCGAATAGTTTGCTTTCTCATTTAGGTATCCGATATGTAGTACTTTACATTTATCCGCAATGAAACTCATTTGCCAAATTTGGGCCCAACATGACAATTTATCTAGATTGTGTTGCATATCGTCAACTTGTTCTTTTGAGAGTACGCTATTTGCAATTGTTGTATCGTCAGCAAATTTTGAGATTGTACAGGTGAGACGCTCATCTATGTCGTTGATGTAAATTAGAAAGAGAATTGGTCCTAGTCCCGAACTCTGGGGTACCCCGCTACTTACATTGGTCCATTAGATGCCTTACCGTTTATGACTACTATTTGCTTTCTGTCGCTGAGCCAATTTTCTATCCATTTCAACACACCGTCTTGTATTCCATGCGCTTTACGTTTTAGCAGTAAACGTTTGTGGGGAAGTTTGTCAAAGGCCTTTTGAAAATCAAGGTATATAATATCTACAGCTTTACTCTCATCGTAGAGGTTGAGGATATCGTGGAAGAAGTCTAAGTGGTTGTTAAACAGGAAAACGTTTTTTACGAAAAGCCGTGTTGAGTATCTTTAAGTATGTTATTTTCCTCCAAGTGATTTACGAGTCTGTCTCGTATGACCGTTTCTAGCATGTTACATACAACTGAGGTTAAGCTAATTGGACGATAGTTACTGGGTAGGGATTGCTGCCTTTTTTGAATATCGGTGTTACGTTGGCTAGCTTCCACTGATAAGCATGAGTTCCAGCCCGCAAGAATTTATTGAATAGTAATGTTCAATGGTTTGGAGAGCTCATCCTTAGCTTCCTTTAGAACTCTAGGCGAGATTGTATCAGGTCCAGGCGTTTTATTTACCTTGAGTTTATCTAAACAATTCAATACTTCTCTCTCTGTAACGGTGATATGCTTAGAACATCTGAATTATCAATCTGAATCGGCGATGGTGTAGGGATATCACTGAGGTTTTCTGTTGTAAAAACTGATGCAAAGAAGGTATTGAGGGCATTACTCATTTGTACTTCGTCTTTGGTGTATTCTCCATTTTCATCGACTAACGGTCCAACAGTTGAAGTAACTACTTTTTTCTTTCTGATATAACTATAGAATTCTTTCGGGTTTGTTTTACTTTGATTCGCAATATGTAACTCTAAGGTCTTTTTACTTTGCTTATTTAACTTTTTGGCTTTGCGTCGTAGCCCTACAATTTCCACCCGTTCTTCATCATTTTGTGAGGATTTTAATCTATCATTAGCAAATTTTTTAGCAAGCAGGCAGTTTGAAATATCTTTATTCCACCATTTGGGCTTATTATTATGGCCTGGATTCCATATTTTCGATGGTATGCAGTATTGCACTGCTTTTAGGTAAGTGGTTTCGGTAACGTCCAAGATGTATTTATGTCGTTATTGTTAATTAAAAAGCTCCAGTCAGTTTCTTTAAACATAGCTCTAAGTTTTTGGAAGTTTGCTTTCTTGAAATTAGGTAGTTTTCGATGCTACTATTTGGTTCGTTACTAGTAAACTTTAAAAGTGAAAGGTATCGTACGATGGTCGCTGTTACTGAATTCATCACCAACATTCAAATTCTCTATCAATCCGTGTTTTGTTGCAAGTACAAATGTCAAGAACGTTATTACCACGGGTCGGCGTTCGAACAAATTGATAAAGCGAACTCTCTTGCAAGTTCGTATACAAGTCATGTCCGGAGTGTGAAGTAAGAGTATCGCCCCACTTGGTCACAGGTAAATTAAGGTCAGTTTGCACTGATTGAGCTGGAGGACTGTATATTAACGCAAGTATTATTTTTGTACCTTTATTATTCTTTATTAGCACAAAAGATGTGTCGATGTTCACAATTTGAGGTTTTGACAAGAGGGTAGGGTTAAGACTTTCTTTGATATAAAGTAAAACGCCACCTACATTTCGATTTATTCGGCTTTTCTCAAACATTACATAACCGGGAAGTGAATACTATGCTAAAAAGTCTCTATCTTCTGTATTGAGCCAAGATTCTGTTATGCCAATCACATCATAATGTTTTCTGTAAACACTAGCTCCTCTAAATCTGAAAATGTATTGCGTATGCTACGAGTGTTTGCATAGAAAACCTTTAAATTTGTTATTTTAGAACTCACGGAACGCTCTTTAATATTATTTTTGGTTCTTGTCGGATCTACATTTATGTTCATGGCCTCGGTCCTCGCTGTCTTCGGTCCTTATCGCTGGTGGTCCTCGGTTGCCTCTGTTTTTTGCTTGGCGTTGGATGATTTATGTCACTGCTGCTTCTTCTCGGATGGCGTTTTTTTATCCATGGCTGCGGACTGCTTCGTGTAGGAGATGACCCATGCGTGCTGAACCCACAGGGTTTAGAGGAGTGCCATCCTTGCGGAACAGAGTAGGCTGGTTGTAGAAGTTGTCCCAGAGGTTGATGAATTCAACTTCTTCCCTCAGACACAAATATTTTAGTCGGCTATTTGTGCTGAAGGCCTTGTCGTAGAATTTGTCAGGTGCGTCGATCTTGGGGAGAATGCCTGAGATGATGATATTAGAGTAGTGATGATGGTGACAGTATTAGTGAAGATGGTGAGAGTAGTAGTAATGATTGTATTAGTAGTAGTGATGATGATGGTAATGGTGATGATAGTAGTAGTGATGATGGTGACAGTTGTAGTGATGATGATAGCAGTAGTGATGATGGTGGTAATATTAGTGATGATGGTAACCCATCGCAGAGTTGGGTATGCCGTTTTGATTTTGGGCAAAACGGCACGTCTACTTTATCAACTCTGCATAAGCAGAGTTTGGTATCACCCCCCCCCCCATTTAGTGGGTACCACCGGAAAAAAAATTGCTGTCGTCGTCCGTCTATCCCAAAACTCCTCCTAGACTGTTGGACAGATTTTCACCAAATTTCACACAAACATTTGTTGGGTGAATGCGAACGTCAGTCAACAAAGATTTTTTGAATTTGTGCAATAGTTATGATTTTAGATCCAAATTATGGTTTAACCCCACCCTGGGGGCCCCTCCCAGAAACCCCCCCCCCCCCCCCCTCCCTGTAATGATGGCATCTCGCCCCGCATTTGTTAGGTTAAGTTAGTTTAGTTGACATGAGAAGTGATGGTAGTAAATAGTGAGGATGATGGTAATTGTTTGATAATGGTGATAGTAGTGATGATAGTATTGTAGTAATAATGGTGATAATAGTAGTGATGATGGTTGTAGTTGTAGTGATGATGAAAGTAGTAGATCTGATGGTGACAGTACTAGTAGCAGTGATGATGGTCATAACAGTAGTGATGACGGTGACAAGCAATGATGATAGTTGTAGTGATAATGATGACAGTAGTGCTGATTGTGACAGTATTAGTGATGGTGAGTAGTAGTGATTATGATGAAAGTTGTGATGATGACAGTAGTAGTGATGATGACAGTAGTAGTGATGATGGTAAGAGTAGTAGTGATGACTATAATAGTAGTAGTGCTGATGATAGTAATGGTGATAGTGACTAGTAGTGATGATGGTGACCCATCGCAGAGTTGGGTAGGCCTATGCCGTTTTGATTTTGTGCAAAACGGCACGTCTACTTTATCAACTCTGCGTAAGCAGAGTTTGGTATCGCCCCCCCGCCCCCCCCCACCCGTATAGTGGGTACCACCCGAAAAAAAAAATTGTCGTCATCGTCGTCGTTGTTGTCCGTCTGTCTCGAAACTCCTAGACCGTTGGACAGATTTTCACCAAATTTCACCCGAACATTTGTTGCGTGAATGCGAACGTCAGTCAAAAAAGATTCTCTGAATTTATGCAATAGTTATGATTTTAGGTCCAAAATATGGTTTTACCCCCCCCCCCCCCCCTCGGACCCCTTCCAGCAATGAATGCGTTCTGGGGGCGAAACCATCTCGCTACGCATTTGCTAGGTAAGTTAGTTTAGTGGGGATTAGAAGTGATGGTAGTAATAGTGGGGATTGATGGTGATAGTAGTGATGATGGTTGTAGTTGTATTGATGATTACAGTAGTGATGATGACTAGTAGATATGATGGTGACAGTACTACTAGTAGTGATGATGGTGACAAGTAATGATGATAGTTGTAGTGATAATGATGACAGTAGTGATGATGTTAGTAACAATGGTGACGGTAGTAGTCATGATGGTGAGTCATATTGATGATGGTGATAATAGTGATTATGGTAATAGTTGTAGTGATAATGTGAGTACAAAGGAAATCAAGCAACAACAGATCTAGTGACCCTTCTAGGTTGCTTGTCCTCCAAAACACTGAGGATCAAGTGTCCAAACAGTGGTTTAGAGTGGGTAAGGGAACATTGGAAAGAGAATTACTGCCCTGGAACTAATGCCCGTGGCAGGATTAGGAAGTTAGCAGAGGACATATGGGTTAGTAACTGAGGGGGGGATAAAACAAAGTTATTCATTTACAGATGCAGTCAGTCGCGGGTTTGATACGAGATATTTGCCTAAGCGGAGATAAAATGAATCAACGGTGATGCAGTCTATAACGTTTCGGGGAAGCCCATTCCACAAGTTGACAACTCGATTGAAGAAGAAATTCTTAGATTCGTGCGAGTTAAAAGATTTACCAATAATTTTGCAACCGTTTCCCCGCGTGTAATTAGATTGGTCGATAGTGAAGTACTTACTACAGTTCATATTGTCGATGACTTTGATGATTTTGAACACTTGAATTAAGTCACCTCTTAATCTGCGCTGGGTTAAAGGAAATAGATTTAATTCTCTAAGACGCTCTTCGTATGGTTTGTTCTTTAGGCTAGGTATCATTTTGGTAACTCTACGTTGAACTCGTTCTAGCTTGTTTATATCTTTTTGGTAATAAGGGCACCAGGATTGAAGGCAGTATTCAAGAAGAGGGCAGACTAAGGAATTGTAAAGGGTTAGGATAACTTCTTTGGATTTATGCTCAAATGACCTGCCTATAAAGCCAATTATTTTGTTTGTCTTCTTAACAACTTCTGAACATTGTTGACTCGGTATTAGGTTACTCGATATTGTTACTCTCAGATCGGTTTCTCTGTTTACATTCTTAAGCTGAGTGCCATTCATCGAATAGTTTGCTTTCTCATTTAGGTATCCGATATGTAGTACTTTACATTTATCCGCATGAAACTCATTTGCCAAATTTGGGCCCAACATGACAATTTATCTAGATTGTGTTGCATATCGTCAACTTGTTCTTTTGAGAGTACGCTATTTGCAATTTTTGTATCGTCATCAAATTTTGAGATTGTACAGGTGAGACGCTCATCAATGTCGTTGATGTAAATTAGAAAGAGAATTGGTCCTAGTACCGATCCCTGGGGTACCCCGCTACTTACATTGGTCCATTTAGATGCCTTACCGTTTATGACTACTATTTGCTTTCTGTCGCTGAGCCAATTTTCTATCCATTTCAACACACCGTCTTGTATTCCATGCGCTTTTAGTTTTAGCAGTAAACGTTTGTGGGGAAGTTTGTCAAAGGCCTTTTGAAAATCAAGGTATATAATATCTACAGCTTTACTCTCATCGTAGAGGTTGAGGATATCGTGGAAGAAGTCTAAGTGGTTTGTTAAACAGGAACGTTTTTTACGAAAGCCGTGTTGAGTATCTTTAAGTATGTTATTTTCCTCCAAGTGATTTACGAGTCTGTCTCGTATGACCGTTTCTAGCATTTTACATACAACTGAGGTTAAGCTAATTGGACGATAGTTACTGGGTAGGGATTTGCTGCCTTTTTTGAATATCGGTGTTACGTTGGCTAGCTTCCACTGATAAGGCATAGTTCCAGACTGCAAGGATTTATTGAATAGTAATGTCAATGGTTTGGAGAGCTCATCCTTAGCTTCCTTTAGAACTCTAGGCGAGATTGTATCAGGTCCAGGCGTTTTATTTACCTTGAGTTTATCTAAACAATTCAATACTTCTCTCTCTGTAACGGTGATATTGCTTAGAACATCTGAATTATCAATCTGAATCGGCGATGGTGTAGGGATATCACTGAGGTTTCTGTTGTAAAAACTGATGCAAAGAAGGTATTGAGGGCATTACTCATTTGTACTTCGTCTTTGATGTATTCTCCATTTTCATCGACTAACGGTCCAACAGTTGAAGTAACTACTTTTTTCTTTCTGATATAACTATAGAATTCTTTCGGGTTTGTTTTTACTTTGATTCGCAATATGTAACTCTAAGGTCTTTTTAATTTGCTTATTTAACTTTTTGGCTTTGCGTCGTAGCTCTACAAATTTCCGCCGTTCTTCATCATTTTGTGAGGATTTTAATCTATCATTAGCAAATTTTTTAGCAAGCAGGCAGTTTGAAATATCTTTATTCCACCATTTGGGCTTATTATTATGGCCTGGATTCCATATTTTCGATGGTATGCAGTCTTGCACTGCTTTTAGGTAAGTGGTTTCGGATAACTTCCAAGATGTATTTATGTCGTTATTGTTAATTAAAAAGCTCCAGTCAGTTTCTTTAAACATAGGTCTAAGTTTTTGGAAGTTTGCTTTCTTGAAATTAGGGATTTTTTTCGATGCTACTATTTGGTTCGTTACTAGTAAACTTTAAAGTGAAAGTTATCGTACGATGGTCGCTGTTACTGAATTCATCACCAACATTCAAATTCTCTATCAATTCTTCTTTTGTTGCAAGTACAATGTCAAGAACGTTATTACCACGGGTCGGCGTTTCGAACAAATTGATAAAGCGAACTCTCTTGCAAGTTCGTATACAAGTCATGTCCGGAGTGTGAAGTAAGAGTATCGCCCCACTTGGTCACAGGTAAATTAAGGTCAGTTTGCACTGATTGAGCTGGAGGTCTGTATATTAACGCAAGTATTATTTTTGTACCTTTATTATTCTTTATTAGCACAAAAGATGTGTCGATGTTCACAATTTGAGGTTTTGACAAGAGGGTAGGGTTAAGACTTTCTTTGATATAAAGTAAAACGCCACCTCCATTTCGATTTATTCGGCTTTTCTCAAACATTACATAACCGGGAAGTGAATACTATGCTAAAAAGTCTCTATCTTCTGTATTGAGCCAAGATTCTGTTATGCCAATCACATCATAATTTTCTGTGAACACTAGCTCCTCTAAATCTGAAAATGTATTGCGTATGCTACGAGTGTTTGCATAGAAAACCTTTAAATTTGTTATTTTAGAACTCACGGAACGCTCTTTAATATTATTTTTGGTTCTTGTCGGATCTACATTTATGTTCATGGCTGTCCTCGGTCCTCGCTGTCTTCGGTCCTTATCGCTGGTGGTCCTCGGTTGCCTCTGTTTTTTGCTTGGCGTTGGATGATTTATGTCACTGCTGCTTCTTCTCGGATGGCGTTTTTTTATCCATGGCTGCGGACTGCTTCGTGTAGGAGATGACCCATGCGTGCTGAACCCACAGGGTTTAGAGGAGTGCCATCCTTGCGGAACAGAGTAGGCTGGTTGTAGAAGTTGTCCCAGAGGTTGATGAATTCAACTTCTTCCCTCAGACACAAATATTTTAGTCGGCTATTTGTGCTGAAGGCCTTGTCGTAGAATTTGTCAGGTGCGTCGATCTTGGGGAGAATGCCTGAGATGATGATATTAGAGTAGTGATGATGGTGACAGTATTAGTGAAGATGGTGAGAGTAGTAGTAATGATTGTATTAGTAGTAGTGATGATGATGGTAATGGTGATGATAGTAGTAGTGATGATGGTGACAGTTGTAGTGATGATGATAGCAGTAGTGATGATGGTGGTAATATTAGTGATGATGGTAACCCATCGCAGAGTTGGGTATGCCGTTTTGATTTTGGGCAAAACGGCACGTCTACTTTATCAACTCTGCATAAGCAGAGTTTGGTATCACCCCCCCCCCCATTTAGTGGGTACCACCGGAAAAAAAATTGCTGTCGTCGTCCGTCTATCCCAAAACTCCTCCTAGACTGTTGGACAGATTTTCACCAAATTTCACACAAACATTTGTTGGGTGAATGCGAACGTCAGTCAACAAAGATTTTTTGAATTTGTGCAATAGTTATGATTTTAGATCCAAATTATGGTTTTACCCCACACCTGGGGCCCCTCCCAGAAACCCCCCCCCCCCCCCCCCCTCCCTGTAATGATGGCATCTCGCCCCGCATTTGTTAGGTTAAGTTAGTTTAGTTGACATGAGAAGTGATGGTAGTAAATAGTGAGGATGATGGTAATTGTATTGATAATGGTGATAATAGTAGTGATGATAGTAATTGTAGTAATAATGGTGATAATAGTAGTGATGATGGTTGTAGTTGTAGTGATGATGAAAGTAGTAGATCTGATGGTGACAGTACTAGTAGCAGTGATGATGGTCATAACAGTAGTGATGACGGTGACAAGCAATGATGATAGTTGTAGTGATAATGATGACAGTAGTGCTGATTGTGACAGTATTAGTGATGGTGAGTAGTAGTGATTATGATGAAAGTTGTGATGATGACAGTAGTAGTGATGATGACAGTAGTAGTGATGATGGTAAGAGTAGTAGTGATGACTATAATAGTAGTAGTGCTGATGATAGTAATGGTGATAGTGACTAGTAGTGATGATGGTGACCCATCGCAGAGTTGGGTAGGCCTATGCCGTTTTGATTTTGTGCAAAACGGCACGTCTACTTTATCAACTCTGCGTAAGCAGAGTTTGGTATCGCCCCCCCCCCCCCCCACCCGTATAGTGGGTACCACCCGAAAAAAAAAATTGTCGTCATCGTCGTCGTTGTTGTCCGTCTGTCTCGAAACTCCTAGACCGTTGGACAGATTTTCACCAAATTTCACCCGAACATTTGTTGCGTGAATGCGAACGTCAGTCAAAAAAGATTCTCTGAATTTATGCAATAGTTATGATTTTAGGTCCAAAATATGGTTTTACCCCCCCCCCCCCCCTCGGACCCCTTCCAGCAATGAATGCGTTCTGGGGGCGAAACCATCTCGCTACGCATTTGCTAGGTAAAGTTAGTTTAGTGGGGATTAGAAGTGATGGTAGTAATAGTGGGGATTGATGGTGATAGTAGTGATGATGGTTGTAGTTGTATTGATGATTACAGTAGTGATGATGACTAGTAGATATGATGGTGACAGTACTACTAGTAGTGATGATGGTGACAAGTAATGATGATAGTTGTAGTGATAATGATGACAGTAGTGATGATGTTAGTAACAATGGTGACGGTAGTAGTCATGATGGTGAGTCATATTGATGATGGTGATAATAGTAGTGATTATGGTAATAGTTGTAGTGATAATGTGAGTACAAAGGAAATCAAGCAACAACAGATCTAGTGACCCTTCTAGGTTGCTTGTCCTCCAAAACACTGAGGATCAAGTGTCCAAACAGTGGTTTAGAGTGGGTAAGGGAACATTGGAAAGAGAATTACTGCCCTGGAACTAATGCCCGTGGCAGGATTAGGAAGTTAGCAGAGGACATATGGGTTAGTAACTGAGGGGGGGATAAAACAAAGTTATTCATTTACAGATGCAGTCAGTCGCGGGTTTGATACGAGATATTTGCCTAAGCGGAGATAAAATGAATCAACGGTGATGCAGTCTATAACGTTTCGGGGAAGCCCATTCCACAAGTTGACAACTCGATTGAAGAAGAAATTCTTAGATTCGTGCGAGTTAAAAGATTTACCAATAATTTTGCAACCGTTTCCCCGCGTGTAATTAGATTGGTCGATAGTGAAGTACTTACTACAGTTCATATTGTCGATGACTTTGATGATTTTGAACACTTGAATTAAGTCACCTCTTAATCTGCGCTGGGTTAAAGGAAATAGATTTAATTCTCTAAGACGCTCTTCGTATGGTTTGTTCTTAGGCTAGGTATCATTTTGGTAACTCTACGTTGAACTCGTTCTAGCTTGTTTATATCTTTTTGGTAATAAGGGCACCAGGATTGAAGGCAGTATTCAAGAAGAGGGCAGACTAAGGAATTGTAAAGGGTTAGGATAACTTCTTTGGATTTATGCTCAAATGACCTGCCTATAAAGCCAATTATTTTGTTTGTCTTCTTAACAACTTCTGAACATTGTTGACTCGGTATTAGGTTACTCGATATTGTTACTCTCAGATCGGTTTCTCTGTTTACATTCTTAAGCTGAGTGCCATTCATCGAATAGTTTGCTTTCTCATTTAGGTATCCGATATGTAGTACTTTACATTTATCCGCAATGAAACTCATTTGCCAAATTTGGGCCCAACATGACAATTTATCTAGATTGTGTTGCATATCGTCAACTTGTTCTTTTGAGAGTACGCTATTTGCAATTTTTGTATCGTCATCAAATTTTGAGATTGTACAGGTGAGACGCTCATCAATGTCGTTGATGTAAATTAGAAAGAGAATTGGTCCTAGTACCGATCCCTGGGGTACCCCGCTACTTACATTGGTCCATTTAGATGCCTTACCGTTTATGACTACTATTTGCTTTCTGTCGCTGAGCCAATTTTCTATCCATTTCAACACACCGTCTTGTATTCCATGCGCTTTTAGTTTTAGCAGTAAACGTTTGTGGGGAAGTTTGTCAAAGGCCTTTTGAAAATCAAGGTATATAATATCTACAGCTTTACTCTCATCGTAGAGGTTGAGGATATCGTGGAAGAAGTCTAAGTGTTTTGTTAAACAGGAACCTTTTTTACGAAAGACCTGTTTAGTATCTTTAAGTATGTTATTTTCCTCCAAGTGATTTACGAGTTGGTCTCGTATGACCGTTTCTAGCATTTTACATACAACTGAGGTTAAGCTAATTGGACGATAGTTACTGGGTAGGGATTTGCTGCCTTTTTTGAATATCGGTGTTACGTTGGCTAGCTTCCACTGATAAGGCATAGTTTCCAGACTGCAAGGATTTATTGAATAGTAATGTCAATGGTTTGGAGAGCTCATCCTTAGCTTCCTTTAGAACTCTAGGCGAGATTGTATCAGGTCCAGGCGTTTTATTTACCTTGAGTTTATCTAAACAATTCAATACTTCTCTCTCTGTAACGGTGATATTGCTTAGAACATCTGAATTATCAATCTGAATCGGCGATGGTGTAGGGATATCACTGAGGTTTTCTGTTGTAAAAACTGATGCAAAGAAGGTATTGAGGGCATTACTCATTTGTACTTCGTCTTTGATGTATTCTCCATTTTCATCGACTAACGGTCCAACAGTTGAAGTAACTACTTTTTTCTTTCTGATATAACTATAGAATTCTTTCGGGTTTGTTTTACTTTGATTCGCAATATGTAACTCTAAGGTCTTTTTACTTTGCTTATTTAACTTTTTGGCTTTGCGTCGTAGCTCTACAAATTTCACCCGTTCTTCATCATTTTGTGAGGATTTTAATCTATCATTAGCAAATTTTTTAGCAAGCAGGCAGTTTGAAATATCTTTATTCCACCATTTGGGCTTATTATTATGGCCTGGATTCCATATTTTCGATGGTATGCAGTCTTGCACTGCTTTTAGGTAAGTGGTTTCGGATAACTTCCAAGATGTATTTATGTCGTTATTGTTAATTAACCTGACAAGCGCGATATAGACGTAGGTGCTAGGGTAGTTATTTGTGCATTTCTAGCCCTGGATTCTGACAGAATTCGTTATATTTACAATATAAACCATTATTTGTTTTCGGTATGCTTTTATTTTACATATATGATGTATATATGAACCTTCAAGAATGCTAAAATAAGTGGGAAAAGCATTTGGGTGGTGAAAAACGAAGATATTGGCCACCCGGTCATAATCTCAGGCTCAGGCGAGAGAGAGAGACAGGCAGCCCTCCCCTCTCGCTGTCTGGGAGTCAACTGAGACGAGCGAGGCGGTGTGTGCCAGTGTCTGGGTGTTGCATAACGATCTTTTATGCAACCCACTTGTGCTACATTATCGCGGGAGAGAAAAATAACCGATAAATGATGATAATAAGAGGAAAAATAGGTGATAATTGAGGAGGGGAGGGAGGGGGGAATAAGGTGGGGAAGGAGGGGAGGGGGGTGGGTGAGATTTACATGGATGAGTACTGGAGGGGAATTATCTCACCTAGAGACAAATTCCTTTGTTTTGATAGGCCCTTTTTTTTTATGGAAGGCTTTTTTTATGGTCCTGCTTCCGTGAGGCCTATCGCGTTCCCTATAGGAAGCCTTCCGTGAGGCCTATCGCGCTTGCCGGGTTAAAAAGCTCCAGTCAGTTTCTTTAAACATAAGTCTAAGTTTTTGGAAGTTTGCTTTCTTGAAATTAGGGATTTTTTCGATGCTACTATTTGGTTCGTTACTAGTAAACTTTAAAGTGAAAGTTATCGTACGATGGTCGCTGTTACTGAATTCATCACCAACATTCAAATTCTCTATCAATTCTTCTTTTGTTGCAAGTACAATGTCAAGAACGTTATTACCACGGGTCGGCGTTCGAACAAATTGATAGAGCGAACTTTCTTGCAAGTTCGTATACAAGTCATGTCCGGAGTGTGAAGTAAGAGTATCGCCCCACTTGGTCACAGGTAAATTAAGGTCAGTTTGCACTGATTGAGCTGGAGGTCTGTATATTAACGCAAGTATTATTTTTGTACCTTTATTATTCTTTATTAGCACAAAAGATGTGTCGATGTTCACAATTTGAGGTTTTGACAAGAGGGTAGGGTTAAGACTTTCTTTGATATAAAGTAAAACGCCACCTCCATTTCGATTTATTCGGCTTTTCTCAAACATTACATAACCGGGAAGTGAATACTATGCTAAAAAGTCTCTATCTTCTGTATTGAGCCAAGATTCTGTTATGCCAATCACATCATAATTTTCTGTGAACACTAGCTCCTCTAAATCTGAAAATGTATTGCGTATGCTACGAGTGTTTGCATAGAAAACCTTTAAATTTGTTATTTTAGAACTCACGGAACGCTCTTTAATATTATTTTTGGTTCTTTTCGGATCTACATTTAAGTTCATGGCTGTCCTCGGTCCTCGCTGTCTTCGGTCCTTATCGCTGGTGGTCCTCGGTTGCCTCTGTTTTTTGCTTGGCGTTGGATGATTTATGTCACTGCTGCTTCTTCTCGGATGGCGTTTTTTTATCCATGGCTGCGGACTGCTTCGTGTAGGAGATGACCCATGCGTGCTGAACCCACAGGGTTTAGAGGAGTGCCATCCTTGCGGAACAGAGTAGGCTGGTTGTAGAAGTTGTCCCAGAGGTTGATGAATTCAACTTCTTCCCTCAGACACAAATATTTTAGTCGGCTATTTGTGCTGAAGGCCTTGTCGTAGAATTTGTCAGGTGCGTCGATCTTGGGGAGAATGCCTGAGATGATGATATTAGAGTAGTGATGATGGTGACAGTATTAGTGAAGATGGTGAGAGTAGTAGTAATGATTGTATTAGTAGTAGTGATGATGATGGTAATGGTGATGATAGTAGTAGTGATGATGGTGACAGTTGTAGTGATGATGATAGCAGTAGTGATGATGGTGGTAATATTAGTGATGATGGTAACCCATCGCAGAGTTGGGTATGCCGTTTTGATTTTGGGCAAAACGGCACGTCTACTTTATCAACTCTGCATAAGCAGAGTTTGGTATCACCCCCCCCCCCCCCCATATAGTGGGTACCACCGGAAAAAAAATTGCTGTCGTCGTCCGTCTATCCCAAAACTCCTCCTAGACTGTTGGACAGATTTTCACCAAATTTCACACAAACATTTGTTGGGTGAATGCGAACGTCAGTCAACAAAGATTTTTTGAATTTGTGCAATAGTTATGATTTTAGATCCAAATTATGGTTTTACCCCACACCTGGGGCCCCTCCCAGAACCCCCCCCCCCCCCCCCTCCCTGTAATGATGGCATCTCGCCTCGCATTTGTTAGGTTAAGTTAGTTTAGTTGACATGAGAAGTGATGGTAGTAAATAGTGAGGATGATGGTAATTGTATTGATAATGGTGATAATAGTAGTGATGATAGTAATTGTAGTAATAATGGTGATAATAGTAGTGATGATGGTTGTAGTTGTAGTGATGATGAAAGTAGTAGATCTGATGGTGACAGTACTAGTAGCAGTGATGATGGTCATAACAGTAGTGATGACGGTGACAAGCAATGATGATAGTTGTAGTGATAATGATGACAGTAGTGCTGATTGTGACAGTATTAGTGATGGTGAGTAGTAGTGATTATGATGAAAGTTGTAGTGATGATGACAGTAGTAGTGATGATGACAGTAGTAGTGATGATGGTAAGAGTAGTAGTGATGACTATAATAGTAGTAGTGCTGATGATAGTAATGGTGATAGTGACTAGTAGTGATGATGGTGACCCATCGCAGAGTTGGGTAGGCCTATGCCGTTTTGATTTTGTGCAAAACGGCACGTCTACTTTATCAACTCTGCGTAAGCAGAGTTTGGTATCGCCCCCCCCCCCCCACCCGTATAGTGGGTACTACCCGAAAAAAAAAATTGTCGTCATCGTCGTCGTTGTTGTCCGTCTGTCTCGAAACTCCTAGACCGTTGGTCAGATTTTCACCAAATTTCACCCGAACATTTGTTGCGTGAATGCGAACGTCAGTCAAAAAAGATTCTTTGAATTTATGCAATAGTTATGATTTTAGGTCCAAAATATGGTTTTACCCCCCCCCCCCCCTCGGACCCCTTCCAGCAATGAATGCGTTCTGGGGGCGAAACCATCTCGCTACGCATTTGCTAGGTTAAGTTAGTTTAGTTGGGATTAGAAGTGATGGTAGTAATAGTGGGGATTGATGGTGATAGTAGTGATGATGGTTGTAGTTGTATTGATGATTACAGTAGTGATGATGACAGTAGTAGATATGATGGTGACAGTAGTAGATATGATGTAGTGACGATGGTGTGAGTATTAGTGATGCTGGTGAGTAGTAGTGATGATAGTGAAAGTTGTAGTGATGATGGCAATAGTTGTGATGATGAAGATCATAGTAATGGTGATGATGGCAGTAGTAGAGATGATGGTGACAGTAGGATACATGATGGTAATACTTGTGACAGTAGTAATGATGATTGTAAGATGGTAGTGATGATAGTAGTAATGATGGTTGATAGTTGTAGTACCGGGAATCAATGATGATAGTACCGTAGTGATTAAGATGATAGTAACAATGGTGACAATAGTAGTGATGATTGTAATAGTAGTAGTGATGATGATCATAGTAATGGTGATGATGACAGTAGTCGTGATGATTGTGTCATGAAGTTGTAATGATGATGACAATAGTTGTGATGATGAAGATCATAGTAATGGTGATTATGGCAGTAGTAGTGATGATGGTGACAGGATACATGATGGTAATACATGTGACATTAGTAATTATGATGGTTATAGTAGTAGTGATGATGTTAACAGTAGTAATGATGATTGTAAGATGGTGGTGATGATAGTAGTAATGATGGTTGATAGTTGTAGTATCAAAGATGATAGTAGTGATTAAATGGTAGTGACAATTATGACAGTAGTAGTGATGATGGTGAGAGTAGTGGTGATGATTGTAATTGTAGTAGTGATGTTGATCATAGTAATGGTGATGATGAAATTAGTCGTGATGATTGTGGCAGTTGTAGTGATGATGGCAGTAGTAGTGATGATGGTGATTGTGATTGATGATGGTATTAGTAGTGACGATGGTAACCCATCGCAGAGTTGGGTATGCTGTTTTTATTTTGGGCAAAACGGCACGTCTACTTTATTAGTATTACTATTATCAACTCTGTGTAAGCAGAGTTTGGTATGGCCCCCCAGTATAGTGGGTACCACCGGAAAAAAATGTCTGTCGTCATTGTCCGTCTGTCCCGAAACTCCTCCTAGACCATTGGACGGATTTTCACCAAATTTCACACAAACATTTGTTGGGTGAATGCGAACGTCAGTCAAAAAAGATTTGTTTTATTTATGCAATAGTTATGATTTTAGGTCTAAAATATGGTTTTACCCCCCCCCCCCCCACCAGCCCTACCCCCCTACCCACCCACCCAGCAATGATGCCGTTCTTAGTGTGTGTGCCCCGAAGGGGCTCACACACAGAATGCGTTCATTCTGGGGCCGAAAACATCTCGCCCCGCATCTGTTAGGTTAAGTTAGTTTAGTTGACATTAGAAGTGACGATAGTAATAGTGGGGATGATGGTAATAGTAGTGATGATGGTGATAATATTAGAGATGATGGTTGTAGTTGTAGTGATGATGACAGTAGTAATGATGATGGTAGTGATGATGATGACAGTAGTAGATATGATATGGTTTTAGTACTAGTAGTAGTGATGATGGTCATGATGACTGTAGTAGTGATGATGACAGTAGTAGTGATGATGGTAAGAGTAGTAGTGATGACTATAATAGTAGTAGTGATGATGAATGTAATGGTGATAGTGACTAGTAGTGATGATGGTGACCCATCGCAGAGTTGGGTATGCCATTTTGATTTTGTGCAAAACGGCGGCACGTCTACTTCAATTAATAGTGGCTCATCCATCAATGACACTCTACCTGGGTAACCAAGACCGGAGGAGGGACATTACTATGTCATTAAACCCGAGCTTGAAACTCAACCCAGGACTATCGGTATTCAGAATAAAATCCTGAGCCGCTTATCCTGTCAATCCGTGGATTACTCGATCCGAGGTTTAAACCTGCGGGAGGGTAGGTTTGACTCTAGATCGAAGTTATAAAAACCTTAAATTATTCATGATTGCTTACACTAATCCATAAGGAACCCATAATATAAAATAACAAAGACTAGCACTGATTATTTGGAGAGTGTTTGGAGGCATTCTAAGCAAGGATTATATTAATAAGTAAAGACAAGTGTAAGAATGCTGCTCAGGCAGTCAATCCGAGGTTTAAACCAGCGGGAGGCTTGACAGACGATCGATCGAAGGCTTCTACTCGCCGATAAAATATCATATTATTATTTCCAACTAACTCAAACTGGCATTAAACCGATTCCATCATATTTTAAAAAACGGCAACAGCTTTTAAATTACGTTGGAAATTGTCTAAGCATACTAATAATTATATAATAGGTGCAAAACGAACGAAGCACTGCCGTAGCCTAACCACTGATGTAGTTATTCGATAATAGTTGTTAATGTCTTGATAACCCGAGATGCTTGTAAGCTGAATAATACAAATATATTAAATGTCCGCGAACATTTATTAGATACGATACACATGTATTAACCCTTCTTTAGTGGGGCCCGACTTAAGTCTGTATGGAGAAGAAAGGACTATGTGGCGGGGCCCGACTTAAGTCCGTCCGCAATTTTGGCGCAATATTGGCTCTGAGAGAGAGACGAGCGACGGGAGGAGCATAGGTTGCCTCATGACCGCTCGCCACGGTTGCTGGGGGCCTACTGACATATACTACACACACATCCACCCTCCCTCCCTCGCTACACATGTAATTATGTAACAAAATTACCGTTTTTTAGCGATTTTGCCCTTCGGTTGCACGATCGCTGCAAGACAACCAGTGATCGTAGAAGTATGGTTTAGGTGTCATTGGAAAGCTCAATTATCGCCCTTTCAGGGATACATAATTGTATTACGCTCTGGCTCTTGTTTATGCATGAAAAAGTGCACGGAAATAAGCTTGTTTAGGGTAAAACCACCCGCTTGGCAGGTAGTAGAATTTACCGACCTAGCCACTCGTTGAGTGTTAAGGTACCATAGAACCAATATTATTAGTCCATTACATGTTGCACAGCAAATATAAGTATATACTGTATCCATGCACAATGTTAATCCTTTGTACAAATTCAAATATATAGCTTAAAATATATAAAGAATCACAAGTGAACCATTATTTTCAATTGCATTTAACAAGTAGGATAAGAGTTATTTGAGACATGAGTTGTCTTTTTAATAGCCTAGTAGGTTGTAATGATGCATAGTTTATATAACGAGTCACATTGGTTAGGCTACTTGTTTTCGCCTACATAGTTAATGGTTACAACGTATTTCAGTTGAGCTATGTATACTATAGTTATAATATATTTGTCCATTTGACTAGGTATTACCAGCACTGAGCATGCGGTAGATGTAGTAACAAAGTATAAGTTTGGTTTAAGGGGTGGAATAGAGTTGCTCGTAACACAGATTTTAATGCCACTAGGCCTATTTCACGTAGCCTACACTTTCGTGCTCACTTCAAAATTAATTGGTCTTAATTCGGTCGCTTTATCTTCCCGTCATGCTATTAATATATCACAATCCCTATGATAAAGTTGAGCATATATAAAAACCATGGTAAGTATGACTATAATGCTCGCCATTACTTAACCTCTCGGCTGCGCATGGGGGGTATGAGACACCACACGCCTGTGCGCACGTATTTGAGCTGTTCCCATCACTAACATAGTTATTTTACCATAAATATCGTTAATACTTATTCATATGTGCCTATTTTACCATTAATATGAAGATATTAACCAGTTACAACAATAAAACAAGTGGAAACAGTGTTTGGCTGGTCAAAATCGCGAAATGAAAGCGAGAGTGTGTGTGAGTGAGTGTGAGCCAACCTTCCACTCACGAAGCTTTGAGAGACACTGGAGGTACCTCTCAATTCTCTTCCTGACTTCTCCCCTAATTCCCACGCTTGGTAACACTGATGGCAACGCCCTGCTAGCAACTCGCTAATGTTAGCACGAAAATAGACCACAGAATAAGGGAATAACAGGGAAAATAGGTGATAATTGAAGGAGGGGGGGGAAGAGGGGAAGGAGGGGATGTGGAGGAGTGATATTTGGCATGGACCAGGGGCAAAAAAAAAAAAGGGTTCAAGTTTTTTGGGGTGTTTTAAATGGATTTTTTTAGGCCCAGGATCTTAAGAGTCTTCCCGCAGTTGCCCGGGGAAACTCTTAACCTAACAAGTGCGCATGGGGGTAATTGGAAACGTCCCCCTGTGCTGACGTATTTCAGGTGTTTCCGTCACTAAAATATTCATTGTACCATTAATAGCATTAATACTTATCCATATGCGCCTATTATGAGTTGATTATAAAGGTATTAACCTGAAACAACAATAAAACGAGTGAAAACAGCGTTTGGATGGTCAAAATCGGAGATATAGCCCGCGAGTTGTATAATGTATGGGTGAGGCAAGCTGCTTTCCTGCCAATTTCCCCCAAGGCCACTGAGACACAGTCGATCGATACTCTCTCTCTCTCTCTTGCACTCGCTTGCCATCAGTGATGACAACACCCTGCTTGCAACTCGCTAATGTTAGCACAAAAATATACCTCAGAATAAGGGAATAACAGGGAAAATAGGTGATAACTGAAGGAGAGGAGGAAAGTGGGGAAGGAGGGGAGGTAGAGGACTGAGATTTTGCATGGCCCAGGGGCCAAAAAAAAAAAAAAAAAAAAAATAATAAAAATAAAAAAAAAACAATGTTTTCGATGTCAAAAGTTGATTTTTTTGTTTCACTCACTCTTAAGAGTCTCCCCGCAGTCCGCCGGGGGAACTCTTAAGAGTCTCCCCGCAGTTCCCGGGTTAAGAGTCTTCCCACAGCTCCTGGGTTAAAACAAGCGACATGAATCTACGTAGCCTATTTCAGTAAAAGTGAAAGTCGGTGGAAGCAGTAGCACGCTCATTATTGGCTAGTTTATCAGTACCCTGATAATTTACTTATTATCTGTATTATTCCTTATTTATTCATTAAACTAAATATGTGTAAGCAATTTTAATGATTACTTGATAAATTACAGTGCTATCCGAATCTAAAGAGCTATTAAATATCACAGGAAACACAATAATAATGTATATATCATAAAGTAAACACAAGCAAAATAAAATAAAAATAAACCAAGAAGTAAGCGAGAGAGTAGACGGACTGCACTCGGGCCCATGCCTCTTAGCCAATCACAGGCCATGCTTCACGTATTACACTTTTAAAATAGGCAGTGACGGCATTAAATATATAATTATAATATAGATAAAATGGCTAATTCATGTGCTTATTGGCTAACTGCATTACGTTCGGCACTGTGATTGGCTGTTGCAAACCTTCGACTTAAAGCCGTGGATTACTCGATCTCATTCTCAATCCCGTGTTCTAAATACGGATAAACCTTTGTGTTTGATCCAGGATTGAGTAATCTCAATCCCGGGTTTAAACCTGCCCCGAAATCCGAGGTTTAAACAACTGCTCTGAATTCGGGCCCTAGAGTTTAGTACGCGCAATGTCGTCCGAGGAACAGTTATGAAGGAAGCAAATGGAAGCTGACTATTTACGTAAATCGTGAACTTCGCAAAGAACCCCAGGGTAAGCCTATGTGATGACATTGACAATCGTCGCTGCTACCTGAATCTTTCTCACTCCTTTCCGTATAGATGGTGAATCCCATAAGGGAGAGTCATTGAGCGCGTTTGTAAATATTATATGATCGGACAAACCTTCACTGGACATAAAGCATGATGATTAACTCCCTGGTTAAGAGCAGGTATTGAAAACTGTGTAAAAACATGTTTCGCCTGCTCGTTTTTTGCAATGAATTGAGAGTCGGGTGCAATCTCGACGTAGTTCAATCATGGAGCCAACAAGCATCGTGGAGATTGAGACATTGCCTTCAACTACGATACCCAATCAACTATTGCGAGCAGCATAAAAGAGAGTGCCTTTGTCAGTAAATTTAAGGTAAATGGACGTCGCGTGTAAACAGGATATTTTAGCAAAAGGAGGACCTTATTTAGGGACCAAGTCGGCATAAGTTGATGAGGTTGGCATAGATAATCCAGTGAGGTCGAAAAAGGGGACAGGGATAGCAAAGAGATGATTTTTTAGTGTGACGACAGATAACTGTTTCTCCTCAAAAATATAATCTAGATAATTAAAGACAAGGGTTATGGAAGGAACTCGCTGGACATTTTCCATGATCCAATCGCAAAAGATTTCCAACCTGATTGGTATTGATGCTTAGTGGATTCTGCATAACCATTTATTAATTTTGCTGTGATGCTACCTCCATAAATGTCTAGCCACTTGGCATTTTGAATGTTCACAAAGCAAAACTTAGCGAGGTCTAGAGGTTCCCCATCATCTTGAAGTGGAAACTCGAAACCGGGAGGGACACTGGGTTGCTGCACAATGCTTTCAGCGCCTGATATCACGCCTGAGCTGGCCACACTGGTGCTATCAGAAAAACCATCCTCCGATAGTCACATAGTTTGTTGAATACACAGCACATCAGTGAAGCGTCTAGAGGTAGAAACAGATAGATGGACCTCCATCAGTTCCATTCCTCACAAAACGCGTTTGGGATCTTTGCCGGCATCTGCGTCCAGCAAGTCAAGTAGTGGGGTAACTTGCTCGTCTGTTTGGACACAAACAGATCTACTAGTGGGTGGTATTTCGTGGCAATAATTTTGTTTTTTAAACATTTCGCCTGACGCTACACTTCACAAGGGTGCTCTGTCCTCTCGACAGAGCATCTACCTATAGTTTTGTGACCTCTGGCAGATATGTTGCATGGAGGGATATTTGCACCTTGTGGGCTAGCACATATATCTGTTCTGTGATAGACTGTAACACTCAAGACATCGCCGACCCTTGTTTCTGAATGCAGGCGACCGAGTTCAGATTGTCCATTCGAAAAGCCAGTGATCTGCCTGTGAGGGAGAAGCTGTAACCTTGGAGTAAATACAATGGAACTGTTAATTCTTTGGCAATTATGTGAAGTGCGTTTGACTTGAACAACATCTTGTGGCCTTGATGACCTTATCCAAGGGTGCTTTCCGGATCCGTATCAATCCATGTAGTCGAAGGAGTTGTCGTCCACGATTGAACCTAGTTGGAGATGTCCCATCAGGCCCAAAATGCTAACAGTTTGTGAGTTATTGGGAGGATCAGTCAAAGTTTTTTCCGACGGTATGAGTGGGAAAAACTTATTGATTTCCAAGATAAGCGCAATAGAACAGTAAATTAAACCCATTTGAGTTTGCCTATCAATGACTCCCTTTGACGACATGTTACAGTGCGGCTGTGTAGGAATAATAACAGCTTGCATCAGAACCGGATTGCATTTTTCTGGCTTTGTCAGATCGTGAGCAGCTGAGAATCTTACAGTAGACCTACCCAATTCGTGAGTTGGGACAGAACGAGATGAGATTGTCGAAAATTTAAACAAAAGTCTACAGCAGTGACATGCCGAATTACTAGTTCCATGTGGTAGATATTTGAAAATACCCTGGGTGCAAGATTTAGTCTGAAGGGAAGGCATTGCAACAAAAGAGCATGATCTTAGTATTGAATTGCCAAGAATTTATTATATCTTGTGTTGATTGGAGCATGCCAGTATGCCTCTGAAAGGTCTAGAGTGCTCATCCCGGCAAAGGGCCTGAGAGTCAAACGTATGTGGGCAATTGTCAACATTCTAAACTGCTTGTTGTAAATTAATTTGTTCAGAGGCGATAGGTTTATAACCGGCTGACACTTGCGACTGTCCGGTTTTGGCACTAGGAAGAGTCAGTAAGTATATACTTTTTATTTGAACCGGCCGCAATGAGAATTAGTTTTTCGAACATCTGGATGAGTGACTCCACCTGCAATGAAACATTGATTGGTTTGAGGGGTAAACGTAGTGGAGAAATGTGGTGCCACCTCCAAGAGAGCCCTTTCCTTATGACCTTTGTGGCCCATGTGTTGCGTGGCCAAGCCCTGTGACATGCCCGAGAACTTCTTGTGCCTAAAACGGAATTGAGTTTTGAAAGCTGATCCGAAAGACTCTCTAGGGTTGTATCCACCTGTGGGGACTGAAACACTGTGTGGTCTTGCATGAGTCATCTTAGTTTTTTGGTTTGTGAGATGTGGCATTCGAGTCTGTAGTAGATGGAGAGGCATTAGAGGTGGAAGAGAAAGATGGATGCGACCCTTGTGATTGCCCACCTCCTCTGGAAGACGACTGTCTTCTATGGTTCCCACGACTGATACCGCGACCCCAGCCACGATCCCGACCCCGATAAGCAGAACCTGACGACTGTGGGTCATTACATGCTGTGCTGTCCAACTGTCGCTGTCATTTCTTTTTGTACTGCACAATGTCTTCCCATTTTGGGACTGGGAGACTTTAGTGCGAAAGGTTGCCAAGTCTAAATGATGGATTAGGGAATGCACCTAATTTTAAACAGTAAGACACAACATCAGGGTTAAATACATTTTATTGCACAATTCAATCCCGGAGATCTGGAGGAAGCTGACGACACATATGTACATGTATTTCCTGGCAAGCCCTGATTGCATCCAGAATCGTAAGGTGAACATCACCTAATGTGGCAATGGAACAAGAACAAGTGTGAAAGCAGTTAAGGTGTCCTAAGAACTTCAAAAAGTTCATCAGATACACTGTCTGACTGAGCCACAGGAGTCGTAAAAGAATGGTGATCATCTACTGGGAGTGCATGAGACTTAGTGTTAGTGATAGGTTTAGGAAAGATTTTGGCCTCCCACTCCCACTCAGACCATGGTCTGATACCATTACCTGACATAGATAATGCAGGTACTACTAAATCCTCATGTGGATGGCACCCAAATTTGTTGGTCATGGCTTGAAGGGATTTAACATCATTGAACACATTGTTTTCTGATAAATCAGAAAAAGGTTTGTATGATGATGCAAAGGTTAATGCTGCAGTACAAGAGTACAAAAAATAATCTAATTGAATCATAGTAGGAAAGGGTCAGATGATCACGTTCAACACTTCACTCTGATCATTCTTGGCTCTTATCTTTGTTGATTCACTCACTTCAACCACCCAGGTGTCTGGTATAGGGTCATCAACTGACGCATGAGCCATGGCCTCCGATTGTCTGGGAGCGACGATCAGGGGTCAGTATGCGTTGGGCCCATACAAAGTTGGCATCTTCAACTTTGAAAAATAGTTAGTTTTGCCCAAAGGTGGGGGGGAAATAGATGACAAAAATGGAATGCCTGGGGCTACAAAAGTAGGCTGTGAAAGTGAGGGAATAGGAGTAGGAAAAGTAGAATGTAAATACGAGGTGCCGTTGTAAAGGCTTATCCTTCAATACCTTCATCTGATCTGGCTGAGTTTTAGGGGAGGGAACCTTAATTGCAACAGGGAAGGAAGTTAATGGGTCGGCGGTACGACCTGCAACAGATACCTGAGAGGTCGAAGGACAACTGCCTTCCTTAATTGTTTTCAGTTCTTTAAACAAATATAATATATTCTCCCACATAGCATCATTAGTAGCTACAGTCTCTCCACTGCAAAACTTGTTTAGGGGTGAAGGTGTCCTTTTCGTAGAATGATGACTGGTCGGTGTTGATAGTGCTGTCAGTTGTGATGAATAACAGGACCTGGAGTACCGTTCAGAGAGTTGATCGGAGGGTAACACGTCATTGAGCTCACCTGAAAGCTCGGTGTTCTCCGAATTGTCTCCATCATCCTCTTCCCATCTCTGCGCAGGCGATGACATAGGGTGAGGGGCCTGTGGGAGATGTAACGCTTGTAATGACCTGAGTGGAGACAGCATGGCCTATGACTCTGGCGAAGGGGTTATATTGAGTGGACAAATACCAGGGAATGCCTTGCTAGACTGTGGGGAATGAGATCTGTGTGAAACTCGAGTCTGAGGAGAGGGTTAACTACTGGTAAGTGGCCTAATACAAACTATGAGTAATAGTGGTTTGTGGCCAGGATGGAATTGCAGCAAAACTTTCAGAGGTAAAGGAGCCACCTGTTGGAGTCTGGAGACTTTTGGGGGCGGAGAGTCCTCATGATGAGATGTGTCTGCCGACCTTTATTGGGAGTCTTTCTTGGGCGACGATTTAGCCTTGGAAGAACTGTGTGTTGAACCATCTGATTGTATAGGTTGGGGCGAGGAGCTCTTGGTGCATGACGAAGACTTAGAACTATAGTCTTCTTATGCCCACTAATCTTGGCCTACTCTTTGACAATCCTAGATGCAGGTCCTGTGTCGGAAGGGACGTCTGCTGCCAATATTGATGTGGCTGTAGGTGGTGCAATACAAAGTTGTATTGATTTGCGTTTGGAGCCTGCTGAATCTGAAAGGGACATTGAGCGCTTACGGTCTGGCAGGTGGGGTTGTAGAGCCGTGAGTAGTTCAGGATCATGGATAGTCAGGGATTTGTGGGCCACTTGCACTCTATGTCGTCGTACTTCCATCCAAGTAGCAGTAAGTACCTCCTTACAATTAGGAATTTTGTGTGGTGGAGTTAGAAAATCATGGCGAATCGAGCGACATACATCACACTTAGCTGGCAACCAGTAACTCTTGTCTGGCTTGACACAATCTGTGCACTGATCACATACTCAATGGGCCAGCAGAGGAATGTGAGGACAAAGTCCAGTCTCACACGTCGGTATTAAGGTAGTCATGCTGGCGGCTTAGGGCCGGGAGTTTTGCAAAGGTACCCGACGGACCCAACTTCCTGGACCAGCACTTGGGGCAAACTCTCAAGTGCTCAACATAACCTGGAATGTGAGAGGGGCCAAGAATCCACCTATCTATCTTTTGCCAGACACCTTACTCCCCTTAATGAGGGTGGCCATATACAAAATGCCCACAAGCGGACCTATCCCCTGTAAGAGAGACAACCCATGTCAGTTTACTGAAGACTTACAGGATTGACTACTCAATTTAGGGTCCGTCTGACTCCGAGGCCTTCTGTGTATCTCATTAGCACTATTTTTCTACAGTGGTGTACGGCTAATCCATCCACTAACCTGCCTCACCCTTAGGTAAGCAGTACAGATTTGTGTGAAGTTTTCTCCCCTAGACAGGCTGCCGTCCAAGGCTGACAGAGTATCATCCAACTAAATTTGTATAAGGTTTTTTTCCCCTAGAAGGGTTGCCACCCAAGGCTAACGAGTCCCATCCACCCGAAAGTCCCATCCACCCGAATCAATGTTATATAAAAGAAGCGTAATGCATTTTGCTCCACGTGGCCTAACTCACATAAAAGAAGGAAACAAAGCAAAGCAAAAGTTAAACAATACATGTAACTCCATTACCACGTCTCCCCGACATGCATGGTCTACATTAGTACTAGTGACTGTGTAGTTTCTGTATATAGGTTTTAGCAACTTAAACTGGGCCAAGATCCCAGTCATATTAAAAGCAAAGACTGGAATCTAAACCAAGTGAAAGCGAGTAGCATCGGCGATGATCACGAACGTCATACCCAGGCACGCAGCACATTCATGAGGTGTCAAGAGCCGTCAGACAACTCCTTGCGATACCCTGCGGAGATCGCGATCGTCAGGTTTATACGGCTGTAGGAGGAGGCTGTAGGCACCAGCCGAACAGAGCGGTACTCCCGGGGAGTGCTAGGTGGTTGATGAGGACAGCTGGAACTCCCGTTTCACAACCTGGCCTACCTAGCTGATCCTTTCTGTGCCTCATCAATATTGAGGGCATCTGCCCAGGCAGGCTGCCCAACAAAACACCTTCTCCTATCTATACATTATACTACAAACACATTACACACTACACTACCTCTGCATAAAAGACAAATTTAATCAAGACAACAATACACCCAGCCTCGGAGTCCCCAGCAAGGGGGGCCATAAATGCCCCCATAGGTTTATCCCTTGGTATGGACTCATTAAAGTGCTCTGGACTTCTACCTTCTACTCTATCTATAAATTGTTGTAACATTCGCAGCCTTTCCCCTAACTTCGTCTCTGTGGAACACCATCTCTCTTCTATCAAACCTGACTTACTTTTCCTCACCGAAACTCAGTTGTCTAAGGCAACAGACAGCAAACCCTTCTCTATATCGTCCTACTATCTCTATCCTCAATTCAAAGCCAATGGTGGATGTTGCGTGTACGTACACAACAATCTTACTTGCTCTTGTGTTCCCAACTTTAACTCTTCTGAATTCTCAACTATCTGGCTAAAGCTATCTTGTCACTCTCTCACTAAATATATATGTTTATCTCTCCCCTAATTCTACCGACTATCTAAAATTATTTGACTATCTTACTTCTAAAGTGGAACACATTGTCTCCATCTCTCCCTTCTCTGAAATCTCCATTTTAGGAGATTTCAATGTTCACCACCACCTATGGTTCTCCTCTAATTTAACTGACTAACCTAGTGAACAAGCCTACATCTTTTCTATCCTAAATGATCTAGATCAGTTAGTTCAGCACCCCACCCATATCCCAGACTGCCCTGGAGATCGGCCCAACATCCTTGATTTATTTCTAACCTCTTAATCCTTCTGCTTATACTGTAAATCTTCTCTCTCCAATGGACTCCTACTAAACCTTATCTGTCACCTGTCCTGTCTCCTCAGTACGGCCTTCTGACCTCCCCAGCCGGCGGCGCTTGTGGCACTTTGGCGCTGCCGACTGGGAGGCTCTACGGGAGTACTTCTTTGATCTCCCATGGAATTATTTTTGCTTTTATGGCCGGGGACCCTCAGAGAGGGCCGAGCGCATTACTGAGGTAATCCTTTCGGGCATTGAAGCATTGAAAGCATCTTTCTCTCAAACTAACTCATAAAAATCTTGATTTACTCACGCTTGTTCTATTGCTATTCGCAATAAGGAGGAAGCATTCAACGGTACCGTCGTTTTCAAACTTAAGAATCCAGTACACTATATGTCTCTGCCCATAATTAAGCCAAATCTGTCCATCGATTCGCTTTCATCAATAACAAATGCTCCGAACTTTCCAACTTTAGCTCTTCCCAAGCTTTTTGGCATCTAGCCAAAAACATCTCCAACAATGTCACTTCCTCATCTTTCCCTCCTATTTTCCACTCTGACGTTACCACAGTCACCTGTTCCTCTGACAAAGCTGAATTCTTCGCTCAAACTTTTGCTAAAAACTCCACCTTGGATAATTCCGGTGCTACTCCTCCCTCTCCACCCCCTCTCACTTCCTTATGCCCAATATCATAATATCTTCTAGGGATGTACTCTCAACCATCTCTGGGCTCAATACTAAGAAGACGTACGGACTGCCCGGATGGTTTTCCTCCTGTTGTAATAAAAACTGTTCTTTCGTGCTGACTCCCTGCCAAGGCAAACTCTTTCGTCTCTGTCTTTCCTCTAACGTCTTTCCATCTTGCTGGAAGTTTGCTCTTATTGAACCTGTCTCAAAGAAGGGTGACCGCTCTCAACGCTCCAACTATCGCTCTCATTTCTTGCATCTCTATAGTTTTTTAAACTATTCTTAACTCAAAATTTCCCATAATCTACTTTCAGATCACCAATACGGTTTCCTTAAGGGCCGCTCTACTGGTGATCTTGTGTATGTTACTAACTCTTGGTCATCCTACTTTCAGAACTTCGGTGAGACATTTTGTATTGCTCTAGACATATCGAAAGCCTTCGATAGAGTATGGCACAAGTCTCTTATTTCCAAACAATCGTGCTTTGGTTTCTATCCCTCTATCTTTTCATTTGTCTCTAATTTCCTTTCTGACCGCTCCATAGCTGCAGTTGTGGACAGCCATCGCCCACTTCCTCAATCTATCAACTCCAGTGTTCTGCATGGTTCTGGCCTGTCTCCAATTTTCTTTCTAATATTAATTAAAGAGATCCTCAACTATACTTCTAGTCCTATCCACTCATATACTGATGACTCTACCTTACACTATTCAACTAATTTTTCACATCAACCCAGCATGCAAGCACACCAAAACTCACGTAAAAGGGCCATAGAGTGCCTATCTTCCGAGCTATCAATTATTTCTGATTGGGGCAGAGAAAATCTTGTTACTTTCAATGCCTCCCAGACTCAATTTTACCCCCTATCTCTCGCAATCTTCCACAAGACTATAAATTCTTCTTCACCATACATAAATCAACCCTTCATCTTCTCTCAATATTCTAGGTGTATCTGACCTTTCTTGGAAAGATCATATTACAACTCTTGCTAAAACAGCTTCCCAAAAGTTAGGTGTGTTCAATCGTCTCCGTGGGTTCTTCATTCCCGCACAGATTTTTGAACTGTATTGAGGCACAGTGTGCCACTGTAGTGTGTATTGTATGCATGTGTGGGGAGGCTCCCATACTTCTCGAAGGAGTAGAATCCAAAGCATTTCGCCTTATCAACTCACTTCCTCTTACTAGTTCCCTACAATCTCTTTCTACATGCCGCAATGTTGTATCTCTTTCATCTTGTATCACTATTACGACAATCAGTGTTCTTCAGAACTCTCTCAGTGCATACCTCCTCCTTTGCGGCGAATGCGAGGCACCCGCCTTTCAACGCAGTCCCACTCCTATTCTGTCCAGATCTCCAGCCCAATAATTAGCATATTGTCTCAGTCTTTCTTTTACTCAAAAAGTTACCTCTGGAACTTTCTCCCTCAATCAGTCTTTCCTCCATCCTGTGACTTAAACTGCTTTAAACTTTGTGTGTCCAGGAATTTTGATGCAAACGTCCCATGATTTTGGCTCTGTCACTCTTTTGGCTTTGGGGAAGACACTCGTACAGGAAACCTGCCTTTTGTCTCCTTCATACACATAAAAAAAAAATTAAGTTAACCTGCAGAACACTGCGTGTATCCTCCTTTCTCCTTGTGGAGGGTATAATTAGGTCATTGGGAACTGTGCCCTAAACCTTTACTATGATTGGTGGAACGGAACGGAGGCGTGACATGCACCTACCAGGATATTAGGACTAATCAAGATTGGGCCCTTCAATACCCATCAGTTCCGAGAAAGTACGATTCACTAGGCTATCGGACATGGTGTTGCAGTCCTTTAAACGTCGGAGTAGCTGCGGCGTGTCGGGCACGCCCAGGATTATTAGGTTGGTAACCTGCGGTACCAACCCTTTAACGAGATCAGCATCAATCAAGGCGAAATACCAGAAAATGCCCCTACGGACTCGCTCAAGATTTTGATTGCCTCTTCTGACCTAGGTAACCCGAAAGTTTGCACTGTCAGAGGTCCTTGAACAAGCAAAAAGGGATCAAGGAGGATATCAGGTAGGCTGATAAATCCCACAAGGATATAGGCCCGCCTCCCAAACACACCTGGCAGCACAAAAGAATGGTTGGACATCATACACCATATCACCAGCGAAGAGAGGCCTTATAGAGATGGAGAATCAACAAACCTTCAACAAATGAAGAAGTTACCACGAAACTTAATCCAACTCACATTGCTAGCCCGCACATGACCCCACAGGCCAACTGTGCTGCACTCATGGACAAAAATGAAAAGCTGAGCTAATGCAAACCTCCCACAAGCAAAAGCTAGCAATAAATAAGAAAACCCAACTAAAAAAGAGAGTATGGATATCCCAAATTTATTTTCACTGGGGCTAGACTAGGGTATCCTAAAATAAAACAGCGCTCATAACACAACAAACACACTCTCCTAGCGCACCCTGATTAGCTTAAACACTTCCTAGCTGCTACAACGCTTCTTAAATAGAACAAAAACTCACTGGCAAATAAGCAAGAGTGACTAGAGAGTGACTTCAGGACACACTAGGAAGAGGGAGGGGAGAGGTGTTGTCAAGTCGAGCGCAGGTCTAAGAAGGAAGAACGAAGCATGTTCAGACTGGGTTGACAGAGCGAGATTAGAGGCGAATTTAAGGAGAGGTGAAGGTTAAATAGGAACCGCAGGAACGCAACTAGTAAAGAATAGGAGGATAAATGGAAATAAAACTCTACTTAGAACAAAAAACAAAGGTACATAATTATATTAATTAGGAAAGAAATTTGCAAAAATTAAGAAAAGAATGCAAAGGAAATAGAGGAAGATACAAGTAATGGGAAGAATACATGGAATTATATAAAGATGCTAGGGGGAGGAAAAGAAAAGGATTTTTTTTTTTTTTTTTTTTTTTTTTTTTTTTGGGTCTATGTGATTGAGGGAGGCAAAAGGCAGAACTGCCTATAACGAGTGCCTCCCCCATAGTTGAAAGACTGACAGGGCGAAAATCAAGGGATGTTCGAGCCAAAATGCCTGGACACACGGAGTTTGAAGCAATTTAAGTCATAGGAAGAGGGAAAGACTGATTCTGGGAGAAAGTTCCAGAGCTCAGCTGTTGAGTAGAAGAAAGTTTGAGAGTAACGTTTCACTCCTGGGTTGGAGAGTTGCACAGAGTAGGGGTGGGATTGAGTTGCAAGACGGGTACAACATGCCCTACGTAAAGGAGGTGGTATGCACTGGGAAAGCTCTGAGGAACACTGATTATTATAGTAGCGATAGAATAGCGAGAGAGATGCAACATTGCGGCGGACAGAGAGAGATTGCAGAGAGTTAGTGAGTGGACGGGAGTTAATGATACGAAAGGCCTTCCTTTCAACTTTGTCAAGGAGAGCGGTGTGAGAGGAACCTCCCCACACATGTGAACAATACTCAATACAAGGACGCACTATGCCCCTGTACAGAGCAAGAAGCTGTGCAAGGGAAAAGAACCCCCTAAGGCGGTTGAGCACACCCAGCTTCTGGGAGGCTGCCTTAGCAAGACTGGTAATATGGTCCTTCCAACTGAGAGCAGAAGAAAAAGAGACACCAAGAATATTGAGAGAAGATGAATGTGTATGGAAATGACAACAGAAAATTGGGAAGGGAGGATGTAAAACGGGAAGTAAGGACATACTGGAGTACTATATATGGAAAACATACAAATTACATTACAAAGGTGTGGAATACAGAAAGGAGGGAGGAGTATGTAAGGGAAAGAGATGCTATTAAATTAGAAATAGAGAGAGGGAGACAGTGCCAAGTGGTTAGGAGAAGGGAAGAGGATGATGGAGATGCATGGAGCAAGTGGAGATAATATTATGTAGTGAAGAAATTAGGGAACATTTAGATATGGCACTAGAAATAAAAAGTGGTGTGTCATATGTGGAGGAGGAACTAATCAGTGAGGAAAATGTATAAAGATGTATAAGAAAAATGAGAGCAAAGAAAGCTGCAGGCCCGGATGGAATAAAACCAGAATTTTATAAGGTCTTCCTAGAAAGTAAAATATTAATGAGTACACTAGTTAGTATTTTTAGACAGACAATACAGACAGCCGGAGTACCAGATGGTTGGAGTGAATCAAATACGGTTATGATTCCCAAACCTAGAACACCAAAAATTAATGAGTTTAGACCAATAGCATTAACAAATATAGGCTACCCATTATTGATGGCAGTACTAAGAATGAACATAGAAGAACAGATAGGGAGAAATGGGTGGGGAAAAGATAATCAGACAGCTCCTAGGCTTCACAGCAGGTGGCAGAATAGAAAATAATATCCTCATCCTGAGGTACTGTATAGAGAAATAATATATAAACAGAAACTCGTTAATAGTTATGCCAATAGACTTTGCAAAGGCTTTCGACAGTGTTAGAAGAGACATGATGGTGAAGGTGTTGATGGATTATAAGATAAGTGAAAAAGCAATAGATGTAATCACTAAATCATACGAAGGGGACATAACGAAAGTGAAGTTAGATGATGGAGAAGATATTGCAATACCAGTAACTAGTGGCATAAGACAAGGTTGTATGGACTCAACTACTTTATTTAAGCTAGTAACTTTTAAAATAATTCAGAAGCTGGAAGAATTGGACAGGGGATTTAGAGATGAGTTTTTAAAAATAACAATGCTATTTTATGCTGGTGACGGGATATTGTTAGCAAGTAGTATAGAAGATGCAGACAGAGTGGTTGAGCAGGTAGTGGTAGCAGGGAGGGAATGTGGATTATAAATTAACAAACAAAAAAGTAATATTTTAATATTTAACATAAAAGAAATACCACAGGAGATAGGAGGAATAAAGGTTAGTAATACATTGATGTACCTAGAAATCACAGTAAATGAGAGTCGAAATTTTTCAGAGTACAGAAAGATTCAATGATAGAGAAGGCAGTAAGAATGGTGAACATGGCATATTCAGGCCATGATTTACTTACTGGTATCACACATTTAAATAGGCAGTGACGACATTTCTTCCCTTGCTTGTGCTTACTGTATTATATGTACAACTGTATGTGTTATATATGGTATTGTATAGCTTAGCTACTGTATTAAGGTTCTGATGTCACCTATCACATTTAAATTATATTTAATAAAAGTTATCTAGTTTAATAAATATATATGGAATAATAAAGAAAAATATACTTAATTCATACCATAATGTGATAATCTAAAGTGATATTCGAATCTTAATAGCTATAAAATACCATATATAACACATACAGTTGTAGATAATTATATAACAGATATAATACATATAAACACATGTTGTAGATATAATACCATATATAACACATACAGTTGTAGATATAATACCATATATAACACATACAGTTGTAGATATAATACCATATATAACACATACAGTTGTAGATATAATACCATATATAACACATACAGTTGTAGATATAATACCATATATAACACATACAGTTGTAGATATAATACCATATATAACACATACAGTTGTAGATATAATACCATATATAACACATACAGTTGTAGATATAATACAGTAAGCACAAGCAAGGGAAGAAATAGCGTCACTGCCTATTTTAAATGGGTGATACCAGTAAATAAATCATGGCCTGTGATTGGCTAATCCGCGTGAGCGGGTCAGTCAGTCTTCTCTCTCGCTTACTTACTGTGTTTATCATTTAATTATTTCGCTTGTGTTTACTTTATGATAATTATATTCTTTATTATTGTGTTTCATGTGATATTTAATAGCTCTCTAGATTCGGATAAGACTATAGTTTATTAAGTAATCATTAAAATCAATTTAAACGTATATACAGTAGTTTAATGAATAAATGAGGAATAATATTGATATTAATAAATATAATATCAGCTCTGCCACTCATTTTAGCCAGTGAGCAAGGGTACTGATAAGATAGCCAATCATGAGCCTCTATACAAACACCAGTTAGGAGCCAGATGCACGGGTCAACTGAATGGAGTATAGTATATTCACCTTTGAGAGAGAGAGAGAGAGAGAGAGAGAGAGAGAGAGAGAGAGAGAGAGAGAGAGAGAGAGAGAGAGAGAGAGAGAGAGAGAACGGGGGAGGGAGAGAGAGAGAGAGTAAGGGAAGGTGAAGTAAAGGAGGAAGGAAGGAGAGCAGCAAGCTGAACAGGGGACGAGAGACAGACTGAGAATGAGTAGGCAAGAGTGAGTTTGCAGGGTGTGGCAGAATGTAGTAGAGTGAAGCAGAGTGGGAAGGATTGTGTTAAGCAGAGTGTAGTATGTATGTATGTATGTATGTATATGCTCAGGCCCAATCCACACTTTTCCTATTTTTATTTTCATTTTCTATTTTACTCTATTTTATTATTTTTGTGTGTTCATTTTCTTGAGGGTGGCCGACTCAAGACAGAGCAAGAACAGGGAAAACACAAAACACAAGACAGAACAACGAACAAACACAGACAAAACACAACATTCACACACATCTAGGTCACCCAATAGAAGACCCAGAGACCAGGGTCACCAAGGTCGCTCCAGCACTCCCCCGGCCCCCGACCACCCGGAGAGGCTCCGATCTCGGCAGGCAGACATGCAGAGGAGCCAAAGCCACAAGCCAGCCGAGTTTGGCAGAATGGAAAAGAACGATTGAAGCCGAGTGTAATTACAGTATATAGGAGAGTGGAAAAGAGTGAGCGAGGCAGTGTATTAGTGTGGAACAGAATGAGTTAGCAAGAGGGCGGTAAAATGACACACATTTGAGAGCGTGAGGTAGAGTAAGGTATAGTGGAAGAGAGTGGGAGAGGCAGGTGTAGTAGTGTGAGGTAGACTGTGAAAGAAGAGTTACATAGATACACAGACTGCCCAGACCTTGCAACCCCTACTAGGCAGTCCGGACTTAATTCTAACAAATTTGCTACTAAGTGGAAGGTAAGGCTAGCAAAGCAGAAGGCTCTCTCCTTACCAACCACTCCCTCCAATCAAGTGTCGGCATAAAAGAGGTAGGCGTGGTGGGGTAGAATGAAGGCCAAATGAGAATAGAAAAGTGTGAATGAAACTTTTGACAGGGATAAGTCAAGTCATCAGAGTATATTGTTACGTCCTGGGATATATAAACACTGGGCTCTTTCTACTGGACTAGGTATGCGGCAACAAGCAACAACGGAAAACGCTAGATCCAACCCTTATCTATAAACCCAGGCAACAAACCACCCTAAACCGTCAAGAGTCCTGCCTGGACAACGAGGTATCCTATGACTCGGTTACAGGGTGCACGCACTATAGACTGCTGATAGTCAAGCAGGCTATATAACAGATCACACAATTAAGTTGACTTAAAGCTTCAAGGAAAAGATAGATAACGGAATTAAATTGCAGAAACAATTTAATAACAAACTAGAAGAAAGTACATTTAACGTTACGTTCATTAATACAACTAATCACCCCTGCGTGAAAGAAGGTGAAAGCAAACAGTCCTCAAAACATCGTACAGGTAGACAAGATGCGGGTCTCTAAACTGCATGCGGCTACTGTAGGATCTGATGCTTAGCAAAGAAAGTACGTTACGGATTTAGAGAACTCTTAACTCATAAGCAGGAATAAATACTAGTGATAGGACCTACAGTGTATAATGGCATAGGTATAATTAAATAAAGTTAGCAACTCGCAACATAACCACATACAGGTGTGCTTCTCACTCTTAGTCAGGCAAGCCTGCTCGGACAGAGTCTCTAAGCCACACCCTGACTCACAATGCTCACAAAAGCGGTAAACTGTGGCACAATAACAAGCATACAGAGATAATAAACCCCTAGCTGTTAATCTGCCAGGTGGCAGAGGTCTAGCCGGAAGGATATAGGCTTCGGATACCCGGGCTGAGCCACCTGCTCTAGCCTAGGGACGTTCCCAGGTCTGTGCGCCAAATTACTCTAATTGAAAGGGTGCACTCTTGAGAGACTCAGATCGCAAGTATCTGACTCTCTCCTGGCGACCCTAAGACAAAAGCAAGACGTGCTAGCGCAGTGCTGAGTGGACTAGGCAATGGCCCTCACACAACACAACGCTAGACACACAGGGACACAGACAAGAAAATGCCCCCAGACTCCCACGGGTATCCTAGTAAAGTCGTGCGGGTCCACGGGACTCGCACCAGCAGACTTTACTTAAAGGATCGCAAAAAGCATCCCTTCCGGTCTAGCCCCTGCTAACCTGACACAAGAACACACTAGCAAGCATGAAACCACCAAATATGAGACAACAAAAAAGCTTCCTAGGTGTCATTAACAATTACATCTCTGCATAAGGCCCTTAATCCTATCTAGTTATCTGAGAGCTCGTCGTTAATACAATAATAGATATAAGGTCTATCAAGGGGATGGGATAATTAAATAGATTGGTGAAGTAGTGGAAAGAAGGTATACAAAGTAAGAGAGAACGTTTCTAAGTGGGGTTGAGAGGGATAGATATCAAGGGGGTCCGAAGGGTACGACAATGAGGTGAGCTCTGAGTCTTGAATCTGGAGTCAACCCTTGAGGAGGGGAAGGTGCATTTAATGGAGAGGGTCCCTGTGATTGAATTCCACGCTGCCATTGACCATCAACTTGGGGGTATGTACTAAATTCAGGCACCCTGACGTTTGATACGGGGGTAGAGTGGAGGGGGGGCTGGGGACCGGGGACCCCCGTCGCCTCTCCACCCAGGTCTCTCCCTTCTAAACCCAACATCAAAGTCCTCAGCTGATCTTTCCTCATGCCACTTAAACCCTGGTGACCCTGAAGACCTGTCACACACTTTAAGCCATACTTATTCAGCTTCAACACCCTGGCAGCGGTAAGGGGCACCTCTAAAAATCTTCTAGCACCCTCCTCGCTATCGACTAGCCACTCCACAGGTCTTTCTCCCTCCGAGCCCGTATCTTGACCTGACCCATCACTGTGTTCTGATGTATTAGACATGTTTGTGTACTGCAGTAATTATCACGGTTATATAATGTGCCTTATCTCCTATGCAAGTATGTATATACTAATGTTATTTAAAGTCTTTAATGTGTTATATTGGTTGCTCAAAAAATAAATCTATGTCCACTGTATTCCTCTAATCATAAGGAATCTCAAAACAAATGACCACTATATTCCTCTGTTCAGTAAATCCTATGCAAGGTCGCCATTTGTTACGACCTGGGATATATAAACACTGGGCTCTTTCTATTGGACTAGGTATGCGGCAACAAGCAACAACGGAAAACGCTAGATCCAACCCTTATCTATAAACCCAGGCAACAAACCACCCTAAACCGTCAAGAGTCCTGCCTGGACAACGAGGTATCCTATGACTCGGTTACAGGGTGCACTCACTATAGACTGCTGATAGTCAAGCAGGCTATATAAAAGATCACACAATTAAGTTGACTTAAAGCTTCAAGGAAAAGATAGATAACGGAATTAAATTGCAGAAACAATTTAATAACAAACTAGAAGAAAGTACATTTAACATTACGTTCATTAATACAACTAATCACCCCTGCGTGAAAGAAGGTGAAAGCAAACAGTCCTCAAAACATCGTACAGGTAGACAAGATGCGGGTCTCTAAACTGCATGCGGCTACTGTAGGATCTGATGCTTAGCAAAGAAAGTACGTTACGGATTTAGAGAACTCTTAACTCATAAGCAGGAATAAATACTAGTGATAGGACATACAGTGTATAATGGCATAGGTATAATTAAATAAAGGCAGCAACTCGCAACATAACCACATACAGGGGTGCTTCTCACTCTTAGTCAGGCAAGCCTGCTCGGACAGAGTCTCTAAGCCACACCCTGACTCACAATGCTCACAAAAACGGTAAACTGTGGCACAATAACAAGCATACAGAGATAATAAACCCCTAGCTGTTAATCTGCCAGGTGGCAGAGGTCTAGCCGGAAGAATATAGGTTTCGGATACCCGGGCTGAGCCACCTGCTCTAGCCTAGGGACGTTCCCAAGTCTGTGCGCCAAATTACTCTAATTGAAAGGGTGCTCTCTTGAGAGACTCAGATCCCAAGTATCTGACTCTCTCCTGGCGACCCTAAAACAAAAGCAAGACGTGCTAGCGCAGTGCTGAGTGGACTAGGCAAGGGCCCTCACACAACACAACACTAGACACACAGGGACACAGACAAGAAAATGCCCCCAGACTCCCACGGGTATCCTAGTAAAGTCGTGCGGGTCCACGGGACTCGCACCAGCAGACTTTACTTAAAGGATCGCAAAAAGCCTCCCCTCCGGTCTAGCCCCTGCTAACCTGACACAAGAACACACTAGCAATCATGAAACCACCAAATATGAGACAACAAAAAAGCTTCCTAGGTGTCATTAACAATTACATCTCTGCATAAGGCCCAAAATCCTATCTAGTTATCTGAGAGCTCGTCGTTAATACAATAATAGATATAAGGTCTATCAAGGGGATGGGATAATTAAATAGATTGGTGAAGTAGTGGAAAGAAAGTATACAAAGTAAGAGAGAACGTTTCTAAGTGGGGTTGAGAGGGATAGATATCAAGAGGGTCCGAAGGGTACGACAATGAGGTGAACTCTGAGTCTTGAATCTGTCAGGACCCCACCCTAGGCATGCAGAATACATCCCAGGCTTGGCAACACTCAACACAGTTGCCTGGTCAAAATCCTCTACCCCGTGCGTGAGTCGAAACTAAGCCTAACGTTGCAATCAAATGCATGTGGCAACGCTTCAGGCTCGTCCCAAGCTGGACTCTCCGCGCGAAGCAACGTCCCCAAGCCGGTCTCTCTCTCCCGCTCTCACTAGACTTACATCTTATATATTATAATGAAACAATCAACTATCGAGAATAAAATATACTAAGATGCGTTGGTTAAGAATAAGGGCAGCTTCAAGCTGTGAAACAACATAAGAATATCCCAGACATTAGTTACATTGTCGTAGGATATATACTAAGGGAAAGCCTACCGGCCAGCTACCACCAGCCGGTTTCTAAATGGCTGGGCAGCCGACGCGCGCGCATGCCCGCACGTGGTTACTATGCAGAAGCGTCACAATATCAATATGTGACTGGTAGGGTATACTGTAACGAAAACGATGGCTATGAAAAGTGTAATTAGAGTGTCCTTAATAGTCTACCCATTTGACGGTATATTGATGGTAATAAACCCATCAACTATCAGGACAGACAGGCTTATGCAATTTTCGTCAGGTTAGGTTTGGTTTGGACATTTTAGGTTAGGTTAGGATTGGTTTGGTTAGGTTTTGGTTGTCAGATTGTGTTGCTTAGGTTTGGTTAAGTTGTGTTTGGGCATGTTAGGGTATGATTGGTTTGAACTGTGTTTATTAGGTATGGTTATGATGATTAGATCAGGTTAGGTTTCGTATGGACATGTTAGGTTAGCTGAGGATTAGTTTGGTTAGGGTTTGGTTGTCATGTTAAGTGGCTTAGGTTAGATTAGGTTTGGTTTGGACATGGTAAGTTATATTAATATTGGTTTGGTTTGATATTTGTTAGGTTGCTTAGGTTAGGTTTGGATGTTAGGTTAGGTTAGTCTTGATTTGGATTGTTTTTGTTAGGTAGGGTTAGGTTGTTTAGATCAGGTTAGATTTGGTTTGGGTATGTTAGGTTAGGTATGGTTTGGACATGTTAGGTTAGGTTTAGATTGATTTGATTAGGTTCTGGTCATGTCAGGTTAGGTTGCTTAGGTCAGATCTTGTTAGAGACTGCTTAAGCAAGTGTCACACTATGCCGATTTAAGTGCCGACGCTCCACGACTTAAGGAGTGGCGATACAAGGGGGAGACCACTGCTGAGTATCGTGGGTGATCGAGGGACGGGACGACCATGGCGGGCAGTATGGATGGGCAAACCGCCTAACGGCAACTGAAAGGGGTCGAGCTGCAACCATGCAAGACCTAAGGAAGATAAATGACACCGCCAGGGCGGCGTCATGCGCCGTAGCGCGCAAACTGGTTGGCGACACTGCTCCTGATGAGCAGCGCCTATAAGAGGTAGAGCGGCGCCGATAGATACTACGGCGGCGATGGACAGCCACCCTGTCACACTGAACCCCTACTCCGTCACACTTGATCCCGACCGAGGCAAATCGGTCCGGCGGAGGCGACGTTTGTGTGTGTGTGTGTGTGTGTGTGTGAGGGGGGGGGCGTATTAAGTTTGAGGTCTAGGGAGGAAACTAAAAGCATAATAAAAAGATCCATAAATGAGCAAATAAATACGCCCATCTCCCCTTAATTAAGTGGTTCTTTGAGTAATTGGTAAAACAAAGCCATCTATAGTTAGCCCTTTCAGTACCAGTGATTTCTTTCTCGTTATAGTCTGGCAACTATTAGGTTATTGTATTATGCTTACGAAGGGCCTGTAGCAATCACAAGACCTCCATTTCTCTCATTTATCTCTCTTAACTACCACAGACCGTTCTTAAGCTGCATAAAATCGTCTAAGTATGGCAGAACTAAGGCAAAACAGACGCCACCGCTATTGAAAGGGTTTATAGATAGTCACTCGTTGATGGGATCGGATTAAGGGGACAGTGGTGATTTTTGGGGTCTATTAATTTATATATTAGCTTATTTTTTAATTTCCTCGCTAGACCTCCATCAAGCTTAAAAAAAAAACACCCCCAAAACCCTCTATCAACGATGTCCCGTGCGACGTTGCCAGGTCGCAGATTCACAGTATGCCCTCCCCCTATGATGCCGCCTGGGCGTTACCGGGTCTCTGCGTGATGGCGACCTACCTTATAAGCGGCGTCTGATGCAGACAGGTCGATGCCCTTGTACCGTCTGACACTTCCGGGAAACCGCCCGACGCCACCCGCCTACCGTCCCCGTCCCGTCAATTTACTAGGCGCCGACTCAGCTCATGAGAGTTGTGCGTGTCGAACTTTTCCTGAGGCCCCTGACGACCTCTCCCGACGGCTCTCTTGAGTCGGCGCCCACCCACGTCGTGCGGCGATGTAAGCAAAGATCTGCTCCCGACCCTTAAGTCGTGGAGCGTCGGCACTTAAATCGGCATAGTGTGACACTTGCTTTAGGGTGTGGCCATTTAGAAGCGCAGCCGTTCAGAAGTGGGGGAAGTGAAAGTCGAATCTGTTAGACCCGGATGAAGGAGAGTTAACCAGAGTGTATAGTAGAGTGCATTATACAGGTTTTCAGAGAGTGGCAGTGTAAGGCTGATTGTATGAGAGTGAAGCAGTGTGTCTTAGGTTTTGGAGACCAGTAGATACTAACCCTATTTGGTGCGAGTCCGGTCTTTCTGGACCCTCCTTTCTTTCCCTCCATTAGTTTGGAGAGTTTAAGGCGCTTCATCTCATTTGTTGGGCGATTATGAGACACTTCACCTTAATCAGGTGTTGATATTTTTCTGGACAAACGATAGAGAGCCTCCAATTTAAATATGCATTTTTAACTTGAATGGGATCTGAGGGGCTTTTTTTGTTTCTTCTTTTTTTTTTGCTTAATGGGGGTCTGGGAAGGCGCTTTATTTTAGCCTAAGGGTCAGACTAAATATACATTGCTCGAATAATGGCAACAGCAGTCAAAACCCTCAATAAAAATTAAACAAAATCAAACTAACCCCTCAAACGGTGCACCAGATAGTGTTAAAGGGTGATGTAAAAGGTGAATCAGGGTGGAAAATAACAACAAGGCTATTTTGTTCCAGACATTATTTTCTTCAACAGTTTTTCTTCAATACATTTGGCCCCATCTCTTCCATGCAATTGACCACTTGCGAGTTTCAGGTTATAAGGAAGTTGGAGTCATGAACGTCAATATTAAGCAAACACAGTAATATTGGAAGTTTGTGATGGATAAAAGGTATGTTGAATATAATTGTATGTATTTATAAATGAACTAAACCGTATCTAATATGGTAATTCTGCTAAATATCGATGTCTACAACCCCAACTTCCTTATAGACCGAATCTCGCAAGTGGTCAATTGGGATCTTCCACTACCAACTGTCCCTCTCTCTTGACTTACATGTATCTTTCTTGGCATTCTATTCTCATCCTTTCGATTGAAATGGTTGTACCGCCGTAAAGTACTTCTTTTATCCACTTAATTATTCTGTAGTCAATTACCAGCGCTTGCCCCTCTATTCCAAAAGACTAGAATAGTTCCCTATTACTTATTCTATCTAGCCTGCTCACGCCAGATGCCACACTGGAATAAATCATCAATACAGCTTATCACTTGGTGTCCACGTCTCCTTTCCACTGGAGTTTTGACTGACCATTCTTCCTTTCATGGTACAGCCAAGGTTAACAATTTCCCTTTTCCTTCACAATTATATGTCTTTTCTTTCACTTTTTATGTTCTCATATTAGTATAGAATTACTCTTAAATACTTGAAATTTAAACCTCTTCCAATTCTTAGTTTTTCAGCTTAACCCACTGGGCACCAGCTAATATTTAATAAATGCACATTCCAGGCCAGGCTGAAAATCGAAAAAAAAAATTCTCCCTAAAACAGCTTAACCCGTTGAGCCCCGGCTAGTTATAATATTTTGTTCACCCCAGTCCCAAGCCATTTTCACTTATTTTTTTTGTTTGCTAAAATGGAAGACAAGGATGAGAAATGAAAAAAAAACAAAAAAAAATCACCTCTGACATTTTTTTTTGGGGGGGGGGGCCGGTGGGGGGTTTGGGGGGGGGAGCTTAAAAAAAATTGTTGAGCCAAAATGGAAGAGAATGGTGAGAAATGAACACACAAATAAAAAAAAAACTCATTTCGGTCATTTGGGGGGGGGGGGGGGGGGGGGGGGGGGTTGGGGTTTCAATAGTTCGTCTCCCCCGCATGACCACCCGCCCGGGAGCACTAGGGTAAAAACTGAGTATGGCATTGTACGGCATACATCCTAAGGAGTATCTCACATAAATCTCAAGCCTCTAGCTCCCATACGACCGGAGTAATGAAGGTTCAAAGTGGCGGTAAACTAGGGGTGTAAACTATCCCCACTAAGCCCACCACCACCAGCCGCGCGGCTGTGTCGGCCGGCTCACACCTACTGGCCTGGCTCCCCCACACACTACGGTACCTCCCCCTCCTATTCTCCCGCCATTTCCTACCTTACGAGCCACGTAAGTGTTTTTTATATGTCGGACGCACGTGATGCGTCGCTGGGAGTTGGTGATCAAAGACTGCCGACGCAACACGTGCGACGCTGGGTCTCAACGGGTTAAATAGGTGAGAAATGGAGGAAAACAAATAAAAAAAACACTCGCCTCGGTCATTTGGTGATCCTAAGGGGGGGCTTCAGCCATCAGCTGATGCCGGGTGCATCTTCAAACCTCCCGCGCTGGCACACCTCAGCTGGGCGAGGCAGCATGGCTGATGTACGATGCCTCCAGTTTTCGAGTGACGGTTATTTACACCACCCGAGCATCATGTGTGCCTTCATAGTTCATATATTAGCAACATGTATCACACAATGTCTTGTAAGTGAAGTTACAGTGTGATAAGTGCATAGATTAAAGTTTTATAAATGCCGTTGAGTGACAAGGCCCGCACGCGTCCTGGTTACCATGTGGACGGGCGGCCATCTTGGCCCAAGACAACAGCAGAACGTACGCACGAACACATGGCCAGTTGACTGACACCCCACTCCCCTTCTCTTTCACTTTCATTCTGTGCCTCTCTCACACACTCTGTTTATTGATTTTATACTTTATCGTATGTTTTATAGTTAGAATATGAGTTTTACACATTGTTTTAGGCACTTCTGACTTAGAAATATGGGTTTTCACATTGTATTTTTAGTTGGGAGACAGTGGGAGGTGATGTTGAAGGCAGGCATGGGGGAGGACCACGTACGCCGCAATTGATGTGTAGCAACTTGACACCTCTCATCCTCAGCTCGTCTCTTCTGACCCCTACGATGGCCTGGCGGAATTTTGAGGAATGCCAATGGATCTGGGTCATCCTACTTCTCCTCTTCCTCACTTGGTGGGGAGTCAACTATGTCATGGGGAGCAGTAGGGGAGTTGTTACTCACTCTCCTCCCTTTGTTCAAACATCACGAGGCGACGAGGTAGGTCAGACACTCGCGAAGTCAACGGGAAAACTGTCTTCCCCCATCCTTCGCTCTCCCCCGCGTCCCCACTTCCCACTGCGGCTGGACTTGGGGGTTGCCAAGTATTGCCGCTGTTCGGCATCATCCTAAGAAACATACCATACAAATCTGAACCCTCTAGCCAGCATAGGACAAGAGTAAATAAGGTCGAAAGTGGTGGTGAGATAAGTGGGTAAACTGGCGTTCTCCACCCGTCTGTCCTCACCCGTGCGGCTGGACTTGGGGATTGCCGAGTACTGCCACTGTTCAGCAACATCATAAGGTATATCCCATACAAATATGAACCCTCTAGCTGTCATAGGACGAGAGAAAATAAGGTCGACAGTGCCGACGCAGGTGCTGCGGCTCTGGGGTTTTAGCTTTACATACATTGCCGACGCATATGCTGAGGCGCTGGTTCCTAGTGGGTTAATCTTACAATTTTTCTCATATGACTATAGTTTCATGTGATCTCTCAATCACCATTACCTTGCATTTCCCTATATTGACCTTTAACTTCATCCTATTGCATACCCTGCCAAACTCAGTGCCAACAGGAAAGCATCGTCAGCATACAGACATGTGCAAATCCTCCCTTCCCTTCCCTCCCCTCCTTCTCAACAAATCGTGATCCCTAACTTCTGTAATTAATAAAGGGCTTGAGCAAATGGGCTGTTAGTGTTCACACATATTCCCTGGCTGACCTTTCCCAAATGGTAGAAAATATTATCTCGATTAATCTAGTCGTTTGTGAGTTATAGAGGTTAGAGGCCAAGAGTTTTGGCCTACTTACTTGGAATAGGGTATATTTCCTACGTCCATTCACCCCGTCCTCCATTCTCTGATCACTCCATCTATGACGACGTGACACATCCATTCCTCAATCCTATGCTGACGTCAAACCAATCTCTTATCTTGACATCCACCTTCACATTTGCCTTGTGCATACATGTAAACTGGTTATGGCATTAGCAAATTCCTCCCCACACATTATATCGTCCACACCTCACACAAGCCCTCCCAATCCACTTTACCGTACGGTAGGTCTGTCTCAAATATATAAATGCCACTTTGAGTGTGTTATGCTTAGTTAGTTAGGTGTGTGTGTGTGTTACTACTTTTGCATACACCTTTCCGGGAATGCTAAAATACTAATTGATCTACATATTTATATTTGTTCACGCAATTCTTTAATCTATCTAACAGGATCAAATATATTCTTTTTTTATCTTGTGATTGTAACCTTCTCTCAACCTCAACCGTACATCCCACCCTTCACCCATTTCACAAATGATGTCGTGTATTACCAATCCACAGTGATGCACATAGCAAATATGTCTTAGTCACTCTGTACACATATACCTCACCTTCTCTCTGCTCCTATAGCAAGCCTTTTATTTCCTCAAAATAATACCATTGGCAATGAAGGCAAAGACCAAGAACGTGGTATTCTTCATCTGGATATCATTATTGCCACTTCTTTTCGATATCCTCCATCCTCACCGGGGCCCAGGTCAGTAGAATAACGGACACATTTATTCCTCTGGACGATTTGAGGCTCAGACATTCTGCCTTCAGACAAGGCACCGGATCGTATTGGTTACAAAGGAGAAAAACCTACCTGGCTAAGATTGCTTTACAAGTTAACCTAGTGATTTAGGAGAGATAAAACAAGCAGCCGGCGGGACAGGTAGGACATAGGTGAGGCAGATAGTTGAGGAAAACAGTAAAGGCAGGTGAGGAAGGTGAGGCAGATAGGTGATACAGGTGAGGCAGACCGGTGAGACAGGTGAAATAGATAGGTGAGGCATACAGTAGAGACAAGATAGGAAGGTGATGCAGGTAGGTGAGGCAGGTGGGGAAGGTGAGCAGACAGGTGAGGCAAACAGTAGAGGCAGGTGAGGAAGGTGAGGCAAACAGTAGAGGCAGGTGAGGCAAACAGTAGAGGCAGGTGAGGAAGGTGAGGCAGACAGGTGAGGCAAACCGTAGAGGCAGGTGAAGGAGTGGAGGAGCATTAACAAGTAAAATCGTTCGCTTGGGAATATTTGAGTCCTTTCAAGAAATCGTGAAAAGGAATTACGGATATCTGGAGAGAGAGAGGGAGAAAGAGAGAGAGAGAGTTACAAGGATTTATTACTAGGAATAGTTAGTATCTCAGAGACTTTGTGGTCCATTCCGGGGAGATACTCGAAGTGGAAGGAGAGAGACTGTTTAGTGCACTACACTCATTAGGCTACAGAGTATGCAAAATACTATCTACTCTATTTTTTAACTGCTCTATTGAAGAACTGCTTACGACTTCGGAGGGAAGTTTGTTCCAGGTAGAACAGATCTTATATGTGAAAAAGTTTCCACAAATACTAATGCTGAATATTTGCAATTCTATTTTCCATCCATGGTTGCATGTTGTATTCACATTGAGGCTAAACAGTTTGCTGTAATCCACATTGTCAAACCCAATAAGTATTCTAAAAATTCAACTAGCTGACCTCGTAGTCTGCGTGTCTCCAACGGGAATAGATCAAGAGCTCTTAACCGGTCCTCATAGCTCAGTCTTCTAAGAGATAGAATAAGCTTTGTAGTCCTAGCTTGTACTCTTTCCAGTCGCTCTATATCTGTGTGTGATAACCCGGGTTCGAATACTGGTGGATCACATATATGCTTTCATTAATTTCATTGGAGGTGTTTGGTGTTGTGGTGAAAAAAAAAAAAAAATAAAAAAAAAAAAAAAAAAAAAAAAAAAAAAATATATATATATATATATATATATATATATATATATATACTGTATATGTAGAGGTTAAATCACAAATACGTGTGATCAAATTATGTAGTATTGTTCATTGATTTGTATAAAATTGTATATATGATTAGATTAGATTGTATTGTTAGGCATATTTCAATGTATACGCATATCTGTATAAGTATATATAATTTGTAAGACATTTATTTTGTATGTACAAGAAGTATGTTCCTAAAAATATGGCAACAGGCAGTAGGATGGCAACACTTGTTGTATTTATATGGTAGTTAGCAACTCACAGATGATTTAGGACGGATATTTAAGCCTCACTCTCCCCCTGTTTTCTTGTATTACCCTGAAGATGTCTTGAGTGAATAGACGAAAGCTTGGTGTTCCATTGTTTCAATTTCCTATATATATATATATATACAGTATTATATACTGTATATATATATATATATATATATATATATATATATATATATATATATATATACTGTATATATATATATATATATATATATATATATATATATATATATATATATAATATAATATATATAATATATATATATATATATACAGTATATAATACTGTATATATATATATATAGGAAATTGAAACAATGGAACACCAAGCTTTCGTCT
>CM064543.1:24471525-24491525 GCA_032716605.1 Paralithodes platypus | reverse complement strand
CGGCGGCTGATCAGGTCCTTCAAGGAAAAATCTAATAGAGTCATAATTTCAGGAATTGTTCCCCGGATTGATGTAGCAAACCGATTCTACAACATAGCTACCAGTACAAATCGCCGACTAGCCAAACTCTGCAGGGAGGAGGACATCGGCTTTGTCGACACGTGGGATAATTTTTACTATGATAAATCTTTGTTTTCAGGAGATGGTGTACATCTCAATGAAGTAGGAGCTGCACGTCTTGGTCGTCTGCTGAACGATGCAGTCAAGGATTTCCGTTCAAAAAACGGGGTCAACCGGGGGTATCCAGACAGGGTAGTGTAAGTCAAATACGAACTGAAAATTCACAATCAGTAACATCCAACTCTAATACTCTTAAGGTGTTTTATGTAAATACTAGTAGCATACGCAATAAATTTTCAGATCTAGAGGAAATCGTGTTTACAGATCATTATGATATAATCGGCATTACAGAATCTTGGTTAAATACGGAAGACAGAGACTTTTTAGCCGAATATACGCTTCCTGGTTATACAATGTTTGAGAACAGTTGGATCAATAGAAATGGAGGAGGAGTTCTGTTTTTTATAAAGAAAAGTCGTAATCCCGTCTTAATGTCAAAACCTCAAATTGCGAATATAGACATATCTTACGTACTATTAAATAATAAACGAGGAACTAAAATAACACTAGCTTTATTATACAGACTCCTAGCTCAATCAGTGCAAACTGACAGTGAAATTTATGAACAAATTGCAGAAATAACTAACATACAAGATACCGTAATTCTTGGCGATTTCAACTTACCCGTGACGAAATGGGGCGATATTCTTACTTCACACTCTGGACACGACCTCTATGCTAACTTGTAAGAGAGTTAACTTTTTCAATTTGTACAATCTCCGACCCGTAGTAATAATGTGCTTGACCTTGTACTCGCAACAAAAGAAGAATTAATAGAGAATTTGAATGTTGGTGATGAATTCAGTAACAGCGACCATCGTACGATAACTTTCACTTTAAAGTTTACTAGTAACAAATCAAATAGCAGCATTGAGAAAGTCCCTAATTTCAAGAAAGCAAATTTTCATAAACTTAAATCAAAGCTTAAAGAAACTGACTGGAGCTTTCTGACTAACAATAACGACATAAATACATCTTGGGAGTGTTTCACAACCACTTACCTTAAGGCAGTGCAAGACTGCATACCATCGAAAATACGGTGTCCAAGCCATAATGATAAGCCCAAATAGTGGAATAAAGATATTTCAGACTGTCTTCTTGCTAAAAAATTTGCTAATGATAGATTAAAATCCTCACAAAATGGCGAAGAACGGGTGAAATTTGTAGAGCTACGACGCAAAGCCAAAAAGTTAATTAAGCAAAGTAAAAATACCCTGGAGTTACATGTTGCGAATCAAAGTAAAACAAACCCGAAAGAATTCTATAGTTATATCAGAAAGAAAAAAAGTAGTTACTTCAACTGTTGGACCGTTAGTCGATGAAAATGGAGAATACACCAAAGACGAAGTACAAATGAGTAATGCCCTCAATACCTTTTTTGCATCAGTTTTTACAACCGAAGACCTCAGTGATATCCCTACACCATCGCCGATTCAGATTGATAATTCAGATGTTCTAAGCAATATCACCGTTACAGAGAAAGAAGTGCTGAATTGTTTAGATAAACTCAGGGTAAATAAAACGCCTAGACCTGATACAATCTTGCCTAGAGTTCTAAAGGAAGCTAAGGATGAGCTCTCCAAACCACTGACATTGCTATTCAATGAATCCTTCCAGTCTGGGACTATGCCTGATCAGTGGAAGCTAGCCAACGTAACACCGATATTAAAAAAAGGCAGCAAATCCCTACCCAGTAACTATCGTCCAATTAGCTTAACCTCAATTGTATGTAAAATGCTAGAAACGGTCATAAGAGACAGACTCGTAAATCACTTAGAGGAAAATAACTTACTTAAAGATACTCAACACGGCTTTCGTAAAAAACGTTCCTGTTTAACAAACCTCTTAGACTTCTTCCACGATATCCTTAACCTCTACGATGAGAGTAAAGCTGTAGATATTATATACCTTGATTTTCAAAAGGCCTTTGACAAAGTTCCCCACAAACGTTTACTGCTAAAACTAAAAGTGCATGGAATACAAGACGGTGTGTTGAAATGGATAAAAAATTGGCTCAGAGACAGAAAGCAAAGAGTAGTCATAAATGGTAAGGCATCTAAATGGACCAATGTAAGTAGCGGGGTACCCCAGGGATCGGTACTAGGACCAATTCTCTTTCTAATTTACATCAACGATATAGATGAGGGTCTCACCTGTACAATCTCAAAATTTGCTGACGATACAAAAATTGCAAATAGCGTACTCTCAAAAGAACAAGTTGACGATATGCAACACAATCTAGATAAATTGTCATGTTGGGCCCAAATTTGGCTAATGAGTTTCAATGCGGATAAATGTAAAGTACTACATATCGGATACCTAAATGAGAAAGCAAACTATTCGATGAATGGCACTCAGCTTAAGAATGTAAACAGAGAAACCGATCTGGGAGTAACAATATTGAGTAACCTAAAACTGAGTCAACAATGTTCAGAAGTTGTTAAGAAGGCAAACAAAATAATTGGCTTTATAGGCAGGTCATTTGAGCATAAATCCAAAGAAGTTATCCTAACCCTTTACAATTCCTTAGTCCGCCCTCTTCTGGAATACTGCGTTCAATCCTGGAGCCCTTATTACCAAAAAGATAGAAACAAGCTAGAACGAGTTCAGCGTAGAGTTACCTAAATGATACCTAGCCTAAAGAACAAACCATACGAAGAGCGTCTTAGAGAATTAAATCTATTTCCTCTTTAACCCAGCGCAGATTAAGATGTGACTTAATTCACGTGTTCAAAATCATCAAAGGCATCGACAATATGAACTGTAGTAAGTACTTCACTATCGACCAATCTAATTACACGAGGGGAAACGGTTGCAAAATTATTGGTAAATCTTTTAACTCACACGAATCTAATAATTTCTTCTTCAATCGAGTTGTCAACTTGTGGAATGGGCTTCCCCGAGACGTTATAGACTGCAGCACCGTTGATTCATTTAAACTCCGCTTAGACAAATATCTTGCATCAAACCCGCGACTGACTGCGTTTGTAAATGAATAACTTTATTTTATCCCCCCCTCAGTTACTAACCCATCTGTCCCCTACTAACTTCCTAATCCTGCCACGGACATTAGTTCCAGGGCAGTAGTTCCCTTTCCAATGTTCCCTTACCCACTCTAAACCACTGTTTGGACACTTGATCCTCAGTGTTTTGGAGGACAAGCAGCCTAGAAGGGTCACTAGACCTGTTGTTGCTTGATTTCCTTTGTACTCCTTTGTACTCCTAGTTTATACCCAGGAATATTGAATTATAAACATAATTAGTTTTCAGGGTTAAGCAATGTAAGTAATATTCCCTTTATACACCGTTTACTACTCAAATTATTTCATGTTAATTCATTTTTATGTTTATTTTGAACATAGGAAAGACCAAAGGCATCTTGGATGAAACAAATTACGATCCTCAAGTGGTCTGCAGACATTACTGTCATATGTTAGTAAATAAAAAAGCAATGCTGAATGATAAAAATACCAAAACAATGTAGGCATTACAAAGTTATTGCCTAATGTTATTTAATTAATTGTACAGTAGTGAACATTAATTCAAATAAAAACTTATTTAAAGCGGTTTCGGGTTGAATTGAATCTCCTTACTAATTCTTACTGAGCATTTGCATTTCAGAGATTCGTTTAATAAGTTTGAGACTTCAAAATCGATCAGAATTTATTACCACCACTGTACATGGTCATTACAGTGTAATAAGAGGAGATTAATTGAAATAATTTTAATTACCACCAACTGATATAATACAGAAATCAATCATACCCAATATATTTAATCTTTGAATCTTTATACCGAGTCAGTCGTAAAACATTTTCGGAATTTCATTCAAGATAGGAACGATCAGCCCGCAATGAATCTATGAATCAAGAACTATGCTTCATAAACGATTGAATTACCTTCAACTACGTTTGGATACTCGACCCAGACTTGGGCATCAGCATTATACCCCGTGACCAGAGTTGCTAATGTTACATATTTTTTTTACGCTAATCTGTTTTAGATAATTATATTAGTATTTTTCTGCTGACTACCTAATATCATCATCATATTATAAGATACTTTTATCTCGTAATTTCTAATGTGTGAATAGGTAAACCTATACTTTCCCTTTAGTTAAGTCCATAGTAAACATGTAAATCATGTATCAATAATTTAGTGCTTTATTTGTAACCCTGTTTTGCTAGATTTCTAAATAAGCATACGCCCTATATCTCATTAATAACACTTTTTTGTGGAAAATGTGATACAACAATATGTGTATATTTTCCATTTTACAATGTGTTCGTCATAGTCTGTAACAGTTATTTCAACACACCCTGCATATACATATATATATATATATATATTGAAATGACACGGCTGGATAGCCTACTGCCAAAGGAAAACCCAAAACCAGTCCCATCAACGGCAGGAACCACATATCGTCACTATCGAATCGCGTCCATAACCCGCCGGAAGAGAGACCAGAAACAGCCTCCCCGGGACAGCAACAACAAGGTACCACAGTCGCCCATAGCACCACACCAGGAGAGGCGCGCGGCTTACCCTACATATGATATGCGCGGGAGAGGGCATCCACCACAGTTTGTTAGCCTATGCCCCCAGGCGCCAGGTGAACAATGGCCATCCGCACCTGGGACAGACCTTGACGGAGGAGGAGAACTTTATGGTAACTAGACACCAACCTCCTTCATTCCTCTTCAACCACCCGGGCATTTAATGCACCACTACTGCAGCTAGACAAGGTTGTGCTTGGAATGCCACGGGACAAGAAGATAAGCAAGCCATTCCATACAAGCCTCTAAATAGAGAGAGAGGCTTTTCAGAGGACAAAGCGAAGAAGATGGAAGAAGTAGAAGAGTAAAAGGTGTCGGTGTGTCCGGTGTGTCCGTATATATATTGAGGTAGAATCTATTATCTAGTACTTTCATCTCTATTTTGGTGGTGTTCTGATTTGCGGAGTAAATAGTTAACAATATTCATGGTTAATGCAATATTTCATTAACAATTCTCACAAAATGATATTGTACCAGTATATACCAGGCTTCTACTCAAATACGTCAATTAATTGCTAGTGTAACACCAGTTGTAAGTAGAAGTCACACACACATTTTGTTCGGACAATTCTCAAGGAGCAAGTATAGAGTATGATCACAACATTTTGTGGCCCTATTTATTGATATTGGACATTGGACTGATGCTATAGTCGGTTATGTGGTATAATTTAACCACAATTTAATATGGAGACGTTTCCACACAATATTAAGACCTTTCGTGCCATTTAGATGTCGTTTTGTTTTTCCTAGTGAGCGTTATCAAGCCTGTAATTTAGGAGGAATCGGCCTTCGGCCGGGAAATTTTTCTACCGAAAAATGTACACATTTTTTCGAGGGGGGGTCATCGGGGTGTTTTATAAGTTTGATGGAAGTCTTGGGAACAAATTGTAAATATGTAAATAAATAAATAAATATATACTGTATATATATACATATACAGTATATACATATATATATATATATATATATATATATATATATAGTATATAATTATATATATACCGGTATATATATTTTTTTTTCTTTCTATGTGATTGAGGGAGGCAAAAGGCAGAACTGCCTATAGCGAGTGCCTCCCCCATAGTTGAAAGAGTGACAGGGCCAAAATCAAGGGACGTTCGAGCCAAAAATGCCTGGACACACGGAGTTTGGAGCAATTTAAGTCATAGGAAGAGGGAAAGACTGATTCTGGGAGAGAGTTCCAGAGCTCAGCTGTTGAGTAGAAGAAAGTTTGAGAGTAACGTTTCACTCTATGGTTGGAGAGTTGCACAGAGTAGGGGTGGGATTGAGTTGCAAGACGGGTACCACGTGCCCTACGTAAAGGAGGTGGTATACACTGGGAAAGCTCTGAGGAACACTGATTATTATAGTAGCGATAGAATAGCGAGAGAGATGCAACATTGCGGCGGAGAGAGAGAGATTGCAGAGAGTTGGTGAGTGGACGGGAGTTAATGATACGAAAGGCCTTCCTTTCATCTTTGTTTAGGAGAGCGGTGTGAGAGGAACATCCCCACACATGTGAACAATACTCAATACAAGGATGCACTATGCCCCTGTACAGAGCAAGAAGCTGTGCAGGGGAAAAGAACCCCCTAAGGCGGTTGAGCACACCCAGCTTCTGCGAGGCTGCCTTAGCAAGACTGGTAATATGGTCCTTCCAACTGAGAGCGGAAGAAAAGGAGACACCAAGAATATTGAGAGAAGATGAAGGATTGATTTTTGTTTTGTTGAAGAATAAGGGATAGTCCGCTGGGAGTTCCTTACGGGTAGATAGATGGAGAAATTGGGTTTTAGAAGCATTAAAGGTAACAAGTTTTCTCTGCCCCAATTGGAGATAGTATTTAGATCATAATTTAAGAGTTCTATGGCTTCATTACGTTTGTCGTTGAGGGATTGCTGGCTGGGGCGTTCTGAAAAACTAATGGAGTAGTGTAAGGTTGAGTCGTCTGCGTATGAATGGATGGGAATTGAGGTACAGTTGAGGAGATCATTTATACAAATTAGAAAAAGAATAGGAGATAGGACAGAGCCCTGAGGAACACCGGAGTTTATAGGGTGAGGAAGTGAACAATGGCCGTCCACAACCGCAGCTATGGAACGGCCGGAAAGGAAATTAGAGACAAAGGCACATATGGAGGGATAGAAACCGAAGGAAGGTAGTTTAGAAATTAAAGATTTGTACCAGACTCTATCGAAGGCTTTTGATATGTCTAGTGCAATAGAAAAAGTCTCACCGAAGTCCCGAAAGGAGGATGACCAAGAGTTAGTAAGGTATGAAAGAAGATCACCAGTAGAGCGACCCTTAAGGAAGCCATACTGGCGATCTGAGAGCAAATTATGAGAAGAGAAATGCTTAAGAAATTTGGAAGCAAGAATTGTTTCAAAAACTTTAGAAAGACAAGAGATGAGAGCAATTGGACGATAGTTGGAGGGTTGAGAGCGGTCACCCTTATTTGGGACAGGTTGAATGTGAGCAAACTTCCAGCATGAAGGGAAGACGTTAGAGGATAGACAGAGACGAAAGAGTTTGCCTAGGCAGGGAGTCAGCACGGAAGCACAGTTTTTGAGAACAACAGGAGGAACACCGTCTGGACCGTACGCCTTATTAGTATTAAGCCCAGAGAGGGTAGAAAGTACATCTTTAGAAGAGATTAGGATATTAGGCATAAGTAAGAGAAAGGAGGGCGGAGAGGGAGGAATAGCACCGGAATCATCCAAGGTGAAGTTTCTAGCAAAAGTTTGAGTTTGTTGGAGAGGTTTTTGGCTAGATGCCAGAAAGCTTGGGAAGAGCTAGAGTTGGATAGTTCAGTGCATTTATTATTGATGAAAGAGTGTTTGGCAAGTCGAAGAACAGATTTGGCTTGATTCCGGGCAGAAACATAGGATATATATATATATATATATATATATATATATATATTTTCTTGAAGGCATAGGCATATGAATTTAAATATAACAGCATAGTTAGCATTTATATATTTTTTATTTAGAGGTTCAGATTCTCTTGCAATTTTGCGTTGATGGTCATTTAGTTGATATAGAAGGGAACCGAAGTTATCAGCGGGTTGTTGAGTTGTAGGAGTTGTAGGAGGTTGTGACGTTTCAGCTATAACATTAGCCATATTCATACAAGTGGTTATGATAGGTATAGGTAAGAGAGGGGTTATATATAGGGGTCCTGGGATCACGCTTTGCTTATTCTGCACAGGTGGGAGCGGCTAGTCGGCGATCTGCGTCTGTGGTTGGTTGGCTGCTCTGCGCGTGCTGCATCTGTTGATTGGCTGGCTGGGCACGAGGGCATCATCGGGTTGGCATTGGATGGGGGTAGGGGTGGGGTGGTGTCCATCTCGGTGTCTATGGGGGTAGGATCTCCTCGCTGTGGGGAGAATTGAAGGTCCAAGGTCTGGTTGTTGAGTGTAGGGTTGATTGTTTGTATGTAAAAAGGAGTACAAAGCAAATCAAGCAACAACAGGTATAGTGACCCCTCTAGGCTGCTTGTCTTCTAAAACGCTGAGGATCAAGTGTCCGAACAGTGGTTCAGAGTGGGTAAGGGGAAATTGGGAAGGGAACTACTGCCTTGGAACTAATGTCCGTGGCAGGATTAGGAAGTTACTAGGGGACAGATGGGTTAGTAACATAACACAGTTATAAGTGATCTTTCGTATATCTGGGAAAAAGAGAGTAACGTCTTAGTAATACATACAGTATATACGCAATAATCCTTGATAAATCTGAGAGGGGAATAAAATTCAGTTATTCATTTACGAATGCAGTCAGTCGCGGGTTTGAGGCAAGATATTTGTCTAGGCGAAGTTTAAAAGAATCAACGGTGCTGCAGTCTATAATGTCTCGGGATAGCCCATTCCACAAGTTGACAACTCGATTGAAGAAGATATTTTTAGATTCGTGCGAGTTAAAAGTTTTACCAATAATTTTGCAACCGTTTCCCCGCGTGTAATTAGATTGGTCAATAGTGAAGTATTTACTACAGTTCATATTGACGATGCCTTTAACACTCCTCGAGCGGCTAGGTTAATAACTTCTACTACCAGCCCAGCAGGTATATTTACCCTAAATGAGCTTCATTCCATGCTCTTTTTCATGCATAAACAAGAGCCAGAGCGTAATACAATTATGTATCCGTGAAAGGGCGTTAATTGAGCTTTCCAATGACACCTGATCCATCCTTCTACGATCACGGGTTGTCTTGCAACGATTGTGCAACACGAAGGAAAAATCCCTAAAATACGGTAATTTCCTGACATATTTCCCTGTCTAGGGAGGTAGTGAGTGTGGATGTGTGTGGAGGTGGGGCCAGTCGTGGCACGGGAGCCGTGCCGAACGGTCAGAGCCAACCTATGCTCCTCCCACCTCTCGGACTCTCTCTCAGAGCCAATTATGTGCTCAACACGCAACCGACTAAAGGCGGGCCCCGCTCTGTAGGTCTGGGTCCTCTAGACCGCCTTAAGTCGGGCCCCGCCAATAAGGGGTTAATGATTTTGAACACTTGAATTAAGTCGCCTCTTAATCTGCACTGGGTTAAGGGAAATAGATTTAATTCTCTAAGACTCATCGTATGGTTTGTTTTTTAGGCTAGGTATAATTTTGGTAACTCTATGTTGAGCTCGTTCTAGCTTGTCTATATCTTTTTGGTAATAAGGGCACCAGGATTGAACGCAGTATTCCAGCAGAGGGCGGACTACGGAATTGTAAAGAGTTAGGATAACTTCTTTGGATTTATGCTCAAATGACCTGCCTATATAGCCAATTATTTTGTTTGCCTTAACAACTTCTGAACATTGTTGACTCGGTTTTAGGTTACTTGATATTGTTACTCCCAGATCGGTTTCTCTTCCTACATTCATAAGGTGAGTGCCATTTATCGAATAGTTTGCTTCCTCATTTCGGTATCCGATATGTAGTACTTTACATTTATCCGCATTGAAACTCATTTGCCAAGTTTGCGCCCAACATGACAACTTATCTAGATTGTGTTGCATATTGTTAACTTGTTCTTCTGAGAGTACGCTATTTGCAATTTTTATATCGTCAGCAATTTTGAGATTGTACAGGTGAGACCCTCGTCTATGTCGTTGATGTAGATTAGAAAGATAATTGGTCCCAGTACCGATCCCTGGGGTACCCTGCTACTTACATTGGTTCATTTAGATGCCTTACCGTTTATGACTACTCTTTGCTTTCTGTCGCTATGCCAATTTTCTATCCATTTCAAACACACCGTCTTGTATTCCATGCGCTTTTAGTTTTAGCAGTAAACGTTTGTGGGGAACTTTGTCAAAGGCTTTTTGAAAATCAGGGTATATAATATCTACAGCTTTACTCTTATCATAGAGTAGATGGCTTGAAGGATGGGGAGGCGTCTAGGGTCGGATTCATTATCTGATATGGAGGTGTTGGTATCAAGAGTTAGTTTAGGGTGGCCAGGGCTGTTGCAATGGTTTTTGATGGAGCCAGATTGAAGGTGGAGGGTAAGACGGCGGCTCAAGCGAGTCTGGGTCATGCCGATATACGTTTTACGGGGTCCACGGCCTCTGTGGGTACAAGAGTGTTCGTATACCACATGATCCAGGTTCAGTTGTTTCTATCGTTGGCGGGGCAATTGTGTTGTACAACTTGGGAGGTTTTGGGAGATTAATAATATATGATAAGTATGATTTTGCTGTCAGTGTTGGTGGGCTGGATGTTCATCAGGATTATGTCTCTTATGACATCTTCGTCTGTTTTATGATCAGAAGACATGTATTTTTTATAGAAAATGTTGATGTCTTCTGTGCTGTTGGTGTTGGGGGATTCATTGTGGTACCATTTTTCAATGTGTTTTTTTTTATGGTTTCATCAACGTCGAAGTTAGAGTAGCCGTTGTTTATGAGGACTTGCGTGAGGCGATTTAGTTCGTGGTGGGTGTCCCGCCAGGAGGAACAGTGAGAGAGTGCCCTCCTGACATAGGCAGAGATTGTGGAGATGTGGTATCTTTTAGGTCACTCGCTTTTGCCGTTGAGACAGAGTCCATTATTTGTGGGCTTCGTGTAGACTGTAGTTTTGAAGCCTGTGTCTTGGTTAGTGACTAGGATGTCAAAGAAGATAGTTTCCCTTCAGTAGTCTCCTCGTAAGTGAAGTTGAGTCCTGATGCTGTTATGAAGCGTTGCTGAAGCTCTCGTAGTTCGGCAATATCCCTCACCCGCATATATATATATATACTGTACATATATATATACCGTATATATATGTATATATATATATATATATATTATATATACAGTATATATATATACTATATATATAAATAGTAATACTATATATATATATATATATATATATATATATATATATATATATATACTGTATATATATATATTCAAATTCAAATTCAAATAACTTTATTTAGTAATTTAAAATTACATATATATATAATAAATGTATCATTATGCATAAATATACATATACATAATGTGATGCAGCTTTGCTATTATAAACTAAAATATCACAAACAATAATAGTGGCAGCTACATAAAACATGTGGCACATTGCCACTGGTACTCTCATGAATCTGTACCCACGATATTCGTGATCTTAGTATAATTTATTCACTTCAAATTCTTTCATATTAACAGAATTATGTCTTTGAAGTATTTGGAGATATGGTGGTAAGAGTGACCTGAATGTACAGTATATATGGTACACATATTTTAAATATTAAATTATTTTTCCTAGCAATCGTCTTTAAAAAGCTAGCCAGCACAAGTGCTAGATGATGCCTCAACATACAGTAAGTAAAATGTTATTTCAAGTTATTTAATTATTTGACACTTTATCACAGATCTAATATCCCAAGTACCTAAGCCATATTCAGGAACCCAGTAAGATTTAAATAAGAATAACAATGTTTGAGAATTTAATTCTTAAATTTCCTAACCAAGGAATTAAATTTAGCATCAAATGTGATAATAGATTGGTTGGTGAGACTTTTTAAAATGTGCTTTGCTGTGTCAATGGTAACCAATAGACTGGAAGAGTGCATGTATTGTGCCGTTGTACAAGGGGAAGGGAGATCGGCAGGAGTGTTCAAGTTATAGTCAAGGTATTAGTTTATTGTCAGTGGTTGGAAAGCTGTATGGTAGGGTGTTGATAGAGAGGATAATAAAGTGTATAGAAGTTGCAATAGGAGAACTGTGCGGTTTTAGGAGGGAAAGAGGGTGCGTGGATCAGATGTTTGCAGTAAGACAGTTATGCGAGAAGTATTTAGAGAAGCATAAGGAGATATTATGGGCTTTTATGGATTTGGAAAAAGCGTATGATCGTGAAGTGGATCTGAGACATAGGCACTGAAGGAAAAGGAGAGGAGAAAGCTGGATGTGATGGAGATGAGCTGCTTGAGAAGTATGTGTGGAGTTACTCGTAGAGACAGATTGAGGATTGAAGAGATACATAGGAGAGTTGGGTAGCAGGAATATTTGTCAGCCAGAGTAGACAGAAGGATGCTGAGCTGGTATGGTCATGTTGAACGAATGGGAGATGAAAGGCTTACAAAGAGAATATGTGAGTCAGATACAAGGGGAGATAGAAGGGCAGGAAAATTGAGATGGAGAGACTGTGTAAGACAAAGCTTTGTATGATAGAGGAATGACTATAGATCAGGCAAAGGAAGTGGTAATACACAGGAATGAATGGAGAATGCTTGTGAATAGATGAGTTAATATGTGGTCATTTGGGGGAAGGGGTCGGGCAACAAGTTGGACTAGAATGACTGTTCAGACACTAGATAATAGTCCATCAGGCGCCTGGCCGGGGGAGACGATTAATATGAAGGATGCGCCTGGAATGTGGTGGGCGGGCTTGTGGCTTCAGCTCCGCTGCATGTCTGCCTGCCGAGATCGGAACCTCTCCGAGTGGTCGGGGGCCGGGGGAATGCTGGAGGGTGTTAAGGATTTATGAAATTGGAGGAAATTTGTTAGAAGCAGTTAAGAGTTTTTATGAAGGGAGCAGAGCATGTGTTAGAGTAGGAAATGGTGAGTAGCAGTAAGACCCTGGTTTCTGGGTCTTGTCCTGGGTGACCTAGATGTGTGTGAAGTGTGTTTTGTCTGTGTGTGTTCGTTGTTTTGTGTTTTCCCTGTTCTTGCTCTGTCTTGAGTCGGCCACCCCCCAAAAAAAATAAAAAAATAAATAGAATCAAAAATAAAATACAATAAAATAAAAAAGGAAAGGTGGGGATTGGGCCTGAGTAAAAAGAAATAGAAATAGTAATAGATAGATAAAATAAATTTGTCGAAACCGTATGTCTTCATTATCTGACAAATTGTTCTCAATAATAGGTACCAAATACTTATATCTATTCACTACTTCATAATATTGATTTAAAGAATTGTTACATTGCTGGTTACGTTTAGTTGTTTAAAATATCATTATTTTAGATATATATATATTGTTATTTAAAGATAAATACAATTCCTTAATATTGTTTTCAAATATTTCACATACATATTTTAAATTTTAATTAAATTTTAAATATGAAGGGTGCGCCTGGAAGTGTGGTGGGAGGGATGTGGTTTCGCTCTGCTGCATGTCTGCCTGCCGAGATCGGAACCTCTCCGGGTGGTAGGGGGCCGGGGATGTGCTGGAGGGACCTTGGTGACCCTGGTCTCTGGGTCTTCTCCTGGATGACCTAGATGTGTGTGAATTTGTATTATTTTGTTTTTGTGTGTACATGTGTTTTGTTGTGTTTTAATTGTTTTTTTGTTGTTGCCCCTATTCTGGCTCTGTCTTGAGCCCCCCCCCCCCCCCCCAAAAAAAAATAGAAATAGTGGGGAATGGGCCTGAGTATAATTTTATACAGTAGATAGAATAGATAGGCCTATCTCCCAAAATAACTACATCGTCAGCATAAGCAATAATATGAATCCTCATTATACCAAGACAACATCCAACTTCAGCATTTGTAATAATCTTTATAAAATTGTCAATATACAGTTTAAAAAGTAAAGGAGAGAGAATTCCTCCCTGCCTGACTCCCTTTTCTATCACACTGAAATCGCTATTTTCACCATTCCACAGTATTCTGTCACTAGTATTTCTCAAGTAATGCATTATTATTAAAATTATGTCAGGAGGGATATCTCAATCTATTATTATGTTACCTCCACCAACCGACTTTACTCCTAAACTCAATTAATGAAATCAACAAATACATGTGGCAGTCCAGGATTCGAACCTAGGATGCTCACACCGAAATTCAGTGCATTTATCCATTTCCCTACGAATACAGTTAAAGAATGGTGGACAAGCCTACGATTTATTATGCAGTTTCGAATCCTGCATATCAATCTAAGCATGTACACACTTTCCAACTGCGCTATCATAGGCATTGGATAGATGGATGGACGGAGTAATTAATGGGCCTTAACCCTTAGGAGGGCCTCTCTATAAACTACCTCTGAACCTGAATGAATTATTATGTTACCTCCACCAACCGACTTTAATCCTAAACTCAATTAATGAAATCAACAACTACATGTGGCAATCCAGGGATTCGAACCTAGGATGCTCCAAACCGAAATTCAGTGCATTTATCCCATTGGCGCTACGAAGGATAGTTTAAACAATGGTGGACAAGCATACGAAATAATTCCTAAATTTATAATTGGATTAACATTATCAAAAAGCGATTTTGATAAATCAATAAAGGCAGCCATATGCCTCTTCTGCCCTTGATTCGTACATAAGGACCTAAGGGTTTCCCTTCCTGCAAGAAACTGGTATCACTTTGTTGACATTTCCTTTGGTCAAAGCCAAACCCTGTTGCTCTTATGATCAAATACTAATTTTTTGTCTAAAATATCTAAAAATGGGGAAGTTCAGGCAATATTTTTAACCCTTTTCCTTTGCGGCCATATTTCCGCCTATTACCGCCATATTAGGGCTCATTCATGCACTCCTACTTGATTAGGCAATGTGTCTGAATGAAATTAAATGCATTCCTGCGAAAACTAGAAGAAGAAATTAGCTTCAAAAATTACATCAAAATGAGCTTCATAAGCTCGCGGGGTTCACACACGCAGCTCTACCATAGACAAATTACCAAAAGGTCAGCAATTCTTCGCTAATGTGCTCTCTACATTTGCCTTTGGCAAGCACTGTATATTTAGCGAGGGACTCTGACTCAGAACCTTCAGTGCCCACGGGTCGCCTGGCTGGGAGAAGGACTTTGTGTCCTGTCGCGCACAAGACCGCTTCCTTGCCACTTGATTTGAACAGGCTTTAAGATGCTTTAAAAGCCTGTAGATTGATGATAAATTGCCATGGCGTTTCGGGAACAGTCCTACCCGCAGGGAAAGGAAAATGATGATATCATTACAGCTCTATAATTCTTCGGGGAATCAGCTGTATTACCCCTTAAGAATCTTTTATTCAGATACGGCATAATATTGCCCTTCAAACCATTTTTGATTGGTCAACATAACAATGAAGGAGGATTGGGTTGGTGGGCTTGCGGACCGCCCACCCCGGAAAAAAAATACATAGCAACGATAAATGAACAACCAGCCTTTGGATAGCGGACGGGACCATTTGGTTGACGAACGCCCCCGACCAGACACTGACAAGCTTAACGGTACATTCGGAGAAAAGGTACATGGAACGTGCTGTTAGTGGCATGAATGATGGCACGAAAGGAGAGGAGAGAGGTACTGGAAGTGTTAGTGAATGCCATGGGGATGATATGTGGAATGACGGAGGAGACCAAATGGCAAGGTACAGATATGAGAGTGTTGGAAGGTGTGCCGTGTGTTTGCTGGAGTGAGTGCCAGGGGAGCAGCGAGAGAAGGTGGCGCCTGTTTGTTTTGTAAGTAACAAATGGAGGAGTGTGTAAGAGAATAATGGGTCTGTGGGTTCAAGGATTGTGTGGGTAAGAATTGAAAGTAGGAATACAAGAACGTGGGTGATTGGGGTGATGGTGTGTATGCTGCCGACAGAGGATAAACTTGTAAGAGAGAAAGAGGAGTCTCTGGGTGAATGTGGAGGCGTGCCTTGATAAATTTGACTTAAGATACGAAGAATATTTCTGATTGGTTATGAATGGTAAGGGTGGGTGATAGGAAAGTTGATGGATTGGTTTGGGAGGGTGGGGGTGTACCAATCAGAGGTGAATGGGAATTAATGGTACCGTGCAACTTGTGGACGTGATGTGTGGGGAGGAGGTTGTGGATAGTCCAACAACTTCTTCCGACACAGAATTGATAAACAAAGTGACACATGGAAAATGGTGTGGACGATTAAGGATAAGAGAGCCATGGGTGGAAACTAAAGTCACCTGATTGATTATCTCTGTATGGTATTGTGGATGCAAGACACATGAAGATACTCTGTGATGGATGCTAGGGTGTATACTGTAATAGGGGTATTGGAGGGGGTCTGTCTGATCATTATGTAGTAGTAGCTAAGGTTTTAGGATACAAAAGAAGTGGGTGAGGGAGAGCTGGAGGGAGGGAGGTGAGAAGGCAAAAGGTACAGCATGGTAAGGACAGTAGAGGTAAACAATGACCTGTGGAAGACAAGAAGAAAGCGTATAGAGAGTGGTTGGGTAGTCGAGGTAATAAAGATTTGGAGAGAGGCCAGAAATGAGCGAGGTTAGGTGGAGAGGAAAGAGAGTGGTAAAGAGAGTAGTGAAGGAAAGTAAGAGAAAGAGTAGATGAGGAATTTGGAAGGAATCTGAGTGTAAAATGGAGGGAGTGTAAGAAACTGTTTCTGGAAATAAGTCAAGAAAAGTTAGGGACGGTAGCAAGGGCAACAGTAAGAGTGGAAAAGATAAGATATGGGAGAATGCGACAAGCCCAGGAGAATCAAGATCGAGAGTGAAATCGAAAGATGGATGGGAGTACTTCAACGAGTGGCTAAAATGGTAAGGAATATGAAGAGCCATCAAAAACATAGTTTGGATATAGGTATGGGAGGGAGAATAGGAGAGAGTACTGGAGGAGAAGGTGGGGATCAGGAGGTCAGAAGTGGTGGTAAGCCATGAAAAGAGTGGAAGTTGGGGAAAGCACCCAGGAACAGATGGAGTGTGTGGGTAAATGTTGAGGTACTGGTGGTGAGATAGTGATACGAATGGTATGGGAAATGTGCAAACTAGCATGGGAGAAGGCGGAATTGCACCCGATGACTGGAAGACTGACATAATAGTCCCCCTATATAAGGGCAAAGGGAGAGAGATGGAGTGTGTTTACATCCACCACCGAGGAAATATGTCTTTTTAGCGCAGTAGGGAAGGTGTACCGCAGGGGCGTAGTGATTGAGAGAGCTGCGAGTGAGAACGGAGAAATGGAATAGGCGACGAGCAAGGAAGTTTTTTAGGAAGGGAAGAGGTAAAAGAGGAGTGTAGATCAGATTTTTAAACCCCTGAATTGTGTTGGTTGGGCGAAATATCTGGAGATAGCAACAAGAAGGTGTATGTTGCCTTTATGAACTTGGAGAAAGGCCTATGAACAGAGTGGATAGAGAAGGGTATGTGGAAAGTACCTTTAGAATATACGGAGAAGATGGCAAGTTGCTGAAAGCAGTGAAGAGCACTGTATGAGGGTTGCAAGGGCGGCAGTATACGGTTTGTGGAGAATGAGCAGAGCGAGTTCTTTGACCTGATGTGTTGGGTGTGAAACAGGGGTGAAAGTGATGTCCGCGTGGTTGTTTACTGTATATATGGATGGATCATGAAAAGAAATACTAGGAAGAGCAGTGGATGTTTGGTGTATCACTGAAAAGGGATGGGAAATGAGTGGAAGCTGCCTATACTGCTGTTTTGCGGATGATACATTTCTGATGAGGCAATAATTTTTGGGAAGGGAGAAGTATGCAGAGGTCAGGTAAATGAGTTTGGAAACAGTGTGCAATAAACTGAATTTGAATGTAAATGCGGGGAGAAGAGCCAAGGTTTATGGTCTTCGAAAGGGGTGAAGTCACAGAGTGTGAGGTGAAGTTGAACGGTCAGGCTAGGCCGATCGTCAGCCTCCTTTTAAGTATCTGGCAGTGTGTTTGAGTAAAGATGGAATCTATGGATGAGGAAGTGGCGGGGGGAGCACGGTACAACAGGGGAAGAGGGTTGTAGGAAAACTTGTGAAAGCCAGTAACAAGAAATAGGGTGGTCAGTATGGAAAAGTGAAGAAGTCCTGTGCATGACAGTGAGGTATATCCCGACACTTAACAACTACGGAAGCGAAAGCTTATGGACGTTCGGGAAGAGACTCAGACCGAAGAGTGAGGAGCGGTGGTGAAATGAGTTAACTTGAGAAGTGCGTGTGCGGAGTGACATGGAGGGATAGACAGACGAATGAGGAAGTAAGACAGGACCGGTCTGTGGTGTGGAGGTAGATGTGCCTGGACAGTGTGAAAAGGAAAAACTTGAGATGGTTCGGGCCATTATGGAACGTCCTATGGAAAGCACGAGGGAGATTGACTAAGAGGGTGTACGGAGAGCAAGGCCGGAAGGAACTGAGAGGGAGAGGTGCCCCCTCCCGACCACCGAAGGAAGAGGTGGAAGGATGGAGTGAGGAAGTATATGAATGAAGGCGGTGCTGGTTGGGGAGGAGGGGCGACGAACTGACTGGAGGGACAGCAGGTGCGTGGGGGCGTTTCGTTCGTGGCCACCCCCTCGGGGATCACGGCGTTTAAGGCAATAGATAGATAGATTGACATAACAATGATTAAAACATGCATTCAGAAAATAGATATTTTATATAAAAAGATCTTCATATCTACTTTCTACCTTTCAAAAATACAGAATGCACTCCATCATGACACTATTGCCATACCATTAATTTTCACTTAAACCAGAGGATCTTAAAACCTTTCTACAGAAAGATTTATGTCAAATTTTCTTTATTTGTCCCGAAAGTTCTGCTTAATTTATTAAAACACTCAAGTTTTCTTCCCTCTGCCATCTTGCATAATACACACTTTTAAGCATTTTATCATGAACAATATTTAATATCCCTTCGTCGTTGTCCTTCCCGTCAATATTTTCGAAGATTTAGCTTTATTGCTTTGTTTTCTTATTGCATGGCCAAAATTTAAATCATATCCTTATTAGTATAACTTCTCTATTACAGATACAGATTTTCTGTTTCAATTCATCTTTTTTACACTTAGATAGAGCATTCGTAAAAATTCTGTTCCCCTGCTTTCCACACATTTTACTATGTAATAATTATATTTTACCTGTATATATATAGATATATATTATATATTATGTCTGTTTCTGAGCAATGGGAAGTATGTGGAAGACGAGAATAGAAATCTCTGAGAAAATAACAAAGTGCAATGTATCAAGGAATTGTTGTTGCCAACAGGTTGATGTATGGGACTGAGACATGAGCTTCTGCAAGAAAAGGACGGAGAAGAAAGCTGGATGTGAATGGAGATGAGCTGCTTGAGGAATATGTGGTTGATGTTACTCGTGTAGAGACGGATTGAAGAATGAAAGAGACTACGTAGGAGAGTGGGGGTGGTAGCAGGAAACATTTTGTCAGCCTAGAGGGGACAGAAGGGTGCTGAGCTGGTATGGTAATGTTGAAAAACGAATTTTTGAGGAGAATGAAAAAGGGCTTTTTACAAAGACGAATATATGAGTCAGTTTATACAAGGGGGAGATAGAAGGGCAGAAGACCCCCATTGAGATGGAGAGGACCCTGTGTAAGACAAGCTTTGGATGATAGAGGAATAGGACTATAGCTCAGGCAAAGGAAGTCGGTAATAAACGAGGAATGATGGAGAATGCTAGTGAATAGTTGATGTGACCACGTGTAACATTTGTGGGGAAGGGGTCGGGCGCAAGATTTGGACTAGATAATAAAGTACATCAGGCGCCTTGCCCGGAGAGAAGCGTATCTACATATGAAGGGTGCGCCTGGAAGTGTTGTGGGCTGGCTTCTGGCTTTGGCTCCGTAACATGTCTGGACCTGCCGAGATCAGAGCCTCTCAGGTTGGTCGGGGGCCGGGGTGAGTGCAGCTGCGGGAGCGACCTATGGTGACCCTGGTCTCTGGTTATTCTCCTGGGTGACCTAGATGTGTGTGAATTTTGTGTTTTGTCTGTGTTTGTCGCGCTGTTTTGTTCTTGTGGTTTTGTGTTTTTCCTACATTCTTGCTCCTCTGTCTTGAGTCGGGGCCACCCCCAAGAAACCTACCAATAAATCAACCAAAACAAAATAATAAAATAGGAAACTAAATATCAAAATAGGAAAAGTGGGGATTGGGCCTGAG
>CM064543.1:24421901-24471425 GCA_032716605.1 Paralithodes platypus | reverse complement strand
TGTTCTATGTGCTCTTCCATCTGCCCTCATGTTCTCTTCATCTTCATCTTGGCCCTTTCCCCTCCTTGCCACTTATTGTCCTCTGTCCCCGTCGTCCTCAGCGCATAGTCTCCGAAGAGAGTTTTTTTGGGCTAGACCAATTCCGTGTTAGGTCTTAGCATAATTCTCCCAGGCCCTTTAATATGAAAATGATGGGCATTTCATATTGTCGCAGCTCTTGTTCTCAAGTGATGTCTTGCAAAGGGATTGGTGGTGGTATTTGCAGGTTTCACCAAATCTACATTTTCCATGACTGGTTATGTTGTTGCAAATTTTGGGATGAGCAAATCTACATGGAATTCCCATTATATTCGCCCTTTTGACCAAAGTTTCTTTCCAGATAATATCTGCACACTGGTGTAGACAACCCCAGTAGGTGTGGCTGGGGCTGCGAGGGGTTATGTGGTGAGCTAAGTGTGGTTGTGGGTGATAGTGTGCTTGGTGTATTGGTGGGAGAGGCCTGCAGGGGGTGGAGTTACGGGCAGGTTGGAGGTGGGCAGGTGGCAGTTGTGAGGGGAGAGACGATGTGGAAGGGGAGCCTGATATGGGGGCTTGTTGCATCCTACGTTCATCCTGCAAATGTATTTGATCAACAGCAGTAGGGTGGTCAATGGCCATAGATGGGATTAATGTGGGTGTTTTCTGGGTCTGGGTAGGTGTGGGGAGATGTGCGGCAGGGTTTGTAGATATGTAGGGTGCGAAAGGTTGTTGTTCGGCAGGCGATGTGTGTTGATGTGCAGGAGGCAATGTGGGCATTTTCATGGGAAGGTGTGCGTGTGTGGGTTGTGATATTAGTATGGGCCCTGAGGCCCCAATAGTTCCCCATTTTCTGTGAAAGGTATTTGCTATGTCTTGGCTATATTTCAGTCTATCTTGTACTTCTGAATTTTCTACGGTCTGTAGGTCTTGTCTTGTGATCTCGAAACACAAGTCGCAGAAATGGTGGTTCGTCCCTCTTGTATTGTACGCCTCATTTATTGGTGTCAATCCTATGCAAATCCAGTGGTATGGTTGCTTGCATATCCGACATGCGGTGCCTTTATGCATGTGTAATTCATCTTACACTTCGTACAGTTGTCTCTGGTAGACATTTTTGTTTGTTTGTTTTTTTGTTTTTCCACCCGCCCTTACATGGGGGAGAGAGAAAGAGAGGGAGAGAGAGGGGGGGGGGGGAGCTTGGAAGACAAGGAGGGTGTTGGTTACCGAGTTGTGGTATGTCGGAGTAGCGTGGGGGGGTGGGGGGGGGGGCGGAGTGTGGGGGGGGGGGGGGGAGTGCCACTCATTTACACTCGTTATGTGTAAACTTTAAGTAACTTTAAGTAACACTTTCAATAATTATCTTATGAAACAGAATTCTCACTGCCCTAACCACTTTTCCCGTTTTTGGTCGACAGTGTAGCGGAATATACGGCACTCTAGGAAAATAACGAACTTTCCAGGCTACCTATATATAGTATCTATTTTAATTTTCATATTTTACCCATCAACTTGATTCAACACTGCTCAGGTTCGAATTTTCACCACATTTGGTTGCGTGGGAGATCTTTCTCTCCAATAACGTCACTACTAACCTGCGATATGGTCGAGAAATAATCTGCACTGATTTAATTTGTTTACATATTGTTTTTCTCTGTTTGCTATTATTTACGATATTTGTTTTGTCGGTACCCTTTCCTGTCGAGGTTAAGTTTCGCTTTTGGTAAAATCGTATAGGGGGAGGGGAGGGGACGTGTCCAGGAGAGCGAGGGGATATATGTGTTTATGGTCTTTGCGGTCACCGAGGGTATTTTGTTTACAGCATACGTCCTGTTCCCAAGCTAAAATTTAAAAGTTCCCCTGACTTTAATTCTCTGTATTATACTTTCCTAGTTTATTTACGTGATAGACGATGTTCACTATCACTTTTAACTTAGGCTTCCTATTTTCCCCTAGCCCTGTATTGATTTCATAGGACTATATAGCTAACACTTTGCTTTGGGACGTAACGGTTTTTTCTTTCCCTTCTTCTTTCCACCCGCCTTATGGGCCTGCTCTAGGCCTGTCCTAGACCAGCGCCGTGGCACTGCTGTAGGAGTTAACGGATTTTTTCTCCAAAACGCGTATATCTCTCCAGATATTTTATCAATCGGTTAGATTTGCACTTCACAGGACCGCGACACTACGTTTGTTTTTGTGTGTGATTTTTTTTTTTTTTTGTATGGCCTTGGCCTTGCTCGGGACCTTGGGGTTGCTCGGCCATACAGCCTGGGGAACAGCAAAAACAACAACAACTGAATAAATTGTCTAGTGGTAGCCAGGTAATTTGTTCAAATGCATTCTAGAGCCAGCAGTGTCAGGAAAACATGACGCCTATTATTCGGCTATAGTCAATTCATTATAAGTAGGCCAGATATCGTGAACCCCTAATTACCTCTGGAACTCAAAAAGGGCTGGAGCAAATGGGCGGTAAATCTCTGCACCTACTCCCTGGTTGACTCTTCCTAAATGGTAGACATATAATTTCGGTTACTCTAGATGTTTTTTAGTGGTAAGAGGTTGAAGTCTGGATTTTTGGCCAACCTATAATGGACACAGGGTGTAGTAACAGACGATTATCAATAATCTAGAAGGGTTCTTGCTAAAACAGCTTTCCAGAAGCTGGTTGTGCTCAACTGCCTACAGGGGTTCTTTACCCCTGCACAGCTTCTTGCTCTGTACAGGGGCACAGTGCGTCCATGTATGGAGTATTGTTCACACATATTATTTTGTTTTTTTTCTCTATGTGTGTGAGGTAGACAAAAGGCATAACTGCCTGCAGCGAGTGCCTTCCCCAGATGTGAAAGAGTGACAGGACCAAAATCAAGGGACGTTCGAGCCAAATGCCTGCAGACACACAGTGTTTGAAGCAATTTAAGCCATAAGAAGAAGGAAAGACTGATTTTGGCAGAGAGTAGCAAACTCCGCTGTTGAATAAAAGAAAGACTGAGAGTAACGTTTCACTCTTGGGTTGGAGAGTTGCACAGAGTAGGGGTGGAATTGTGTTGCAAGATGGGTACCACGTACCTTACGTAAAGGAAGGGGTATACACTGGAAGAGCTCTGAGGAACACTGATTATTGTAGTAGCGATAAAATAGCGAGAGAGGGATGCAACATTGCGGCAAAGAGAGAGAGATTGCAGAGAGCTGGTGATTGGAATGAGTTAATGATACGCAAGGCCTTCCTTTCTACTTTGTTTAGGAGTGCGGTCTGAGAGGATCCACCCCACACATGTGAACACTACTCAATACATGGGAGCACTGTGCCCCTGTACGAAGCCAGAAGCTGTGCAGAGGGTAAAACAAAACTTGAGGCGATTGAGCACACCCAGCATCTGGGAGGATGCCTTAGCAAGACTGGTAATATTGCCCTTCCAAGTAAGAGCAGATGAAAAAGGCACAGTAGGAATATTGAGAGAAGATGAAGGGTTGATTCTTGTATTGTTGAAAGATACGGGATAGTCCTCTGGGAGCTCCGAACGGTGGATAGATGGAGAAATTGAGTTTTGGAAGCATGAAAGGCAACAAGATTTCCTCTGTCCCAATCGGAAATAGTTGTTAGATCAGAGGATAAGTGTTATATGGCTTCATTACGTTTGTTTTTGAGGGATTGCTGGCTGGGGCGTTCTGGAAAAACCTATTGAGTAGTGTAAGGTAGAGTCGTCTGTGTATGAATGGATGGGACTGGAGGTACAGTTTAGAAGATCATTTATGAAAATTAGAAAGAAAATGGGAGATAGGACAGAGCCATGAGGAACATCGTATTGACAGGATGATGAAGTGAGAGATGGCCGTCTACAACCGCAGCTATGGAATAGCCGGAAAGGAAATTAGAGACAAAGGTACAGATGGAGGGATAGACACTGAAGGAGGGTAGTTTAGATATTAAAGATTTGTGCCAAACTCTATCGAAGGCCTTCGATATGTCTAGCACAATAGAAAAGGTCTCACCGAAGTCCGGCAAGGAGGATGACCAAGAGTTAGTAAGATATGAACGAAGATCACTATTAGGAAGCCATACTGGTGATCTGAGAGTAGATTATGAGAAGAGAAATGCTTAAGAAATTTGGAAGCATGAATAGTTTCAAGAACTTTAGAGATACAAGAGATCAGAGCAATTGGACGATAGTTGGAGGGTTGAGAGCGGTCACCCTTCTTTGGGACAGGTTGAATGAGAGCAAACTTCCAGCAAGAAGGGAAGACGTTAGAGGAGAGACAGAGACGAAAGAGATTGCCTAGGCAGGGAGTCAGCACGGAAGCACAGTTTTTTAGTATAACAGGAAGAACACCACTGGACCGCATGCTCTCTTAGTATTAAGACCAGAGAGGGTAGAAAGTACATTTTTAGAAGGATTAGGATATTAGGCATAAGGAGGAGAGAGGGAGGTGGAGAGGGAGGAATAGCACCGGAATCATCCAAGGTGGAGTTTCTAGCGAAAGTTTGAGCGAAGAGTTCAGCATTGTCAGAGAAAGAAGTGATGGTTGTACCATCAGAGTAGAAAAGGGGAGGGAAAGATGAGGAACAACAATTGTTGGAGAGGTTTTTGGCTTGAGAAGAGCTAGAGTTGGATAGTTCAGTGCATTTATTATTGATGAAAGAGTGCTTGGCAAGTCGAAGAACAGATTTGGCTTGATTCCTGGCAGAAGCATAGGAAGAATGAGATTCTTGAGTTTTAAGGCGTCGGTACCGTTTGAATGCTTGCTCCTTGTTGCAGACAGCAGTAGAACAAGCATGAGTAAACCAAGATTTGTTTGCATTAGTCTGATAGAAAGAAAATGGAATATAAGTTATGCGCTCATGCCGGAGAGGATTACCTCGGTAATGCGTTCAGCACTCTCCGATGGTCCTCGGCCATGGAGATAAAAGTAATTCCATGGGAAATCAAAGAAGTACTACCGGAGAGCCTCCCAGTCGGCAGCGCCAAAGTGCCACAAGCGCCGGCGGTTGGGAGGATCGGGTGGCCGTATTGGAGAGATAGGACAGGTGACAGAGATAAGTTTATGGTCGGAGGAATCTAAAGGAGTGAAAAAGTTTCACAGTATGAGAAGAAGGGATAGAAGTTAGAAACAAGTCAAGAATGTTGGGCCAATCTCCGAAGCGATCTGCGATACGGGTTGGTTGCTGAACCAACTGCTCTAGGTCGTTTAGGATAAAAAAGATGTTGGCTTGTTCACCAGGTTGGTCAGAAGTATGAGAGGAGAGCCATTGGCGGTGGTGAATGTTGAAATATGCTAGAATGGAGATTTCTGCGAAGGGAGAGATGGATAAAATGTGTTCCACTTTAGAAGTTAGATAGTCAAAGAATTTTGGATAGTCAGTAGAATTAGGGGGCATTTCTGGTCCCCGTCCCTGGGAACTCTGAGGCTTGTATTCGTCATCTTTGGGTAAGAAATGTAGTGTAGTATGTAAGGTGATTGTAGCATAATGTATTGATAGGAGGAGAGGGTGTTTTGAAGGGCAGGCTGGGGTTGACCTCGATATTGATGAGGAACATAAATTATCAGCTAGGGAGGCCAGGTCGTGAACTAGGAGTTCCAATTGTCCTAATCAACCACCTAGCACTCTCCATGAGTACCGCCCTGTTCGGCTGGTGCTTACATCTTCCTCCTAACAATTCTAGGGGTGGGATTTCCTGTCCCAACCCCCAGGGGCTATCTGCGCCACAAAGTGACGGCGGTTGGGTCACCACATCCCTACGCCATGAGGAGGATCCTCTCACTCAGCACTTCTAGACAAAGTAGAAAGGATAGCCTTCCGTTTCATTAACTCACGTCCACTTACTGGTTCAAATGACGTCATGCGCACCAGATCCGAAGAGTTGATGGAGAAATATCGCAAGATGATCCAGCACTACAAAAACAAGTCAAGGAATATCATCATCTCAGGCATTCTCCCCAAGATCGACGCACCTGACAAATTCTACGACAAGGCCTTCAGCACAAATAGCCGACTAAAATATTTGTGTCTGAGGGAAGAAGTTGAATTCACCAACCTCTGGGACAACTTCTACAACCAGCCTACTCTGTTCCGCAAGGATGGCACTCATCTAAACCCTGTGGGTTCAGCACGCATGGGTCGTCTCCTACACGAAGCAGTCCGCAGCCATGGATCAAAAAACGCCATCCGAGAAGAAGCAGCAGTGACATAAATCATCCAACGCCAAGAAAAAAACAGAAGCAACCGAGGACCACCAGTGATAAGGACCGAAGACAGCGAGGACCGAGGACAGCCATGAACATAAATGTAGATCCGACAAGAACCAAAAATATTATTAAAGAGCGTTCCGTGAGTTCTAAAATAACAAATTTAAAGGTTTTCTATGCAAACGCTCGTAGCATACGCAATAAATTTTCAGATTTAGAGGAGCTAGTGTTTACAGAAAATTATGATGTGATTGGCATAACAGAATCTTGGCTCAATACAGAAGATAGAGACTTTTTAGCAGAGTATTCACTTCCCGGTTATGTAATATTTGAGAAAGCCGAATAAATCGAAATGGAGGTGGCGTTTTACTTTATATCAAAGAATGTCTTAACCCTACCCTCCTGTCAAAACCTCAAATTGTGAACGTCGACGCATCTTTTGTGCTAATAAAGAATAATAAAGGTACAAAAATAATACTTGCATTAATATACAGACCTCCAGCTCAATCAGTGCAAACTGACCAAGAAATTTACGAACAAATTGCAGATGTAAGTAACTCACAAGATACCGTCATTTTTGGCGACTTTAATTTACCTGTGACCAAGTGGGGCGATACTCTTACTTCACACTCCGGACATGACTTGTATACGAACTTGCAAGAGAGTTCGCTTTATCAATTTGTTCGAACGCCGACCCGTGGTAATAACGTTCTTGACATTGTACTTGCAACAAAAGAAGAATTAATAGAGAATTTGAATGTTGGTGATGAATTCAGTAACAGCGACCATCGTACGATAACTTTCACTTTAAAGTTTACTAGTAACGAACCAAATAGTAGCATCGAAAAAGTCCCTAATTTCAAGAAAGCAAACTTCCATAAACTTAGAGCTATGTTTAAAGAAACTAACTGGAGCTTTTTAATTAACAATAACGACATAAATATATATTGAAAGTTATTCGAAACCACTTACCTAAAAGCAGTGCAAGACTGCATACCATCGAAAATACGGCGTCCAGGCCATAATAATAAGTCCAAATGGTGGAATAAAGATATTTCAAACTGCCTGCTTGCTAACAAATTTGCTAATGATAGATTAAAATCCTCACAAAATGACGAAGAACGGGTGAAATTTGTAGAGCTACGACGCAAAGCCAAAAAGTTAATTAAGCAAAGTAAAAAGACCTTAGAGTTACATATTGCGAATCAAAGTAAAACAAACCCGAAAGAATTCTATAGTTATATCAGAAAGAAAAAAGTAGTTACTTCAACTGTTGGACCGTTAGTCGATGAAAATGGAGAATACACCAAAGGCGAAGTACAAATGAGTAATGCCCTCAATATCTTTTTTGCATCAGTTTTTACAACAGAAGACCTCAGTGATATCCCTACACCATCGCCGATTCAGATTGATAATTCAGATGTTTTAAGCAATATCACCGTTACAGAGAGAGAAGTATTGAATTGTTTAGATAAACTCAAGGTAAATAAAACGCCTGGACCTGATACAATCTCGCCTAGAGTTCTAAAGGAAGCTAAGGATGAGCTCTCCAAACCACTGACATTACTATTCAATAAATCCTTGCAGTTTGGAACTATGCCTGATCAGTGGAAGCTAGCCAACGTAACACCGATATTCAAAAAAGGCAGCAAATCCCTACCCAATTAGCTTAACCTCAGTTGTATGTAAAATGCTAGAAACGGTCATAAGAGACAGACTCGTAAATCACTTAGAGGAAAATAACATACTTAAAGATACTCAACACGGCTTTCGTAAAAAACGTTCCTGTTTAAGAAACCTCTTAGACTTCTTCCACGATATCCTCAACCTCTACGATGAGAGTAAAGCTGTAGATATTATATACCTTGATTTTCAAAAGGCCTTTGACAAAGTTCCCCACAAACGTTTACTGCTAAAACTAAAAGTGCATGGAATACAAGACGGTGTGTTGAAATGGATAGAAAATTGGCTCAGCGACAGAAAGCAAATAGTAGTCATAAACGGTAAGGCATCTAAATGGACCAATGTAAGTAGCGGGGTACCCCAGGGATCGGTACTATGACCAATTATCTTTCTAATTTACATCAATGACATAGATGAGGGTATCACCTGTACAATCTCAAAATTTGCTGACGATACAAAAATTGCAAATAGCGTACTCTCAAAAGAACAAGTTGACGATATGCAACACAATCTAGATAAATTGTCATGTTGGGCCCAAATTTGGCAAATGAGTTTCAATGCGGATAAATGTAAAGTACTACATATCGGATACCTAAATGAGAAAGCAAACTATTCGATGAATGGCACTCAGCTTAAGAATGTAAACAGAGAAACCGATCTGGGAGTAACAATATCGAGTAACCTAAAACCGAGTCAACAATGTTCAGAAGTTGTTAAGAAGGCAAACAAAATAATTGGCTTTATAGGCAGGTCATTTGAGCATAAATCCAAAGAAGTTATCCTAACCCTTTACAATTCCTTAGTCCGCCCTCTTCTGGAATACTGCGTTCAATCCTGGTGCCCTTATTACCAAAAAGATATAAACAAGCTAGAACGAGTTCAACGTAGAGTTACCAAAATGATACCAAGCCTAAAGAACAAACCATACGAAGAGCGTCTTACAGAATTAAATCTATTTCCTTTAACCCAGCACAGATTAAGAGGTGGCTGAATTCAAGTGTTCAAAATCATCAAAGGCATCGACAATATGAACTGTAGTAAGTACTTCACCATCGACCAATCTAATTACACGCGGGGAAACGGTTGCAAAATTATTGGTAAATCTTTTAACTCACACGAATCTAAGAATTTCTTCTTCAATCGAGTTGTCAACTTGTGGAATGGGCTTCCCCGAAACGTTATAGACTGCATCACCGTTGATTCATTTAAACTCTGCGTAGACAAATATCTCGCATCAAACCCGCGACTGACTGCGTTTGTAAATGAATAACTTTATTTTTATCCCCCCCTCAGTTACTAACCCATCTGTCCCCTACTAACTTCCTAATCCTGCCACGGACATTAGTTCCAGGGCAGTAATTCCCTTTCCAATGTTCCCTTACCCACTCTAAACCACTGTTTGGACACTTGATCCTCAGTGTTTTGGAGGACAAGCAACCTAGAAGGGTCACTAGATCTGTTGTTGCTTGATTTCCTTTGTACTCCCTTTGTACTTACCAATTATCTGCAGTCTCTCTTTCCCTTCGCCACAATGTTGCATCTCTCTCACTATTCTACCGCTACTACATTAATTAGTGTTCCTCAGAGCTCTCTCAGTGTATACCACCCCCTCTTCGTAGAGCACGTAGCACCCGCCTTGCAACACAATCCCACCCCTACTCTGTGCAACTCTCCTACCCAAGAGTGAAATGCTATTCTCAATCTTTCTTCTATTCAATAGCTGATCTCTGGAACTCTCTCCCAGAATCAGTCTTTCCCTCTTCATATGACTTACATTGCTTCAAACTCCGTGTGTCCAGGCATTTTGGCTCGAACTTCCCTTGATTTTGGCCCTGTCACTCTTTCAACTCTGGGGGAGGCACTCGCTAAAGGCAGTTCTTCCTTTTGTCTCCCTCACTCACATAGAACAAAAAAATGGCATAGACTTCACCTCTTTGAATGGATATGGGCCTTCCTAAGTTGTATAAATATGTTTGGTGTTAGCAAGACTACAACAAATATGTTTGGTGTTAGCAAGACTACAACAAATATGTTTGGTGTTAGCAAGACTACAACAAATATGTTTGGTGTTAGCAAGACTACAACAAATATGTTTGGTGTTAGCAAGACTACAACAAATATGTTTGGTGTTAGCAAGACTACAACAAATATGTTTGGTGTTAGCAAGACTACAACAAATATGTTTGGTGTTAGCAAGACTACAACAAATGGCTGCGTGTTACTGGAAGAGTTAACGTAAATTTAGGCCCCTTTTTATGAGATACCAATTGCCAATAGACGATATTATTAATCTTAGGAAAGACATCATATAGCAAACGGGATTCATAATACGATGAAGTTTCTGTCCCCCCCCCCCCCCCCCCTCCTCTCTCTCTCTCTCTTTCTTTCATTTTTTTTTTCTCTCTCTCTCTCTCTCTCTCTCTCTCTCTCTCAACAATATCGATTTCATACTCGAATACCAGATCAACTCGTATAAACTATAACATAAAGATGGATTTGGAAAGAGAAGAGACGGTGTAGTACTCAACATTAAACAAATATATGCTCACTTGAGGTTCTAATTCCTTCTAATAACTCAGAACTGTTGTGTGCCAAAATTAATAACAAGGATATGGACATTAATGAGATTGTCGTAAATCGTCGCCCAACTCATACCATTCAAGAAGATAAATTCCTCTACAATAATCTACAAAAAAAAAATCCTCCCAATATCCACTTGAGAAAATTAATAGGATCAGACAACGCATAAGTAAAAATTACCGAATTTATTAAAGATAACTTCTTTTATAAATTAATCCAGAAGCTCACCAGGGGAGATAATATTTTAGACCTAGTAATCACGACCCACGAAAATTGAATTTCTGATCTAGAAGTTTTGAAATTAATATCCAACTGCGATCATAATATCATCAGGCTCCAACTTAACATGTCGCATACCAACAGTACTAGCGAAACTTTTTCCCAACTATAATATGACAGACTTCAATAGCCTACAAAAATGAACTGCATGATATAAACTTCCATCTCGAAGGACTCACCAACATTGACAATATATGGGAAAGATTTAAAGAAATATTCATGAGTGCCTAGAAGAAACATGTCCCTATGCGCAAAAGATACAGTAAGACAATAAACAAACCCCTTTGGTATGATATTAATATCAGTAGAGCAATTAGGGAAAAAACCCATTTACACAGGCTAAAAAGATAAATAAATATTCATACCATATGTAAAGAATACTCGGCCGCTAGAAGAAAAGTAAAATCGCTAATAAAAACGCCATAGAGGAAATATGAAATCAGCTTAGCTAAAGATAGCAATACTAACCCAAAGCAATTTTACAGATACATAAATAGTAGCAAACAAATAAAAAGTGGTATAAGGCCCATATTTAACACCCAATATGTGCTAGAAACAGATAGCAGAGACATAGCCAGTAATCTTAACGATTATTTCAGTTCCGTTTTCACCACTGATACCAACATAAACAATCCACAAGCTATTAATCAAACATGCAAAGTTGTACTTCGTGATATCAAAATCAACCAATCAAACGTAATGAAAAACATTGATTTACTGAAAATAAATATATCTCCCGGCCCAGACCTGTTCGTCCCTAAAATCCTAAAATTGGTCAAAGATGAAGTTGCCAAAGCTATAACTAAAATGTGTTACATGTCACTCCAACATGGACATTTACCCATTGACTGGAAGACAGCGAATATAAAGCCAATATTTAAAAAGGGAGATAACAAACTACCAGGTAATTACAGACCCATTAGCCTAACTTCTGTTATTGTAAGACTATTATAATCAATCATAATATACGAAATTGTACTTTTCATAGAGAATACCAATCGAATAAATAACAGTCAACACGGCTTCAGAGCAAAGAGATCATGCCTAACGAACCTTATAGAATTAAATGACAGCTTATATAAAATTTATGATTATACCAAAAGTCTTGATGTAGTGTACTTGGAATTTCAAAAGGCCTTCGACAAGGTCCCTCATAATAAATTACTTCAGAAGGTTGAGAGCCTATAGGAATACAAGGCAAAACAAGCAATTGGATAAGTAACTGGTTAAACGAATACAAGCAAAAACCAGTTATTAATGGAGTTGAATCAAATTGGACTCCAGTGACTAGTGGAGTCCCTCAGGGCTCATTACTGGGTCCAATATTGTTCACACTATATATTAATGATATAGACAAAGGCATCAATAATATAATTTCCAAATTTAGTAGGGTCATTTGCTTGGAATCCGTGACCATTTTGTTCCTACCTTTTTCTCTCGATGGATTTGACAACCTGAACCATTTTAAAGGAAAATTTCCTCCTATGCCCCTCTGAAAAATGACGGCTAACTCTGCTAGAGCCCAATATTCAAAATGGCCACCAACGCCATCTTGAAAAACATGAAATGTAATATCTCTGGCATCAGATGAGCTACAAGGACGAATAAGGTGTCCTTTTTCACTACTTCTGGCATTACAAATCGACTGGAATGGTTATTGTATTGTATTGTATTGTATATTGTATTGTATTATACTAATTGTACATACTAATTTGCCACTTCACTGTCACTACATGATTCACTGTATGAGCCACTATCAGAATCACTGTCCTCACTTTCGCTGCTATCATCACTGTTGTTCTCTGCCTGCGGTGTATATATAATATTACTTTTTTACTGTTTCAGATGGGTCCCATGCCCATCTGATGAAAATCGCCGACTTGTGAAGTGACCGAATAATGGAAGAGAGAGTGAAGAGTTAAGACATTAAATGAATACGAGTGCATTTTACTCTGTGGTAAGCGATGTACCGCAGATGATCGTTTGGAAAACATTACACCTGAGAAGTGGGAATCCATCCGGGAAAAGTCTTTACAATGGAAAGAACTTGATAAGTTTCAACATATACATGAAAATGTGGATTGGGAGAAGGGACCAAAGGGTCACCACATGCATAGCACTTGTTACGCATCATTATCCAGCAAGTGCAAGCTCTCTCAAGCCGAAAAACGCAAACACAAATCCGAGGAACGTCTTGAAAGAGATGAAGCATCAGATCAACAAGACCCTTCCCCAGAGGCCAGTGCACCTAAAAGGCTCCGCTCCAGTATGGGTGTCCTTCACGATAAGACTCTATGTGTGTGGTGCATGAAAGGGGCATACAAGAGTAGTGATCGTGACAAGCAGATTTTACTCCTATCAACAGTAGATGCCTGGACTAAATTCAAGTTACATACTGTCCGTCTGGAAGATGAGGTCATGAGATTGAGACTTGACACTCTGATTGCATCCATCCCAGATAGTCAAACAGCATTGGGGTTGGAAATCCGCTACCATCGTGCGTGCTGGCGCAAATATGTAAGCGACCACAAGCCCCTTTCAGATGAAAGCACTCAACATCTGCAGCGTGTAAACCTCCGAGAGGCCCAAGCTTTCTTCTTTCATCATATTCGTCAAGTCATCTTCAAAGACCATGAAATTCGCACACTGCAAGGCCTGCTGCAGGACTATAAGCGCATTATCTCAAATCACGGACATAACTCAGTAGTAAAATCCAGCTACTTAAAGGAAATTCTCGTCAATGAATTTGGGAAAGACATTGGATTTCATGAACGCATTCAAAAGAATGTGAGTGAACTGGTATATGATACAACAGCAGCAGGTACATACATCGAGGTGGCAATATCTTCATTGGGTGTCAGCAATGATCAGTTGGTGATGAATGTTGCGGCACGACTCAAAGAGCAAGTCATCAGGACAAATACTATTCCCTGGCTCCCATATATACACGAGTTGGAGAGAGAAGAAGACCTCAGTGAGCTCCTGCTGAAGCTGCTCACATGGCTGAAACACCCAAATAAGTCTGCAATTGATGACAGTCCATCCGTCCGATCGATTGCATCTATCCTCACAAGCTACATCACTGGAAAACGCACTGCATTTGAGATAAATCTCTCTGTCTTGCTACATGGACTGACCAAGAGTAGTTAGATAGTCGACATAATGCACAAAGATGGACTGGGCATCAGTTACAATGACATTCTTATGCTGCGAGATTTTTGGGTGGTCAATGACCTCAAGTGCTCATCTGATTGCCCCTTCGAACTAGCTGAGGGTAAGCCTGCTATCGCTATAGCAAACTGAAGCAGTTCTTGAATGAGAGAGTGTATTCCAAGACCAAGTCTCTCAACGACAGAGTTCCCCGTAGCAAGCGTTTGAACTTTTCAACTCAGGAATTGAAGAAAGCAGATGGTGAGAACCTGAAGGGAAACACTGAGGAAAATGAGCGTAATGCCTTGGCCTCTGTTCTCGGACTGGTTGAAACGAGTGGTGCCCTCAAACTTCAAGAAGTCCTGCAGCATCGTGTTACAGCCGAGTGCCTTTCCATCTTCAACGTCAATGGAACCATCCGTAAGGCACAGAAAAGCAAGCTTCAACAAAAACTAACTATGACTGTCATTCCAGAGCCTGATGTATACACGTCTATTATTGATATGGGCCTCATCTGGCGCCTAACAACTCCTACCATTGAAGACAGAGAGAAGGGAGACGGTACCAAATATACCTAGGGGGATTATGCAGAGAAGTTGGTGCACTTCGTTCTAACGAGACACAAGCATGCTGAGCGCATCATTTGCGTCAATGATTCATATGATCAGAATTACACAATCAAGGACAGTGAGAGAATACTGCGCCAAAAAAAACTGCCAATCAGCAATGTCTTCATGAAGACAGAAGATAAATTTCCTTCTAGTAAAGTTTGCCATGCTCTCCTGGGTAAACCGGAGAACAAAATCCGCCTTCAGGTATTTCTTCAAACGGAATTCCAGAGAACAGCAGCAACAACTAGCACCGAGATCATCTACTGTGTAGTTGGCAGCACTGCAAAGAATCTCACCACAGGCAAGCTTGTGCCAGAGCTCACATGCTCCCATGCAGAGGCAGATACGGCAATGCTCTCCATATTATAGTGTGCTCCGGTCAGACAGCTACACAGCAGCTGTCGTTCTTGACACAGAGGACACAGACAACTACGTGCAAGCGGCATATGTTGCTCACAAGACAACAGGAATCCTGTGTGTGAAACGCAAACGTCAGCTTATCGATGCCCGATGTTTGTGCAGTGAGGCAATGGCTGCATCCATCATACCACTTCATGTCCTCACTGGGTGTGACCACAACTCTGGCTTCTATGGAGCAAGCAAGAAGCTCATCGCAGATCGTCTGGAGAAGTCTAAAGAGGCACACGACCTGCTAGGAGCATGTGGTACACAGCTCCTAGTCACAGAACAGGTCATCAGTGATTTGGAGCGGTTTGTCATTCGATATGTCTATGGTGATACCAAAAGCAAGACCCTGGGAGATGCGAGGGCAGCGAAGTGGAGAGCTCAGAAGAAAAAAAGAGCAATCTGACTTGTGCCTGACTTGGACAGTATCCGTCCACACTTGGAGCGTGCAAACTATCTTGCATATTTGCAAAAGCATTACCAGCTCCAAAGTCACCCCTCACCGATCGGCCATGGATGGCATCTTGTAAATGGCCTATGTCTGCCTGTCCGTTCAACCCAGCCCCCACTTCCCCCATCCATACCACTACCTACAAATCCGCAGGCAGAGAACAACAGTGATGATAGCAGCGAAAGTGAGGACAGTGATTCTGATAGTGGCTTATACAGTGAATCATGTAGTGACAGTGAAGTGGCAGATTCGTATGTACAATTAGTATAATACAATACAATAACAATACAATAACAATACAATATACAATACATACAATACAATACAATAACCATTCCAGTGGATTTGTAATGCCAGAATTAGTGAAAAAGGACACCTCATTCGTCCTTGTAGCTCATCTGATGCCAGAGATATTACATTTCATGTTTTTCAAGATGTCGTTGGTGGCCATTTTGAATATTGGGCTCTAGCAGAGTTAGCCGTCATTTTTCAGAGGGGCATAGGAGCTAATTTTCCTTTAAAATAGTTCAGGTTGTCAAATCCATCGAGAGAAAAAGGTAGGAACAAAATGGTCACGGATTCCAAGCAAATTACCCTACTAATCTAAACAAAATCACTGTGATCATCTAAACAAATGTCAGATACTACAAATAGGCTCTAAAAAACAATAAATACGAATACCACATGAACGAGGAAAAGATAAAGACCGTATCACAGATAAAAGACCTAGGAGAGCTTATAAACGAAAATTATAAAATCTACAAGCCAATGCACCGCAGCAACTAACAAAGCAAACAGAGCACTAGGATTCATTAAAGAAATTTGAATTGTCATCGTAAAGACATAGGTAACCATTATACAAAAGTATTGTGAGGCCGCATCTGGAGTATGCTGTGCAGTTTTGGTCTCCCTATTTACTAAAAGACATAGAAAAACTCGAATGAGTTCAACGTACAACAACAAAGTTGATTCCTTCCCTTAGAAATCAACCATACAATGAGAGATTAAGAGAACTCGATCTGTTTTCGCTTAAGAAACGGAGAATAAGGGGACAGCTAATAGTGTTTTAAGATAATGCAAGGATTTAGTAACATAAATTCCAATAATCTCTTTAAGATAGCCAAAGAGAGTTCCACAAGAGGAAACAAATTAAAACTAATAGGCAGGAGAGCGAACCTAGACACAACTAAATATTTCTTCAGAAAAAGGTTATGACTCATATCACAGAGAAGTTGGTCTGGAGTAGAATATGATTACTGACAAGAGAACCTGGCAGAAATGAACACTGTTTTCAGTTGAGGAGAGTCGAAAAAAGGTGAAAGTATGCATGCCATTTCCTCTCCATTTAGAACTAGTCTATAAATTCCTTCAGACAATTTCCAAGCCCTGCAAGGTTATTCACTTCTAACTATTTTCATGTACAGCAAATTGCCTGAGGGAGCGAAAGATGGGGAGAGAGCCCTCATATTTGCTATCCTTTCCTTCCATTGTCTCTAAGGGTTACTATTTCTACTAGTATTAATCTTGGCCACCACGCAGAGATCGTAATATCTGTGTGGCCCGTGTATCTACGTAAAGTTATGTAAATATATCTCTCACTCTCTCCTATTAAGCCTTTCAGAATACGATGAAGCTTCTCACACTCTTTAATATTAAGTTTTTCATAATGGGATGAAGCTTTCCTCTCTTTCACACACACACACACACACACACATATATATATATATATATATATATATATATATATATATATATATATATACCGTATATATATATATATATATATATATATATATATATATATATATATATACCGGTATATATATATATAATTATATATACTGTATATAATCAGGTAATATGCACAGTTTCTTTTACCATTTTTTATGATACACTGAAAAAACTTCCCCTGAACACTGCAGGCCGAGCAAATAGAGGCAGCTCAAAGATGCCAGTGTTCAAATAGCGAGATAAACACACCAAATGAGAATGAGAGAGAGAGAGAGAGAGAGAGAGAGAGAGAGCATTACAAGAAGTTACAAGTAATAGTTAATATCTCAGATGGAACTTGCGGTCCATTCCGAGGAGATACTCGAAGTGGAAGCAGAGAGAGACTGTTTAGTGCCACTAGACTCTTTACAAAGTGTGTAAAATACTATCTACTCTCTTCTTGACCTGCTCCACTGAAGAACTATTTACAACTTCGGAGGGAAGTTTGTTCCAGGTAGAACAGATCTTATATGTGAAAAGGTTTCCACAGATACTAGTGCTAAACCTTCATTTCAATTTCCAGCCATGGTTGCGTGTTGTATTCATATTGAGCTAAATCATTTTGTTATAATCCACGTTGTCAAACCCATTAAGTATTTTAATAACTTCAAGATCAAGAACTCTCAACCAGTCTTCATAGCTCATGCTTCTAAGGCTCTAAGTGATAGAATAAGCTTTGTAGCCCTAGCTTCTACTCTTTCCAGTCGCTCTATATCTTTCCTGAGTGCTGGAGACCAGAATTAAATAGCATACTCAAGGAGAGGCCGTATCAGAGCATTGTAAAGTGTGAGGACTATTTATTTATTTCTATACTTAATTTGCCTCTAAATATAACCCAATTATTTCTGAGCTTTCTTCTCTACTTCAATGCACTGCTTGGAAAACTTTAGGTCACTGCTAATCAGAACACCAAAATCTGTTTCTAAGACAGTCACTTCCAGAGGCATTCCCATTAGTGAATAGCCTGAATTGGGGTTTGCTTGGCTGATATGTATCACCTTGCACTTTTCCAAGTGTAGAGGCATCTACCATGTCTCTGACCAGTCTGTAGAGGTTCATCCTGAGCTGTTCAATCCCTTTGGGGCTTTTCACATTGGTCGATATTGGTCTGTTGAGTGTGATCTCCAAGTTTGCAGATGACATACAGCTTGGAATACCAAGCTGTATGTCATCTGCAAACTTGGAGATCACACTCAACAGACCAATATCGATGTCATTGACATATATGATAAACAGTAGTGAGCCAAGGACAGATCCCTGTGGAACTTCAGAAGTGACTGAAGTCCACTCAGAAGAAACACCATTGATTACCGCTCGTTGTTGTCTACCTGTTAGCCAACTATCTATCCAAATTGTGACCTCTGTATTGATGCCTAGCACACTCAATTTTGACATTAGCCTGCAGTGAGAGAGAGAGAGAGAGAGAGAGAGAGAGAGAGAGAGAGAGACAAGTACGAGAAATTGAGGTGAGGGACTGGAAAAAAATGTAAGGAAGTTAAAATGCTTAGTACCAACTTACGATCTCTGTCTCTCTCTCTCTCTCTCTCTCTCTCTCTCTCTCTCTCTCTGTATATGAGTGTGTATATACATATTTATATATACGTATACAGTATATATATAGGGTGTATTGAAACAACTGTTACAGACTATGACGAACACATTGTAAAATGGAAAATAAACACATATTGTTGTATCACATTTTTCCCAAAAATGTGTTATTTTAGAGATAAATGCCTTTTTAGAAATGTATCAAAACAGGGTTACAAGTAAAGCACTAAATTATTAATACATGATAAACCTATTTATTATCGACTTCGCTAAAGGGAAAGCATGGGTTTACCTATTCACACATTAGTAATTACGAAATAAAAGTATCTAAGAATGTGGTGATGATATTATGTGGTTAGCAGATAAATACTAATTATTAGCAACATATTAGCATAAACAAAATATGTAACATTTGTAACTCTGGTCATGGGACATAATGCTGATGCCCAAGTCTGAGTCGGGTATCCGAACGAAGCAGAAGGTAATTCAATCGTTTGTGAAGCGTAGTTCTAATGGGGGCTGATCGTTCTCGCGCAATTGTTACGTATTTAATGAAGATAGTATACTGTATGTACAGTTATGTTCAGGAATGAAGAGTCATCGAGCAATACGAACAGTTATAGGAGCCAAATGTTACATACCGTACAATTGTGACCACGCATACCTGACCAAACACTCATGTTATAAAAGAGTCAGGGTAAAGACAATTAATGACATCACAGACATACATACACACACACACATAAACCTCTCACTTCCATGTTTATGTAAGGTAAATAAAATAAGCGTGACAAAGGGAGACGTGTGTGTGTGTGTGTGTGTTTCCTTAGTCATTGTTCATTGTCTCAATTATAACGTCATCGACTATTACTGACAATATTGGTGTGTAACAGTTGTACTGTACAAATAATAGGTTATATATTTGGAAAACAGGCATGATATCATGTCCACGCCGATTATTCGATATTTGAGCAGATTCGAGTGGAATCCGAAGCTTCATAAAAGGCCTCGAATCATTTTTCAAAACTGTATTACATCCCTTGGTGGGAATTATACAGTATTTGTTTCAATTAATCTTTTTATTACACTGTAATTACCATGTACAGTCACGAGCATAAATACTGTCACACCAACCAAATAATGTTCGAACCTTTGTCTCCAAAGGTATTACAAAATTTGTATTCAAACTCACAATTGTTTCTGTATTTCATTCTAGCTACCGTCAAACGATTGTATTCAGCTTAGTATAAGCCCCTAGTGATGAAGGAGTTGACGTTATCTGGTTGATGTCGCAGCATTTATGATCGTGACTGTACAGCAGTGGTAATTAATTCTGATCGATTTAGAAGTGTCGAACTGATTAAAAGAATCTCTGAAATTCAAATACCCAGTATAAATTAGTTAGGAGATTCAATTCAACCGGAGACCGCTTCGAATATGTTTGTATATGAATGCATGTTCACAACTGAACAATACATTAAATAACATTGGGCAATAACTTCGTAATGCCCACATTTTGTGGTTCTATTTATCATTCAACATTGGTAATAATTACTAACATATGACAGTAATATCTGCAGACCACTTGAAGATCGTAATTTGTTTCATCCAAGATACCTTCGGTGTTTCCTATGTTGAAAGAAAGATACATAAATGCTTGATATTAACAGAAAATAATTTTAGTTGTAAACGGTTTGTAAAGGGAACATAAATTACATTATGTCAACCCGAAAACTAATTATGTTTATAATTCAACATTCCTGGGTATAAACTAGGAGATTGGGGGAGGAAGGGGGCGGAGGAGGAAGGAGGGGGGAGGGGGGGGGGGGGGGGGGAGGATGAAGGGGGAAACCAATTCCAGTGTTCGGTTTATAGCACATGCTTGGACGACACTGATTATTTTACTGTATATCCTGTAAATCATTAATACTTAATAATTTTATATTTCATTATAGAATAAAATAAACTTGTTTTTTTAATCTGTACTTGAAATCTGTAAGTGTTGTTTCAATACACTCTATTATATATATATATATATATATATATATATATATATATATATATATATATATATATATATATACTGTATATATATATATATACATATATATATATATATATATACCGGGTATATATATATATGTATATATATATATATTTTCTTTAATACATACGAGGTTGTAAGAAATGGCAATTTCTGCGTTGGAAATTTTATTATTCAAAGTTTCCAGGTCTCTGATGAGTTTTCGCTGGGTGGCAGGAAGTAGATGAAGGAGATGAGCAAAATTCATGGTGGTACAGGGTTACATTAAAGTACATGATGATACAGGATATACGACGCGTTTCACTGGACAACCAGCATTATCAAGTAAGGAAGGAATGATATAAAAGGTAAACAGGAAGGGTATATATAGAGGGTGGAGGATCAGAGGAGGCGGAAAACAGGGGGCAAAAGTCTGCTATTGGTGGAAGGGAAAACTAGGAGAGAAAAAGGGGGTAACCGCTTCACGCATGCGCACTGGATGCGGGATGGTGGTCGATAGGTGGGGTCGAAGCTGATTGGCTGCGTGTCGAGGGGCGTGGCACGAGGGGCGACACGCAGCCAATCAGCTTCGACCCCACCTATCGACCACCATCCCGCATCCAGTGCGCATGCGTGAAGCGGTTACCCCCTTTTTCTCTCCTAGTTTTCCCTTCCACCATTAGCAGACTTTTGCCCCCTGTTTTCCGCCTCCTCTGATCCTCCACCCTCTATATATACCCTTCCTGTTTACCTTTTATATCATTCCTTCCTTACTTGATAATGCTGGTTGTCCAGTGAAACGCGTCGTATATCCTGTATCATCATGTACTTTAATGTAACCCTGTACCACCATGAATTTTGCTCATCTCCTTCATCTACTTCCTGCCACCCAGCGAAAACTCATCAGAGACCTGGAAACTTTGAATAATAAAATTTCCAACGCAGAAATTGCCATTTCTTTCAACCTCGTATGTATTAAAGAAAATTTATTACCTGGCTTTACCAACATATATATATATATATATATACAGGGTGTTTCATAAATACCTTTCATAAATTTCAGAATGAATAGACTTAGCAATAATAAATATACTTTACTATGTGACGGTTTTGGAAATTTCTCATATTTACAGGGATATTACACATTTTAGTTTAAATAGGAAAGTCTAGGGGATGAACACAATCAGTAGATTAACATCACCTCAGAACAGCATCACAGCAGAAAATCCACATGCAACAACAACGAGGGGACATCAGGAACGCTTTTCGATTAATGTTTGGGCCGGTATCCTTGGTGACCATCTAATCGGACCTTTTATGTTACCACAACGACTTACAGGCAATGTGTACACCAGATTTCTTCAGGATGACTTACCCATACTACTTGAAGGTGTGCCTCTCAGAACACGTAGACAAATGTGGTTCATGCAGGATGGGGCTCCAGCTCACTTTGCACGAGGTACGAGGGATTTCCTTAATGTTATGTACCCTGATAAGTGGATAGGCCGTGGTGGTCCCATCGCCTGGCCACCTAGATCACCGGACCTAACTCCACTTGACTTTTATCTTTGGGGACACTTGAAGAGCAGGGTGTATGCTACACAAATCAACACCCGTCAGCAACTGTGGCAACGAGTTCAAGAGGCATGCAGAGAAGTAAGAAACTCACCAGGGATATTTGAAAGAGTGCGACAGTATCTTATGCGCCGAGCCCAAGCCTGTATCAACGAGGGTGGGAGAAACTTCGAGCAACTATTGTAAATACTGTAAAATACATTGATGTTCAAACATTTATGACAAAATAAAGTAATTGAGGTGATGGTAATCTACTGATCGTTTTCATCCCCTAGACTTTCCTATTTAAACTCAAATGTGTAATATCCCGGTAAATATGAGAAATTTCCAAAACCGTCACATAGTAAAGTATATTTATATATAGGCTACAGTATATATATATATATATATATATATATATATATTTGTTTTTTTTCTCCAACTATTCCCTTTTGAGCACAGGTTGAGAGCCTGTACACTTTACCGCTGAACACTGTCAGGCCCGTGAGGTCTCGTTCCAGTCAAATGAGTGAGATATGTGTAGCAACAACTCAAGGCTCAAAGCAGCCCCATCTCTGAAGCTGCTTCGCATCCGTGCTTCAGCATCTTATCCCCCAGACTCGGACCCTCACTCTCAGAACGCCACCTATTGAGCAATTAATTCACTAGGCATTGCCCCCCTGTAGCAATTTTGAATGTGGGAATATTCATACAGAGCTATTTAATCAGGGAACTATGAGGGTATTTTGTTGGCGTTTCAGTGGGCATTTTGACAATGCACAAATTTCATCTAAATAATATCCTCCCATTGACATATCAAGATTAGAACCCAGGTCCATTGGATTACCAGTCCAGTGGCAAGACCACTCCACCACACCTCCCCTAATATACTGTATACACTGTATATATTATATATATATATATATATATACTGTATAACAGTGTACATATAATAATGGTGGAGTGGTCTTGCCACTGGACTGGTAATCCAAAGATCCTGGGTTCAAATCCTGATGTGTCAATGGGAAGATATTATTGGGATTGAAATAGTGCTGTACCTAGTATCAGTGCATTACCACAAAGCCAACCGAAACATCAACAAAATTCCCTCATTGTTCCCTGATTAAATAGCAGTGTTGAATATTCCCATATTCAAAATAGGCTATACGGGGGCAATACCTAGTGAGTTAATTGCTCAATAGGTGGCGTTCTGAGAGTGAGGGTCTGAGTCTGAGAAGTGAGACAGTGAAGCGTAAAGGCGAAGCAGCCTCGGAAGTGGGACTGCTTCGAGCCAGAGTGGGCAACCAAGAGCCGCGCGTCTGCGATGGCAGGTTGGCAAGGGCTGGTTGTAGCTCGTGCTTCACTTGTATCACTTCCTAGGCTTGAACAAGACCTCACGGGCTTCACCGTGTTGAGCAGTGAATGTGCAGGCTTTCAGCCTGTGCCCGAGAAAAAGTAGTTGGGATATAGAAAAAAAAAAAAAAAAAAAAAAATATATATATATACTGTATATATATATAATATATACTGTATATATATATATATATATATATATATATATATATATATATATATATATATATATATATATATATATATATATATATATATATATATATATATATATATACTGTATATATATATATATATATATATATATATATACAGTATAATTATCTATATAAATGTATATATATATATTATATACTGTATATTCTGTATGGTTACATTCCTCCCCCCCCCCCCCCGCCCTCTCTCTCTCTCTCTCTCTCTCTCTCTCTCTCTCTCTCTTTCTCTCCTTCAAGACTCCTTCCTTTTGCATCAGAGGAAAAGTAAACATTAATTAGCCTCTGTTGTCCTGGGGGAGGAAGAGGGGGGTAGGGGGGAAGGGGGGGGGGGGAGGGAGAGAAGGGTTGAAGGATGATGGGGAGGGGAGGGAGGAAGGAGAGGGTAGTAAGTGAGATAAAATATAGGGGGGGGTGGAGGAAAGAAAAGAGGAGTTAGAGAGATAAGGGAGATGAGAGGGAGTGGAAGAAAGGGGGTGGGGGTAGAGAGGAAGAATCTAGGGATAGAGGGTGAAAGAGAATGAAAGGGAGGTGAGAGGAGGAAGAAATAAAGAGAGTGTTTGAATAAGAGAAAAACACGGGGGAGAGAGAGAGAGAGAGAAGGGAAGAAATACCGGTAGGAGTATGCTTAAGGGGAGTTGGGGAGGTGGAAGGGGAGGATGTGGGGTGAGGAGGGGAGAGGAAGCAGAAGTGGGCGTATGGTGAAATTTGTGGAGGGCAGAGCAGAGGGGTCACGATGAGTGGGGAGGGAGGGGGGAAGGGGGAGAGGGGAAGTTATCAGGGGAGGAAAGGGAGGGAAGGCGAGGTGAGGAAGAGGAGGTAAGGGTGGGGAGGGGAAGTAATGTGGGGAGGAGAGGCTAGGGAGGGGCGGTAAGGGAGAAGATGGAATGTGGGGAGGTGAGGTAAAGGAGAGATGAGGTAGTAGGGATGGGTGATGAGGTGGGGAGGGGAGGGAAGGTATGTAAGGGGAGGTAGAAAGGGGAAAAAGGGAGGCGTGAAGAGGTGGGGAGAGGAGAGCAGGTAAAAGAGGAGTGAGGAGGTTGGGGATGGATGATAAGGGAGGGGAGAGGAGGGGAGGTGGAGAGGGGAGGGGAGATGGAGAGTTGAGGTAAGGGAGGGGAGGTGGGAAGGAGAGGTAAGGGAAAGGAGGGAAGGTGGGAATGGAAGGTAAGGGAGGGGAGGGGAACGGAGGTGGGGAGGGCGGTACAAAGGAAATCAAGCAACAATAGGTTTTACGACCCCTCGAGGTTACTTGCTCTTAAGCTACAACAGTTTCTCAGTGTTGATATGATAAAGTATGAATTCAATTAGGTTATTAAAATAACAATACATTACTAAGGAAATAATTTATTCATTTACAAATGCAGACATCCGTGGGTTTCAGGCAAAGTGCTGGTCTAGGCAAACTTTAAAAGAATCAAAGGTGTTGCAGTCTATAATATCTCGGTGGAAAGCCCATTCCACAGATTGTCAACTCGATTAAAGAAGAAGTTCTTAGAATCATGAGAGTTAAATGATTTACCAATGATTTTGTAACCAATTTCCCTTGTGTAATTTGAATGGTCGATTGTATAGTACTTGCTGCAGTTCAAGTTGTTGATGCCTTTAATGATCTTGAAAACTTTATTTAAGTCACCTCTTAATCTCTGCTGTGTTAGGGGAAAAAGATTCAATTCCTCAAGACGCTCCTCGTACGGTTTGCTCCTCAAATATGGTATAATTTTGGTAATTCTACGTTAAACTCACTCCAGTTTGTCTATATGTTTTTGGTAATAGGGGCACCAGGACTGAACGCAATAATCCAGAAGTGGACGCACCAACGAAATACAAAGTGTGTGGATTACATCTTTGGATTTATGCTCAAAAGATCTGCCTATAAAACCTATAATATTGTTGTCTTTCTTAACAACTTCTTTACATTGTTGACTAGGTTTTAGGTTACTCGATAGTGTTACTCCCAAACCCGTTTCTCTGTCTACACTCTCTAGCTGGGTGCTATTGATTGAATAGTTTGCATTCTCATTTTGGTTTCCGATGTGAAGTACTTTGTATTTACCTTCGTTGAAGCTCATTTGCCAGATTTTAGTCCAATGTGACAACCTATCTAGATTGTGTTGCATATATTCAACATGTCCATTTGTGAGTACAGTATTTGCAATTTGTGTATCATCTGCAAACTTTGAGATTGTACAGGTTAGACTGTCATCTATGTTGTTAATATAGATTAGGAAGAGAATTGGCCCCAATTCTGATCCTTGAGGTAAACCGCTAGTTACATGGGTCTATGTTAATGCTTTCCCATTTATAATTACTCTACATTCTTTCTCCGAGCCAATGTTCTATCCATTTCAAAACATCGCCTTGTCTTCTGTGCGCTTTTAGCTTCATTAATAAGGGGGGTAGGTAAGGGAGGGGAGGGGAGGTGGGTGGTGAGGGAGGGGAATGGAGGTGGGGAGGTGGGAAGGGGAGGTGAGCTGGGGGGGGGGGGAGAGGTAAGGGGGGGGATGGTAGGTAAGGGGAGGTTGTTGATATTATTGGACCTTTTTCTCCTTCATATTTAGATCCATTAGTTTTGATATTCTAAGACATTTTGTACATTTTTCGGTCGAAAAATGTTCAGGCCGAAGGCCGGTTACTTCTAAATTATAGGCTCGCTATCGCTTGCCAGAACAAATTTGACACCTAAATGGCACGTAGGGTCTTAATACTGAAAACAAAAAGTCGAAAGGTATTATAATTGTCAAACTAATGCTCGCCCCATTAGTTTGGCAATTATAATACCTTTCGACTTTTTGCTTTCAGTATTAAGACCCTACGTGCCATTTAGGTGTCAACTTTTTTCTGGCAAGCGATAGCGAGCCTGTAATTTAGCAGGAACCGGCCTTCGGCCTGAACATTTTTCGACCGAAAAATTTACAAATTCATCTCGAAGGGGGGTCTTGGGGGTGATTATTGTAAAGCTTGATATAGGTCTAGGGAGCTAACTAAAAAAAAATAAACTTAAGAGAGGGGAGAGGAGAAGATGAGGGGAGGGGGTATGGTTAAGAGAGCGAGCACGGGAGAGGTGGGGAAGGGAGATGAGATGGAAAAAGGAGGGAATGAGGGGAGAGAAGAGGGGAGGGGAGGAAATTTGAAAGAGAGACCAGGGGAGGGAAGGATTACAAAGGAGTACAAGCTGCAACAGACCTATTGGTCCTTACGAGGCAGTTTGGATATCTAAACTAATAATCTACTGACTACGAGGTAGAGAAAAGGATAGCAAAGAGCAAGGCTGCTCCCCTCCCACCATTCCCACCAGCTAATGCTGGCATGGAAACAGTTGGAAAAATACCATGTAGTTTGAAAACATTTATATGAAATTTCGGATACAACATGGACAAAACGAAAATTACTTGTAATCTAAGCTAACTCTATTACTACAATTCTGAAAGGGAACAGGTGTGTGAATATCAATATACATTGCGGTATGCGTTGTCACTTCATTACGCGTTATTCTGAAAGAAACTCTCTTAATTGGGGGATATTTGCAAGGTGTTTATCCAGATGGTTCTTGAATGTTTCGGGAGAAGGGTTGAGAAAAAGCAGGGTAGTGGTTGGTAGGGGATAGGAGATAGGGTGGGAAATGGAGGGAATGAGGGGGGGGGGAGGAGATGGGGAGGGAATGAAGGGGGGAGAGATGAGGACAGGGGGAGGGAAGGGAGGAGATGGGGTGGGATGAGGAAGGGGAAGTGAGTTGAGAGAGAGCAGGGGAGGGAAGGGAAAATATCGGGTAAGAAGAGGAGGGGGGAAAGGGTGAAGGCCGAAGGGGATTGAGAGACCACGGAAGGGGAGGGGCGCGAAGAGGTGGGGGAAGGGGGGTAGGAGATGAAGAAGGGGGAGAGTTGAGAGAGAGAGAGTAAGAACACGGGTGGGGAGGGAGGAGATGGGGGGGGGGGGAGCGGAGGAGGGGAGAGAAGGAGGGAGGGGAACAAAGGAAATTAATAGAAAGAAGGGTTCATGAGGGGAAGGGAGAAGATGGGGAAGGAGGGAAGAGGGAGGGGGAGGCGGGGAGTAGAAAGGGGTGGGAAGAGGAGGGAGATAGGGGACAGGAGGAGTGGGGGAGGGAGGGAGAGAGGGAGGAGAGAGAGGGGCAGGGGAGGGAGATGGGAGGGGTGACTAGAGGAGACTTGGAGTCGTATTCTTAAAAACCCATACCTTCCATTAACTTTCCTTTCCCTTCCAAGGAATTTTCTTTCCCTTCGGTATTCTTAAAGAATTCCTTGGAAGGAAATTTTTTCGGAAGTGTTGGTAGCTCTGTTCCACAGGCGAAGCTAGGCGCGTACCAGTTGGTATGCCTGAACTCCCTGAAGTAGTAAACAAACCTTGTCAAACAAACGTTTCCAAGGGTTGACTTGCATTATTGTTGCCCAAAACATGATTTAGACCACAAATATTGTCTTTAAAGCATATTATGTTGACTTGCACAAACACAAGAATGAATTGTCAACATGATATTAATAAATACAGGATCCTAGCTCTAAATCGCGCATGTACACCAACAAGCCATATTTTGTTGTAGTATTTAGACCTAGCCTATAGGCTATTATCCAAGAATATAATTACATATAAACTGATATGATAAGAAACAGGGATGGAGATAAATTAGATTAGCCAAATGTAGTGCGAATTAGTGTACCGTATATCAAGCATGAGAACTTTTCAATTACAAGGTCAAGTCTTCCATTTCTGACCAAAACTTTACAACTAGGCTATAGGAATCGCACAATAACCCACTATTGAGAAGTATTTACCTTCAAAGTTCAATACACATTATAGCCTGACATATTCTGGTGTGCTGAGTTCAAATACTAACTTGAACTTCTGTAGGCCTAGCCTATATATTATATAGGCCTAGGCTAGATTTGTTTTCTATTCAGTGAACAAAAAATAAAAGCTAGGCTATATTTGATCTGGCCCAATTTGGTAAAAATTGCAATTCATGGCCCATAGTAGATTTACTATGCTATTGAAACTAGTTTTTTTCAATGTTTATATTTAGGCTACCGATATTTATTTATTAATTATCTAATTTGACCGTTTTTTATTTGTATACATTATTTTGGGCAAGAATGTAGTTACCGGGTGTACCGGCAGTACCGCCCACCTTGTTTACACTATGCGGATGCCTTTGGATATAAAAATACATTAGCCTAACCAAACAACCTAACCTTACCGTTTTGGTAAGATGATCCTCAGGGTATTAGAGTGTTGAGAACTTGAGCCTATAATTGGGCTTTGTAATTGATTTGGGGTTGTGTGGGACAGGGATCTGCCTTGCTTAGGCCAATCGGCTTTCTGCAGACTCCCATTTTCTTATGTTCTTATGTTCTAACCTAACCTAGTATTCATGCAGTAATGACGGGGGCAAATAGCAGAAAATATAGCGTCGAAATGGATGGGAACGTAAGTGCGAGCGCACAACATGACATTCTTCCCTATTTTGGTAAGGGTTGTGTTAGCGGGCGTACCGCCTGCTTTGTTTCCATATTAGCACACTCCCAGTTAAATTAACGTCTAATTTGACTGCTGTTATTTGCCCCTGGCAATATACTGTATATGATGATGACAATGTCATGGGGGGTGAGGGGACATAGCACCCCTCAAACCATTATTGTATCCCACGGCCAGGTGTTGGGTAAATTGTTTTGCCGTGGGATACAATAATGGTTTGAGGGGGTTCACCCCCCATCATCCCCATGACTTGTCATTATCATACATATTACCAGCAGGGGCAAATAACAGCAATGAAATTAGACGCGAATGTAACTGCGAGCGTGCGACTGTAAACAAATTGGACAGTACGCCCGCTAACACAACCCTTACCATTATTTGTTATTTGCCCTTCTGCAAACAATATATACTGTATATTGATGACAATAATTCCTGGGAAGGTGAGGCTCCCCTCAACCTAAGAAGCGGACATAATAGAAGTAAACTTAACGGTCATAGCCCAGAGCGTGCAAATCGACGCGGAAGGTTGCTTGGATAATACTGAACCTAAATAAGATTCTTCCAATTTTTAAATTGATTTTTGTTCTTGGGTAATCTGAATAAAAGATGAATCACCAATAGTTATGATTTAGGCATCAATAAGAACATAAGAACATAATGTTCTTGAGTAGGTTATTAATCATATTAGCTATCCATTAGTATAGTTTTGAAGATTGGGTGATATTCTTATGTTCTTTACTCTCCCCTCAAAGGCTAGGCTATCATATAGTTTGGCAAAGGCTAGGTTATCATGTAGTTAGGCAAATATCTTTGTAAGGCCTCGCCCAATTTCTTACCGATTACTCACATACACCAGTGGCTTGCACTATTTGTTTCACTAACTGGCCTTCCTTGTGCAGCCCAATATAATGTGCAATTAGATCCTGTGTCACGTTCTTTCGCTGACCCGTACACACTAAAAACTGACGGGGACTTGTCCACCACTGCCATACTGATCATGATAATGACTGATACCGATCCACCCACCACAGCTGCTGGAAACACTGATGTTCCAACACTGTATGTACTGTATGTAATAATACCATAATTATTCCTAACCTTCAAGACTAGAGAATACTAAGGATGTAAAGTAAATTCAGACAGAAAATCCACAAATTTTATTTGAAACAGTGTGCGGGGGACTCTGGTGACTAGTGGGGTTTTCCTTACAAACATTGAGTAGGCTATATTTGACTATTATTGCTTTGCTGATTCAGTCCTTTCAATGCATTAATATTGTGCAGTGTGACTACATTATGACACATGTTAATGTAATAAGTTTGAAAATTCAGGTTTTGAGGCTTGCCAGGGATCAAGAACAATCCCAAGTTTTCAACAAAATCTCATACCATACTGTATACAGCCCAAAATAAGTAGCCACATTTTTTCATTAGCAATTTTGGGCTCTAATCTTATACATTTTCTTTTAGCCTACCAGACTTTTAGCAACTACCAATGTTAGTAAGTTAGCCTATACACTCGGCATAATCAAACGCTGTATATTAGCATAGCCTAGGCCTATCTTAGGTTCTCAGGTTAAGTTATATTGTTTGGATATTTAAAGAAAGTAGAGGGATTAGGCTAGGATATACTGTAATGAAAAATTAGGGTAGCCTATAATTGTACTCACAACCAATAGTATTGAATAGGCTAGTGTTTACAAATATGTTTTTCAAGGGATTTTGTTTTGATTAGGCTAATATGATGACAATATTCAAGCCGACACTGCGGCAATATTAGCACGCTCTATGCGTCAGATTTTGCCACTTTTTTCTGAAGTCCCTCTGCGAGTGGTTATTTGCCTCCTGCTGGCATTATATATGAATATGATGATGACAATTATGTCCACCAAACACTGTCAAATTAAAAATAAACGCAGAGAGCGTGCAAACTGTGCTGTAGTCTCCTTGAACTGTAGTTAAGATACCCGGTAGCTACCGAATAATCTAAAAACACGCTCCCTGATAGTGTACAAGGCTATGAACATCAGGGAAAATATTATAGTGAAAAGGTAACTCGGACTTTCTATAACATAAAGTAATAAAGGTAAGGATGTAGTATTCGAGGAATTTCGAGCTTATCGCCTGCCTTGTTTACACTACTCCCACGCTCGCGATCACGTTTCCGTCTATATTGACTGCCGTGGGATACAACATTAGGTTGAGGGCCCCCCTCACTCCCCCATGACTTATTGTCATCATCATATAGGCATTTTGCCAGCAGGGGGCAAATTACTTAAAAAAAACCAGTCAAAAGTCGTGAATCGTGAAGGATGTATCCGGGTGTACAGTCGTCATATTTACATAGGTAGTGCGCTCGTGGATACGTTCCCGTCTATTTTAACGGTTATTTTCCCCCTGCTGGCAATATAATATATGATGATAACAACATGTAATGGGGGGGGGGGGGGGGTGAGGACCCCGTCAACCTATTATTGAATCCTGCGGCAGTCAAAATAGACTGGAACATGATCGCGAGCGTTCACTGCTGCCGCCGTTCGGCGTAGTGTAAACCAAGGCAGGCGCCATGTAGTATGTCCAAATACTACATCCTTCCCATAGGCCTAATAAATTCACAACATTTTAAAATCCAGATAGCCTATCTGAGGTGAGCCAATTCTGACAAAATCTAACAAATGTTGGCTTGAACATTATGATGGGCTAGCCTAGAGGGACAGAGACTAGCCTAGGTTAGTTTATTCAGTGGGGATGTAGCCTAAGAAACAAAAATTAGGCCTACAATCCTGTATGAGTCGTGAAATTCATAAGAAAAATAGATTAGCCTGGGCTAGGCTAGCTTACATGATGATGTAGCCTACTGTAGGCTGTAGGCTAAGCCTAGCCGCCTAGCCTAACCCAATATGTGGTACGGTACTGGTAAGGTAGGCTAAATTAGTATATAAGATGATTGACCACTATTACTGTTAGCCCACAAATTTATATTAATATTACAGTATATGCCTAGCTATTTTAGTTATGTAAAGTATGGTATTACTGGGAATTGTTGATAGCGTATCTCTGTCAAGCCTCAAACCTGGTAATGTTGACACTTAGTGCATTAACACGTGCCAAAATATAGTCACACCGTGCACAAAATTGATGCTTTGAAAGGGCTACATCAGTAAACCAATGAAAATCAATAATAATCGAAATATGTATAAGATGAGGAATAGGCTATCAGCTGGCAGCCCGAAATTGCCCGAATCGTCCGCACGCGAATTCACGCCGAGATCAGGTGGTCTTCTAAAACGTTTAATAATATTACTTTATTTTCAATATCGTGCATTATATCATGTTAATAAAATTACATAGTGGTCAAATCCATTATTTAGTCACACTGACTCAAATTATATAAGAATGTTATGAACAAAATGACGAAGGGAAAACTGAAGACCTGCCTAGTGAGAGTCCTTCAAATTCCAATATTTTCCCCTGTTTAAGGGAAAGATTTTTCCTTCCCAAGGGAAAGGAACGGGAAGGATTTTTTAAGAATACCAAATCGAAAGAAAATTCCTTCCTTTCATTTTCGAAGGGAAAGAATTGTTTAAGAATACGGCTCTTGGAGTCGTATTCTTAAAAACTCATACCTTCCTTTAACTTTCCTTTCCCTTCCAAGGAATTTTCTTTCCCTTCGATATTCTTAAAGAATTCCTTGGAAGGAATTTTTTTCGGAAGTGTTGGTAGCTCTGTTCCACAGGCGAAGCTAGGCGCACACCAGTTGGTATGCCTGAACTCCCTGAAGTAGTAAACAAACCTTGTCAAACAAACGTTTCCAAGGGTTGACTTGCATTATTGTTGCCCAAAATAATGATTTAGACCACAAATATTGTCTTCAAAGCATATTATGTTGACTTGCACAAACACAAGAATGAATTGTCAACATGATATTAATAAATACAGGATCCTAGCTCTAAATCGCGCATGTACACCAACAAGCCATATTTTGTTGTAGTATTTAGACCTAGCCTATAGGCTATTATCCAAGAATATAATTACATATAAACTGATATGATAAGAAACAGGGATAGAGATAAATTAGATTAGCCGAATGTAGTGCGAATTAGTGTACCGTATATCAAGCATGAAAACTTTTCAATTACAAGGTCAAGTCTTCCATTTCTGACCAAAACTTAACAACTAGGCTATAGGAATTGCACAATAACCCACTATTGAGAAGTATTTACCTTCAAAGTTCAATACACATTATAGCCTGACATATTCTGGTGTGCTGAGTTCAAATACTAACTTGAACTTCTGTAGGCCTAGGCTAGATTTGTTTTCTATTCAGCGAACAAAAAATAAAAGCTAGGCTATAATTATTTGATCTGGCCCAATTTGGTAAAAATTGCAATTCATGGCCCATAGTAGATTTACTATGCTATTGAAACTAGTTTTTGTTCAATGTTTATATTTAGCCTAGGCTACCGATATTTATTTATTAATTATCTAATTTGACCATTTTATATTTTTATACATTATTTTGGGCAAGAATGTAGTTACCAGGTGTACCGGCAGTACCGCCCACTTTGTTTACACTATGCGGATGCCTTTGGATATAAAAATACATTAGCCTAACCAAACAACCTAACCTAACCTAACCTAACCTAACCTAACCTAGTATTCATGCAGTAATGACAGGGGGCAAATAGCAGAAAATATAGCGTCGAAATGGATGGGAACGTAAGTGCGAGCGCACAACATGACATCCTTCCCTATTTTGGTAAGGGTTGTGTTAGCGGGCGTACCGCCTGCTTTGTTTCCATATTAGCACACTCGCAGTTAAATTCACGTCTAATTTGACTGCTGTTATTTGCCCCTGGTAATATACTGTATATGATGATGACAATGTCATGGGGGGTGAGGGGACATAGCACCCCTCAAACCATTATTGTATCCCACGGCCAGGTGTTGGGTAAATTGTTTTGCCGTGGGATACAATAATGGTTTGAGTGGGGCTCACCCCCCCCATCACCCCCATGACTTGTTGTCATTATCATACATATTACCAGCAGGGGCAAATAACAGCAATGAAATTAGACGCGAATGTAACTGCGAGCGTGCGACTATAAACAAAGTGGACAGTACGCCCGCTAACACAACCCTTACCATTATTTGTTATTTGCCCTTCTGCAAACAATATATACTGTATATTGATGACAATAATTCCTGGGAAGGTGAGGCCCCCCCTCAACCTAAGAAGCGGACATAATAGAAGTGAACTTAACGGTCATGGCCCAGAGCGTGCAAATCGACACAGAAGGTTACTTGGATAATACTGAACCTTTAAATAAGATTCTTCCAATTTTTAAATTTATTTTTGTTCTTGGGTAATCTGAATAAAAGATGAATCGCCAATAGTTATGATTTAGGCATCAATGAGTAGGTTATTCATCATATTAGCTATCCATTAGTATAGTTTTGAAGATTGGGTGATATTCTTATGTTCTTTACTCTCCCCTCAAAGGCTAGGCTATCATATAGTTTGGCAAAGGCTAGGTTATCATGTAGTTAGGCAAAATCTTTGTAAGGCCTCGCCCAATTTCTTACCGATTACTCACATACACCAGTGGCTTGCACTATTTGTTTCACTAACTGGCCTTCCTTGTGCAGCCCAATATAATGTGCAATTAGATCCGATGTCACGTTCTTTCGCTGACCCGTACACACTAAAAACTGACGGGGACTTGTCCACCACTGCCATACTGATCATAATATTGACTGATACCGATCCACCCACAACAGCTGCTGGAAGCACTGATGTTCCAACACTGTATGTACTGTATGTAATAATACCATAATTATTCCTAACCTTCAAGACTAGAGAATACTAAGGATGTAAAGTAAATTCAGACAGAAAATCCACAAATTTTATTTGAAACAGTGTGCGAGGGACTCTGGTGACTAGTGGGGTTTTCCTTACAAACATTGAGTAGGCTATATTTGACTATTATTGCTTAGCTGATTCAGTCCTTTCAATGCATTAATATTGTGCACAGTGTGACTACATTTTGACACATGTTAATGTAATAAGTTTGAAAATTCAGGTTTTGAGGCTTGCCAGGGATCAAGAACAATCCCAAGTTTTCAACAAAATCTCATACCATACTGTATACAGCCCAAAATAAGTAGCCACATTTTTTCATTAGCAATTTTCTTTTAGCCTACCAGACTTTTAGCTACTACCAATGTTAGTAAGTTAGCCTATACACTCGGCATAATCAAACGCTGTATATTAGCATAGCCTAAGCCTATCTTAGGTTCTCAGGTTGTTATATTGTTTGGATATTTAAAGAAAGTAGAGGGATTAGGCTAGGATATACTGTAATGAAAAATTAGGGTAGCCTATAATTGTACTCACAACCAATAGTATTGAATAGGCTAGTGTTTACAAATATGTTTTTCAAGGGATTTTGTTTTGATTAGGCTAATATGATGACAATATTCAAGCAGACACTGCGGCAATATTAGCACGCTCTATGCGTCAGATTTTGCCACTTTTTCTGAAATCATCCCTCTGCGAGTGGTTATTTGCCTCCTGCTGGCATTATATGAATATGATGATGACAATTATGTCCAGGGGGGGGGGGGTTTGAACACCAAACACTGTAAAATTAAAAATAAACGCAGAGAGCGTGCAAACTGCTGCTGTAGTCTCCTTGAACTGTAGTTAAGATACCCGGTAGCTACCGAATAATCTAAAAACACGCTCCCTGATAGTGTACAAGGCTATGAAAATCAGGGAAAATATTATAGTGAAAAGGTAACTCGGACTTTCTATAACATAAAGTAATAAAGGTAAGGATGTAGTATTCGAGGTATTTCGAGCTTATCGCCTGCCTTGTTTACACTACTCGCACGCTCGCGATCACGTTTCCGTCTATATTGACTGCCGTGGGATACAACATTAGGTTGAGGGCCCCCCTCACTCCCCCATGACTTATTGTCATCATCATATATAGGCATTTTGCCAGCAGGGGGCAAATTACTTTAACAACATGTAATGGGGGGGGGGGGGGGGGGTGAGGACCCCGTCAACCTATTATTGAATCCTGCAGAAGTCAAAATAGACTGGAACATGATCGCGAGCGTTCACTGCTGCCGCCGTTCCGCGTAGTGTAAACCAAGGCAGGCGCCATGTAGTATGTCCAAATACTACATCCTTCCCATAGGCCTAATAAATTCACAACATTTTAAAATCCAGATAGCCTATCTGAGGTGAGCCAATTCTGACAAAATCTAACAAATGTTGGCTTGAACATTATGAGGGGCTAGCCTAGAGGGACAGAGACTAGCCTAGGTTAGTTTATTCAGTGGGGATGTAGCCTAGGACAAAACAAATTAGGCCTACAATCCTGTATGAGTCCTGAAATTCATAAGAAAAATATATTAGCCTGGGCTAGGCTAGCTTACATGATGATGTAGCCTACTGTAGGCTAAGCCTAGGCCTAGCCACCTAGCCTAGGCCTAGCCGCCTAGCCTAACCCAATATGTGGTACTGGTAAGGTAGGCTAAATTAGTATATAAGATGATTGACCACTATTACTGTTAGCCCACAAATTTATATTAATATTACAGTATATGCCTAGCTATTTTTAGTTATGTAAAGTATGGTATATACTGGGAATTGTTGATAGCGTATCTCTGGCAAGCCTCAAAACCTGATAATGTTGACACTTATTGCATTAACACGTGCCAAAATATATTCACACCGTGCAGAAAATTGATGCTTTGAAAGGGCTACATCAGTAAACCAATGAAAATCAATAATAATCAAAATATGTATAAGATGAGGAATAGGCTATCAGCTGGCAGCCCGAAATTGCCCGAATCGTCCGCACTCGAATTCACGCCGAGCCTCCGAGATCAGTGGTCTTCTAAAACTTTTAATAACATTACTTTATTTTCAATATCATTTTCAATATCGTGCATTATATCATGTTAATAAAATTACATAGTGGTCAAATCCAATATTTAGTCACACTGACTCCAATTATATAAGAATGTTATGAACAAAATGACGAAGGGAAAACTGAAGACCTGCCTAGTGAGAGTCCTTCAAATTCCAATATTTTCCCCTGTTTAATTAAGGGAAAGATTTTTCCTTCCCAAGGGAAAGGAACGGGAAGGATTTTTTAAGAATACCAAATCGAAAGAAAATTCCTTCCTTTCATTTTCGAAGGGAAAGAATTGTTTAAGAATACGGCTCTTGATATCTTGTGTGGGTGGGAGGAAAAACGTATAACAGCGAGTGAGGGTGAGAGTGAGGTGGGCGTTTAAAGTCTGAGAGAGAGAGAGAGAGTGGGTGAGTGAGTGTGTGAGAGAATGAGTGTGCGAGAGAGTTGGAGTTGGAGCCAGCGAGATAAGCCAGCCAAATAAACATATCACCAACACTACACAAACACACACCCAGGCCAAATACAGATTATAATATTAAGGTGGTTGCAGTTTTGTGGGTGTCAACATGTAGCATTGTTTAATTACTAGTAGCTTAGTGTATTGTAGCGTTAACTCTATACTACACGATATATGCTAGTAGTATCAGTCACAGTAATAGTCGATTTTTTTATTACAGGGGAACTACAGTCTACATAAACACACGTATGTGTGATTTATATGGGTGGGATTTGTGGGATTAACTTATTGTGATTTTAATATTACTATCCAAAATTATAAGTTACTCTTTTACAAATTATGTCATGATCGAGTCTAAAGTCACCGGAAAATAGACAACTGCTACCCACATATCAATTTCAAATTAATTTTTACTATTAATAACACTATAGGAAATGTACTCAAACCTACTTCTTCTCTTCCTACGAACCTGCATTTCAATGTGGTTTACCAGTTCATCTGTTCTAGCTGTATTGCTAGATACGTGGGTTCCACCTCACGTTGGTTGCTTCACCGTATCCTGGAGCACCAAGGTAAATCCATTCGGTCATGCAGGTTGATTTTTAAGCCTTCCTCTTCTGCTATCCGTGATCACTCTCATCAGTTTGATCACCCTTTCTCTTCCACAAATTTCCAGATGCTAACCATATGCCATTCACGCCATGACCTAATCACCTCAGAATCTAACTATATAAATAAATTAATGCCCACTGCCATTGCCCAGCCTGAACAACACGGCCAATGCGACATCGCTTTTCACTCAGTAAATATCCTTCCAGTTTCTTTTCGTACTTTATTGTATATATACCCTCTCTATTTTTTAAAGTTTGGCTTGACGCTGTTCTCTTAATATATCGTTTTGTTATTATATTTAGCCCTTGACAGTTCATATTTAGCCCTTGACAGTTCATATTTAGCCCTTGACAGTTCATATTTAGCCCTTGACAGTTCATATTCATCTGAACCTTACTGTTTTGTATTTAACATCCATAGGTAATTATTTGTTTTGTTTCTTATGTATATATTTCATACATTATAGATCCACTGAAGATGGAGACAGATTTCTCTGAAACGTCTGGTACCCAATAAAGATAATAAAGATGTACGCTAAAACGCTGGTTCTCCTTTTCCTTGTGAGACAACGATTCCCAAGAGGAAGCTCCATTGCAGACACTATATATAATTATATATATATATATATATATATATATATATATATATATATATATATATATATATATATATATATATATATATATATATATATATATATATATATTATACATATATATATATATATATATATATATATATAATTATATATGTTTCTAGTCTCTCAGTGGGGATCGAACCATCGACCATCAGGATGATAGCCGACGTTTTAATCAATTACACCACGGCAGTCGATCCCCACTGAGAGACTAGAAACATTTAGTGGCTCACATGTATTTGTGATATATTCTCAATAATTATATATATATATATGAGGGTGTGTTTCTGTGTGTGTGGGTACTCCGTGTGGAGGAGTACTCGCTATTTCAATTTATGCATGTTTGTATTTGTGTATTGAGATGACGGGCCCAAAACCAACGGTACACCGAGTGGCCAGCATAACCACACAGGCCACCTCAAAACCCCAGGACAGACAACGAGGACATTTACCTGAGTCCCCCCTCCGAGTACACCGGCATCTACCTGAGTTGGCCATGCCCAGCCGTCCACCCCACAGTTCTCTCTCATGCCAGCAGCCTTCCAAGAGAATGGAGTACTCTCTCAGCCAGTCACAAGCCGTGTTCCTCAGCCAACCACAACCGCCCTGGGACCACCAATTAGAACCCTCCTTTTACGTAGCCTCCACCAGGAGTGACGCTCCCTGTATTGTTCCGCCAGATTTGGAGTATAATGAATACTCCCTTATGCAATCTACTCACCAGCGCCCCGAATATTACAGGGGCCAATGAACCTGACCATGCCTGACAAATCCATGCCACTGAGGATACAGACAAAATCCTCTATATATATGTCCTAGGATAATTAGAAGACCTGCAAGACAGTTGTTGCATATTTAGCCTTAAGTGTTTTCAATTTTTTCACAGCAACCCTGGACCTTCCAGTTGCCCCCATGAACATTGTAATAATACCTTGGAACCAGGCCCATGTTATAATACCTGAGCTCCAAGGCTAGAATGTATAGGTACCTCACAACAACCACTTTTCCTCTTTCCTCAATACCCCTTTTTCCCCGAGTTCATTGACACCTGAATCAAGATTTATTTTACATAGGACCTCAGGAAAACCTGAGGAAAGTATGCAAACCATCACCTCCCTCTCAGTCTTACACCTTCGGGCTCGGGCTTTTAGGAAAGTGTTTCGGTCTGCCTCAGCCTCCACCCCCCTGCCCCTCGAGAGTGCCTCCTGACGTAGCACCTACCAGATTACTGAAGGGCTACCCGTCAGCTGCCTAGCGCCCTGAACCGAGGACCTCTGCTCGAGCTACGTACATAGGCCTGGACCTAGGACCCCTGTTCGAACTACGTAAACAGGCCTAAACCCAGGACCCCTGCTCGAGGAGGTAACCAGCCGTGCAAGATTGGCCACTACCCTCTACGCAGGCCAGACCAGTACTCTCGTCCTCTGTCCTCCCAAATACTTAAGTGTTTCTGTGTCTCTCTTTGTTGACTATTGTTGAGAGGTATTGATTATGTAAATATGTGAACCGTGTTGTGCCCTGATTTAATTGTGATCTGTGCCCTAGATCACGTACTTGCGAAATAGCTTCATCCTTCTGAACCTGTGTTATTCTGTGTTAATTTTGCTTTTAATCCTTGATCCTTGTTCAAAACTGTTATTAATTCATAACTTACGCATACGTTACATATCAGTGTTACTAACATATATCCAGGCCCCCACGCTCACAGATTTACTGACTATGTGTATGTTGATTTATTATTTGTGAGTTGAAGCCCCAGTATATTCTGCGATCAATCCATTTATATAATCGCTCTTTACCTAGAACCTATGCCCAATTTTCCAACGAGTGCATAGTGTAATTCCTTTAACCTTTTACTAAGTAATCGCATATGATATATATCTTATAGACGTGCTTTTATGTTCTTGTAAATCCTGATGTTGTGATATTTCGAATACGGTTTTTAGGAATTCTTTCCTCTGTGTTTCGCCTCACTTTCATCCACCATACACTAATTGTGCCTGTGTATTTTATTCACCTCGTTCTGTTAACCCGTTCAGACTCGAGTCTGATACTGCCTGTTTAAGTATCAATGAGTAGGACTTCGTCGCCTACGTCCATGTACTAATTGTGCCTGTACATTTTATGCACCTCGCTCTGCTAATCCATTCAGAGATGAGTCTGATATTGCTTTAAATATCAATGAGCTAAACTTCGTCATTATCGCCAATCTAATTATTACGTACGACCTTTCGATCGATATCTGTTAACCCGTTCAGATCTAACCCATTAAGATTAATTTATAGTGTTCAGTCAAGCCTGAGTCTATTGGAACTCAGTTAGTTATTTTGCTTCTCTTCGTGTGTTGTCTTAGTTGCGAAGATTGAAGATTACATCTTGAAGTAATTAATACCAATAGTCCATGAGCCAAGACCCGAATTTTTGGATATCGGTACCACCCGGGGTGACTAATTCTCTTAGGTGTTTTTAGCTTGCTACATGTCTCTAGTTTATGTTTTGATATGATAGCCCTTGCACATTGGTAGCTTAATGGTCGTTATCACTTCTTGAATAGACATACCCTACCGAAAATTCCGAATTTTTTTAAAATGTCAAATTTGGGGACAGGAATGCCTAAATGTCAACAAAATGCATATAGTAATTGTCACATTTAATACAAGTCCTGTAAATACACACTAAGCATGCCATGGGCTTGTACATACTATTATGGCAAATTACTACTCCTAAATATCATCTACGTCAGACTCGGAATCTGACTGTTGTGCCACCGGCTCTTCTTCAATAGCCTTGTTCTGACATGTCTGTAACCTGCACATGTCCGTGCATTTTAGACCATTGCTGAGGCAAGTACACTTAGGGAGTTCGCATGACCGCACACACTTGCAAGACAGTAGCTGCATAACAGCATCTGGTGCTGGTGAGACTCGCATCCAGTTGACGGCAAGCTTACCGTCCTCATCTGTCATCCAACCGCAGTCTGTTGGGTTCGCAACAAATGGCTGGCTCTGAAGACTTCTCCTCCAGATCGCAGCCTGGTAGTTTGCACGCAGTGCATGCATGAAGAGGCAGTCCTCACAAGGAGGGAGTTGACTTGACTCTACCTCTCCACGTCTTGCACAGAACAGCTCATACCGAAGCTTGTTTACCTTAGTTGTGTGGGTAGATGGTAGGTACATGTGGCAGGTGATTTCCTGTAGCTTTTCAAAGAGTTCAGGAGACACTTCCCATGAGCGTCCAAGTTCGTGAAAAGCATGCTGGTATGTCTTGTCCATCTTCACCTGCTTGAGTGTCGTCATCTTCCCTCGGCCAGCGAATGCACTGACGGTATCACAGCCTGTAAAGGCATGCATACCAATCAATGAATCACACACGCTGCCTCCCAGTGTGCGGCTCAGTGTGGTGATATCCAGGAATCTTGTCCGGTTCTTCGTCCCGCACTTCTGGAACAGATGGGATGGGATCTTGTGGCACATGCCAAGACACAACACCATGACGTCTGTATCTTCTGCAGTGATGATGACAGACTTGTTCCCAGATTCTGCTGCATGAAGTGCATGGAGAAGAAGGCGTGTGTCTGCTTCTTCTTGAGTTGACTTAAGCTCAGGAGCCTCTTCCCACTGCTCTTTGGTGATCTTGAAGCAGCGCTGCTCACATGTGACATACAGCTCCTTGTCCTTGAGCTTCTCCCTGTGCTGTGGTGCCTTCCATTCTTCTACCAAGAACTTGATAAGACTTGCCTTGTTGGAGGAACTACCGAGTAACTTTCTCCACTGCTGGATGTTGTGCCCAGGTTGAATGTTCTTGAAATGAATTCCTGTGCCTGCACTTCTTTTGGCTCGTTCTGCATCCTTGATGGATGTCTCCTTGTAGATATCAAACACAACATCAATGCGCCTGCTCTTAGCACCTTCATGAACAGCGTGACTCAGTGCTGTACCTGCAAGCTGTGAAAAAGTTTTGTCGTTTCCCTTCAGTTTGTGGACCAGGCTCATCCCATCAATTATGGTAGCAGAGGGCTCGGGTATCACTTCTGCAGGAGAAACATTCCTCTCTAACTCCTTTGCGAGGGCAGCCTTGTTGGTCTTGCGGAGAGACCCATCACCGCTGGCAAGTGCCCAAGGCAAAGGCCCCAGGGGATGAGCCAAGACATCACTCATTTTGAGCTTTCTGTTCTCGGCAACAAGGATCATCTGGCCAAATAGGTTCCTGTCAGCCTTTAAGATAACCTCCTTGGCATGGTCTTGTGAGCGTGGCTTCATTCTGATGTTAGTGAACGTTCTCAGTTTCGTCTTCGTCATCGTGTCATGAAACTGTATAGTTGGCGTATCGATCTCCAGGCGCTCTTCCTTGAAGGCTTGATATGCATCCTCTCCTATTCTGTAGGCCCCTAGAAGGTCTTTGACAACTTCTGGTGGTGCCATAGTCGCAGTTGACAAACTGACAAGATCTTCTTGCTCTGCGTTGAAGGGGTTCAACCAGCTGGTCTCCATCAGTTGAACTAAAGATTGGACATCGGCCTCATCTCTTCTAATCCTGGGCATCTGTAGGTCTGGGCTGAAGTCAGTATACTTTTGGCCTACTACCATAGTCCTGAGCTGCCTTAAGTACCTGCTGCGATACTCCGATGTCAGGTAGTACCTGGCGACAGCTCCGCCTTTCAGGCTGAAGCCTTTTGTGCCCCCTGGTGTCTGGGTGTCTTTGTTGATCGTCTCTTCGATTGTCTGGTCCACAGGGATCCGTCCAAAGGGATTCTTGCTACCGATCTGGACCGAAAAGCCACCTTGCATGAAGTGTTCATGGACCTCTGGGTGTTCAATGGGCAGTCGAGACATCAAGGCATAGTAGTAGGTTAGGAACCGGGCATAGTTCACTTTGTCATAGGCAAAACACCACGGTATCATCTGTCGGATTGCTCCTAGGTGGAGCATCCAGTTGCCTTCTCTGGAGGCTCGAATTAAGTCCAGCATGATCTCAACCATGTCCAGGTATGACATCCAGAATGCTGAGAGGTTGTGTTCATCTCTGAGGGTCTCAAGATAAACTTGGAAAAGCTTCATGATATGTGTGCATGATTCACTCTCCATCAGCTCTTGAAAGAGTCCCTGAGACACATTGCTGTGAAAGCTGTTGATGTCCTTCAGTGTTTCATCTAGATGGTGTATGTCCCTTGAATGGTTTTCTTCTAGCCATGAAAGGAAGCCTTTCCATGCAAGCCTCATCAGTGCTTCATACACGAGCTTGTGTAGTCTCACTGCTCTGTTGTACCTCTTGCCGTTCATCACTCCTGACACTGATCCTTCTGCGATGATACCTGATTCCACACACAGATCTCTAAGACCTGCATCTTGAAACCTCTTTCCTATGGTGGAGATGAGATTACAGATTGTGTGGAAGACGCCCATCCTGATGATAATGTTCTTGAACTTCTCTTGTTTCCAGATAACTTCGGCAGCTTTGGCATAGAGTGCTTGATCAAACACGCACACAATCTTGTTAAGCTGTAAGGACTGCATGATAGCATGCGTTTGTTCCAAGATTTCATTAACGGTGGACATTTCTGTTGCGGGAGCATTGATAGTGGGCAGGTAGCTTACAGTGTCCGAACCACTGCAATGTCTCTGCGCATTTTGATGTTGAACCCAGTCCAACTGCTGATGGACTGGTCCTCATGGTCTGACATTCGAGTAAGAAGCCAGATATGGTTCTTTGTCTTTGAATCCTGGACTTCCTTGGTAGTGTCGACATACGCAGTCTCAATCCTAGGTGGCCCTGCCCGCCGCCCAACATTGTATATTGGCAGCATTGATGATGTCTGAGTGATGCTTCTTATCTTGGACTTGGTAATCTCTGGCAGGACTTTCTCTGGCACAGAGCCTGCAACCTTGGACTGGACAGCAATGCCATTGACTCTATGAGAAGTACCTGCTCCACTTAGGGTCTCTTCAAGTCGGTCAATGTTATCCCAGGCCAGGGTTGTGAACACACCAGGGTAGATGTTTGCTGGCAGTGGAATGTCATCCTTTGAGCATTCCAGCTTCTGGATACAAAGGGCTGTATCGATCTCCTCAAACATTGAGTAAGACACACAGTGACCAAGACGATTCAGAGTTCGGATCAGTTCTGTGTTTCCTGTCAAAGACTTTACAGCATTGGTCAGCAGTACGTGCTTGGGTGGTTTTGTCTTGCCACTGGTAACAGCAAAGACCAAGTCACTGCCAAAGGAAGTGGCAAGACGTTGAGCTCTTTCAGAGGGAGTTTCACACTCACACTCTCCTGTCAGCAGGGTGTGCAGGAATTGAGTGACTGCTGCAGGAATGACATTCTGATCTGTATCGGGAGGCCATGGCTGACTCACATCTTGTTTATTGATCTCATTCCTCAGCTGCATTCCTGCTTTGGTTAAGACATCTTCAGAGTTAGCTGCTCTTGCTTCTTGCAGGTCTTTTGCCATTTTGTGTGCTTGCCGGGCAAGGTCGTCCATTGAGAGGCTGCGTGGATAGATTAGAAGCTTTCCTTTCTCATCTGGGACAAAGCGTAGTGATTCTCCAAACTCGGTTTCAATCTTTCGGCGAACATGTTTCTTTGTCGCTGGTTTCAGTTGGATAATACCACGGGACATCATGGATCTCTCAAGCCTAGATGTGAGGTTTGTCATAGGCAGTACCTCTGGGTTGGGGAATAATTTGGTCCTTATATACAAGCAGAGTTCCTCGAGGGCTTCTGTCTCAACCTCTTCGTAGCGTGCTTCCTCGCTTTCTTCCTGATTTTCACCTGCACCCGACCTGGCGGCCGCTGGGAAATCATCTTTTGTGAAGAGTTTGTAGCACGACTTGTGGTAGTGACCCTCTGCAGCAACAAGGTCTCTGCTAACTAAACCAAGGATTCTCTGGTTGAGTTTCCTTATTGCTGCTCTGTGAATCTTCTCATCTGCTCGTAGCTCAACACACTGTATGAGTGGCTCCCTTGTCTTTGTTGTTTTTATGTACTTGCTTGACTTCTCGCAGAAGATACATACTTTGGCATACACCCTGCTAGTACTAGGGGCATCCCTTGATGCCCTCCTCCTGGGGTCGACGCTTGCTGATTCTATCTTGACACCCTTGGCAAGGATAGAATCCAGTGACTTCTTCATTGTAAAGAGACTACGACATTTACGGTGATAATGTATGTGTGGTATTCCTCCTTCTTCAAGGCCCTTGGCTGCTTCCAGGACTGGATCATGCTGCCTGATTTCTGCAGCCCTGAGCAATGTGTTCCAGGAGTCCAAATCCTGTGGTGACACCAGAGCATCGCTGTCATCATCAGAGCAGTGGATGATACAGTCGATCCGTGCTCTCTTCCTCGCAGATGGTTCCATCCTGCCGTCAAACAGTCGACACACACCTGCAAAAAATATCACCATTAAACCATGAACAAACAAACACATTACATGGAAACCACTCTACATATGTTTGCTCCTTCCAATAATAAATTATCCCCAAAATATAACAAAAAATCCCCAAATATGAAATAAACCCCTAAATATGGAGAAACTTGAAATACACATCGGAATAATTCTTGTAGAGAATCAAATAAGCTACAAGAGCTGTTAGAATATATTTTTCAATGTTCCCCATATTTAAGGATTTATTCTAGATTTAGAGGAAAATACCCAAAATATAGAGTATATTCCGAAATATGAGGAAATTTGAAAAATACCTAGGAACAACTCTGGTAGAGAATATAATTCTACATAGGTGTTCAAAGTTTCGCGATGATTGTGTGATGGATTTTAAAGAAAATGAGGAAAACGCCGAGCGTCACGCTAAAAATCTTTATTTTTGGGTAGTGCCCCTATTGCATCAACAAAATTAGACTAAGCTACCAGTGCGAGAAGGCTATCATATCTTAATGTACTTACAGTCACTCTATAAACATTTTAGTACCATTCGTGTTTAGTCACCCCAGGTGGTACCGATATCTGGCCTGGCTCATGGACTACAACCTGTAGACATATTAAAACTACATTTTCACTCTTATTAAATTGACGTTAGTACCTTGCTTGACCTAAGAAAATTATAGAAACACGAATTCCTAAGTACAGTTCGTTATCGTAGCATATGTTCAAGTAATATAATTCTGTCATAAAATATAAATTCCCCCTTGAGTTATTTTTGATACTTCTCATTTATTATAAATAATAATCTCAGTCCTTTCATGAAGTTTAAGTTAAAATCGCATTCCGCAAAAGAATATAGTTGCACTAACTAGAAAAGTATTTATCACTATCTCAGTTCACCTGGTGACCTTCCCAGTGACCTGACCTGAGGGCAAGCTCACGCGGTCAGATTTAAGGTTCAGCTGAACCGTACGTGTGACTCACCTAAAGCCTTTGTGACAACATCTTTATAACCTCAACTCTCTACATTGTAACTCTAGGATCATTACCTAGGGTATTGAAGTCTCTTGTGATTACGGAAGATACAGGACTCTCATTTATTATTGCATTGAATGTTAATGATAATTTATGTGTATAATAATATTATAATAATATAATAATTATGTATACTTTCTCATCTTACTTGATTTAATACTAGACTCTCACTATTGAGTTATTCTAGTGTCAGTAACTTGTTCTGAAGTAAGAACAATATTTTTACACTGTTACTATTTAGGATCTTCATTCTGATCCTCATTATTATCCTCATCCTATGCATAATAAATAAACCTTTATATATGTGCTTCCTTGTGTTGTTATTGAGTACTACATTGAACTATTGAATACTATTTTTACTGCGTATAGAACCTGCTTGGTACGTTCCTGTCAAGTATATTTAAGTCCATCAAACCATACTTGGATTGTTTTACGGACTTTATCAAGGGAAATAATTTATCAGAACCCGGCACAACATGTATGTATGTATACTGTATATAAACCATTTTTACCAAAGAGGTTAACAACCAATTTCAGAATTGTAGGTCACTGAGTGCAGAGTGTTTTTTTTTTTTTTTTTTTTTTTTTTTTTTTATGCCTAAGCCAATCATGAAGGGTACAGCATGGTGGACTGAAGAGGTAAAAATGGCTGTTGAAGACAAGAGAAAAGCATATAGAGAGTGGATGGGTAGTAGAGGGAACAGAGATTTGGAGAAACAGAACAGAGCGAGGTACTTGGAGAAAAAGAGAGTGGTGCAGAGAGTAGTGAAAGAAAGTAAGAAAAGAGCAGATGAGGAATTTGGAAGGCATCTAAGTGTAAAATGGAGGAAGTGTAAGAAACTGGAAGGAGGTCAAGAAAGTTAGGGAGGGTAGCAAGGGAAATAGTAAGTGTGTGAAAGATAAGAATGGTCAAGTGTTAGCCGAGAAGCAAGAGGAAGTTGAGAGAAGGAGGAAGTACTTCAACAAATTGTTAAATGGAATGAATGAAATGCCAGCAAACATAGTTGGATAAGGTATGGGAGGGAGAAGAAGAGAAGTAGTGGAGGAGGAGGTGGGGATCAGGAGTTCAGAAGTGTATGAAGCCATGCACAGAGTGAAGATGGGGAAAGCATCAGGAATAGATGGAGCGTGTGGGAAAATGCTGAGGTTTGGTGGTGAGTTAGTGATCGAATGGGTATGGAAAATGTGTAAACTAGCATGGGAGAATGAAAGTGTACCTGATGACTGGAAGACAGGCATAATAGTCCCCCTGTATAAGGGCAAAGGGGAAAGAGGTGTGTGTGGTAACCACCTAGGGATATGTCTGCTAAGCATAGTAGAGAAGGTGTACAGTAGGATAGTGATCAAGAGAGTGAGAGCGAGAATGGAGAAATGGGTAGGTGACGAGCAGGGCGGGATTAGGAAGGGAAGAGAATGTGTAAATCAGATTTTTGCCCTTAAATGTGTTGTGGAGAAATATCTGGAGAAGCGACAACAGTTGTATGCTGTCATTATGGACTTGGAGAAGGCCTATGACAGAGTTGATAGAGAAGGCATGCGGAAAGTACGGAGAGTATACAGAGTAGATGGCAAGTTGTTGAAAGCAGTGAAGAGCATGTATGAGGGTGCAAAGGCATCAGTGCATGTGTAGAATGAGCAGAGCAAGTTCTTTGATCTGAATGTTTTGGTTAAAGCAAGGGTGTGTGATGTCCCTATGGTTGCTCAATATATATATGGATGGAGTCATGAAAGAAATCCTATCAAGAGCAGTGGATGTTGGTGTATCGCTGAAAAGGGAGGGAATTGAATGGAAGCTACCTATACTGCTGTTTGCAGATGATACAGTTCTGATGAGTGATAATAAATGGGAGTTGCAGGGTCTGGTAAATGAGTTTGGAACAGTGTGCGAAAAACGGAATTTGAAGGTAAATACGGGGAAGAGCAAGGTTATGGTCTTCGAAAGGGGTGAAGTCACAGAGTGTGAGGTGAAGCTGAACGGTCAGGCTATGGAGATCGTCAACTCTTTTAAGTATCTGGGCAGTGTGTTGAGTAAAGATGGGACTATGGATGAAGAAGTGCGGGAGAGGGTACAACAGGGGAAGAGGGTTGTAGGAACGCTAAAAGCAGTAACAAGAAATTGGGTGGTCAGTATGGAAGTGAAGAAGTACTTCATGACTGTGGTAATC
>CM064543.1:24386901-24416901 GCA_032716605.1 Paralithodes platypus | reverse complement strand
ATAATATTATATATAAACAATTATCAAATATAACATACCAAAGGGAGATGGTAGGCACCAATCAAACAGAGGTAGATCCAGGAGAATCTATAGGCATGTGACAAGGAGTCGCTATAGCTCCTGCTTCATTTGCTGGGCCTCTCCTACTGATTGTATGTGTTCCTCATTTACACGGAGTAATCCAGCTATCTTTCACAAACACTCTCTCTAATTAACACTACACAATACAGCACACTCAGCTTCTTTCCAATATTTCAAAATTTGTATCAATGCATTCATGATGACGAAACAATGCCCAGCCTCGGAGTCCCAAGTGGGTGGAAAGGTGGGGTGGGGGAGACCATAAATGCCCTCATAACACACAATGAACACCCACCCAACGACCCATCAAAATGTCTTGGACAGCGGCCTGTCACTCTCACTATCAACCTCTGCAACATTCGTGGCCTTTCCTCTAACTTCCACTCTGTTGAACACAACCTCTCCTCTGCTAACCATGATCATCTCTTTCTCACTGAAACCCAGTTGTCTGGGACTTCTGACAGCAAACCCTTCTCTGTATCCTTCTACTATCTCTATCCTCAGTTTCAAGTTTAAGGTGGATGTTGCATATACTGTATGTACGCAACAATCTTGCTTTTTCTCATGTTCCCAACTTAGATTTTTCTAAATTCTCAACTCTCAGGCTAAAGCTTTCTTGTCACTCTGAAGCTAAATATTTCTACACTGTTGATATCTCCTCCAATTCTTGAGACTATCCAAAACTCTTTGACTATCTAACTTCGAAAGTGGAACACATTCTATCCATCTCTCTTTTCGCAGAAATCTCCATCTTAGATTTCAATGTGTACCACTGCAAATGGCTCTCCTCTCATTTCACTAACCAACTTGACCTAGCCTACATCTTTTATATCCTAAATGACCTAGATCAGTTAGTCCAGCACCCTACTCGTATTCATGACCACCTTGGAGATCGGTCCAACATACTTGACTTATTTCTAACCTCTAATACTTCTACTTACACTGTAAACCTTTTCTCTACATTGGGCTCCTCCGATCACTCTTCACTCAAACTTTCACTAACAACTCCACCTTGAATGATTCCGGTGTTATTCCTCTCTCTCCACCCCCTTCTCACTTACTTATGTCTAATAATATCTTCTAAGGATGTATTTTTCTGCCCTTTCTGGGCATAATACTAAGGAGTATGGACTGGATTTTGTTCCTCCTCCTATACTCAAAAACTGTTCTTCCATGCTGACTCACTGCTTAGGCAAACTCTTTCATTTTTGTCTTTCCACTAATGTCTTTCCTTCTTACTGGAAGTTTGCCCTCATTTATCCTGTCCCAAGGAAGGGTGACTGTTCTCAACCGTCTAACTATCGTCCAATTGCTCTAATTGCTTGCATACCTAAAGTTTTTAAAACTATCCTGAATTCAAAATTTCGTAAGCATTTGTCTTCCCATAATCTATTTTCAGATTTCCAGTATGGTTTCCTTAAGGGCCACTCTACTGGTGATCTTCTTTCTTATCTTACTAACTCTTGGTCATCCTCCTTGTGGTACTTGGGTGAGAAATTTTATAATTATTGTCCTAGACATATCATAAGCCTTCGATAGAGTCTGGCACAAATCTCTAATATCCAACGACCCTCTTACAGTGTCTTTTCCCTTCATCTATTCTTCTGTCTCTAATGTCCTCTCGAGTCATTCCATAGCTGCAGTTGTGGACAGCCATTGCTTGCTTTCGCAATCTATCAACTCTGATGTTCCTCTGGGTTTTATCCTGTCTCCAGTTCTATTCATTATATTAATTTAATTAATGATCTTCTCAATTGTACCTCCAGTCCTATCCATTCATATGCTGATGACTCTACCTTACACTATTCAACTAGTTTTTTTCAGAACGACCCAGCATGCAATCACCCAAAACTCACATCATGAGGCTATATAAATCTTATCTTCTGATCTATTAACTATTTCCGATTGGGGCAGAACAAATATTATAACCTTCAATGCTTCCCAAACCAAGTTTCTCCATGTATCTATTTGTCAAGGACTTCCACAGGTCTATCCCTTATACTTCAAAAGTACAAAGATCAAACCTTCATCTTCTCTCAGTATTCTTGGTGTTTCTTTTTCTTCTGGCCTTTCTTGGAAAGATCATATTACCACTCTTGCTTAAACACTTTCCAAGAAGTTAGGCGCGTTCAACCGTCTTTGTGGGTTCTTCATCCCTGCCCAGCTTCTAGCTCTGTATTGGGGCACAGTGCACCCATTCGAGTATTGTTCGCATGTGTGGAGATGGTAATGTTTCTTATAATAATAATAATATTCATCTGTTTATTTCAAGCAGACTGCCAATGAGGTTGAAAATAAACAATTCACTGACCAATTTTATTGTAAGTGGTCAACAGAGTGACTTTGGCTGCCACAAATATGCCTACATACTCCGAGGGTGGGTAGAACGTTGCAAGGAACCTGGTGGTACCCTGAGGCTGGCACGTCCAAGACTAACCTCCACATCCAGGACAGTTTTTGACATAAATATGATCTGCAAACACTGGAATGTGAATGATCATTGCCTGATCCAGTGCTTAGTGTGTGTGTTGTGTGTGTGTGTTTTTTTTTTTTTTTTTTTTAGGGTGAGTATTATGTTAGTGGTTGTAGGTGCAGCTGTTTACGTTTTGCGTGTAATTGTGTGTGTGCGTGTTTTTTTTTTTTTTTTTTGAGAATGAGAGAAAAAAAGGAGTGTGAGAAGGTTAATGTATATTTATGTTTTCGTAAGCGAGACATAAATAGATGTTAAACAAAAAGCATGGTGTAAGGAGTTACTATGAATATCTAGTATCTCACAGACCTTGCTTTCAATTATAGGGAGATACTCTAAGTGGAAAGAGATATATTTTGTAGTGTGCTAACTTCATTGCATTTTTGCAAATAAAGGTTTGAGTCCCCAAAGGGATGAATGAAGCCTAATATTTAATCGTGGCTCCTCCATCAATGACACACTGCCAATAATCATAGTTGGCACTATTTGCTGACTAGAAAGACCTACGTATGGACACTGAGCTGGTCCAACAAAGGTCTATCAACTTCATGGGCGACACCATAAAAATACCTGTGGATCGTCATTTTGAATCGGATACCACTATGCAGAATGAAAGAAAAAAAAAGATACAAGACGCTTAGCGTTGCACTTCCCTTTCCACAACTGAGATGCTCCATCACGATACAACAGTAGGAATGGGAAGAGGTAGGTGGGAGGGAACATTGCGTCCTTGATTCCAGAGTCTGCTAAATATTAAGTTTTCCTTCATTCCTTTGGGACCCATACATATAATCAACTCTGCGTAAGCAGAGTTTGGTATCGCCCCCGTATAGTGGGTACCACCGGAAAAAAATGTGGCGTTGTCGATGTTGTCGTCGTCGTCGTCGTCATCTGTCTGTCCCGGAACTCCTCCTAGACCGTTGGACGGATTTTCATCAAATTTCACACAAACATTTGTTGGGTGAATGCGAACGTCAGTCAAAAAAGATTTGTTGAATTTGTGCAATAGTTATGATTTTAGATCCAAAATATGGTTTTACCCGCCCCCCCCCCCCAAACCACCCACACCAGCCCCCCCTCCCCCCTCCCCCTCTCCCCTAGCAATGATGGGGAACGCCATCGTTCTGGGGCTGAAAACAACTCGTCCAGTATTTGTTGGGTTAAGTTACAGGTAGGTTAAGTTAGTTTAGTTGACATTAGAAGTGATGGTAGTAATAGTGGGGTGATGGTAATAGTAGTGATGATGGTGATAATAGTAGTGATGATGGATGTAGTTGTAGCGATGAAATCACTGTGTCTGTATGCTTGTGTGTGAGAGCCCCGCAGAGGGACACACTCATATGTGACAGCAATGATTACCATCACAGAAGTGATGATAATGGTGATTATGGTGCTAGTAGTGATGATGTTGGTGATTGTAATAGTATTTGTCATGGTGGTGATGATCTGTAGTGGTGACTATATTGTGTCTGAGTGTAGTAGTGATAGTTGTGGTGATTTTTTTTTTTTTTTTTTTTTTTTTTTCTATATTCCAACTTACTTCCTCTCGGGCATAGGCTGAGAGCCTTAACATTCACCGCTTTACAATGAACAGTGAAGCCCGTGAGGTCTTGTTCCAGTCTAGGGAGTGAGACATATGAAGCACGTAGAGTACAACGAGCACCTGCCATCTTGCCTTCACATGAGGCACGGTGCTCACTCATGGCCCGAAATGACCCCATCTCTGAAGCCACCTCGTTCCCGTGCTTCACTGTCTTATCCCCTACACTCGGGCTCTCACACTTACACACACACAACGCCACCTGTTGAGCAGATAACTCACCAGGCATTGCACCTCTATAGCATATTTTGAATATGGGAATATTCATACAGTGCTATTTAATCAGGGAACAATGAGGGTATTTTATTGACGTTTCGGTGGGCTTGTGGTAATGCACTGATACTTGGTACAGCACAAATTCCATCCCAATAATATCTTCCCATTGATACATCGGGATTTGAACCCGGGACCTTTGGATTACCAGGCCAGTGGCAAGACCACTCCACCACACCTCCCCTTATGGTAGTAGTTATGATATTGCCAGTAGTGATGATGGTTATTGTGGTAGTGAGGGCAGTCGTAATTGTGAAAGTAGTGATAGTGATGGTAATAGTAGCAGTGATGATGGTAGTAGATAATGGGGGATAGTAGTAGTGATGATGGTGAAAGGATTAGTGATGGTTACTGGAGATAATGCCCCCAAAACAACTCGCCTCTCATTTGTATGAGGAACTTGCCCCAGTTTGGATAGGTTAGGTTAGGTTAGGTTAGGTTAGTTAACAGCAAAAGTGATGGTAGTAGTAGTAGGGATGATGGTGATAGTAGTAATGATGGTGATAATAGTGATGATGGTGATAGTTGTAGTGATAATGATGACAATTGTGATGATGGTGACAGTAGTAGTGATGATGTTAACACTAATGATGATTGTAAGATTATGGTGATAGTAGTAGTGATGATGGCGAAAGTTGTAGTAACAATGATGATGGCAGTGACAATGGTGACAGTAGTAGTCATGATGGTGACAGTAATAGTGATGATGGTGAGAGTAGTAGTGATTATCAACTCTGCGTAAGCAGAGTGGTATCGCCCTCTGTATAGTGGTACATGCTAACCGAAATTTCTGTCTGTCTGTCTGTCCGAGAACTCCTCCTAGACCGTTTGACGGATTTTCACCAAACTTCACACGAACCTTCGGTGCGTGAATTCGACGGTAATTACAAAAAGATGTTTTGAATTTGTGCAATAGTTATGATCTTAGGTCCTAAAAATAGTTTCCCTCCCCCCCCCCCCACCCTTCAGGAACCCCACCGCCCACTCTGTTCCTATTCCCTGTGTGTGTGTGTGCCCCGTAAGGGCACACACATCACAGAAAGCCACACATCATACACATATCTCAGATGTGATGATAATAGTGAGACGTACGTCTGTCTTTCCGAAAACTCCTCCTAGACCGTTCGACGGATTTTCACACAAACTTCTTACGCACATTCGGTGCGTGAATGCGACGGTCAGTTAAAAAACGATTTTTTGAATGTATGCAATAGTTGTGATTTTAGGTCCAAAATATGACCCCCCTCTCCCCCCACCCAGGAATGATGGCGTTCTTAGTGTGTGAGCCCCGAAGGGGCTAAGAACGCCATTCGCCATTCGTTCTGGGGGCGAAAACATCTCGCTAGGTATTTGCTAGGTTAAGCTAGTTTAGTTGGCATTAGAAGTGATGGTAGTAATAGTGGGATTGATGGTGATAGTAGTGATGATAGTGATAGTAGTGATGATGGTTGTAGTTGTATTGATGATGATGACAGTAGTGATGATGATGACATAGTAGATTATAGGTTTGATTCCCAAAGGGAAGTAGAGAAAACCTAATATTTAGTAGGGCCCCGTAATCATTGACGACTTCGACTTCACCTATTAATAGTAATAGTCTCCATTCAACATCCCTGCGCCAGCATTTTGAATAGCCCGCGCAGAAGTATCATGAAGTACTCATCATAAGTGCACGCTTAATTCCCTTATGGAATCGTCATTTTGATTGGGTACCCTACAGAAAAAAACTCCGTAAAATATAAAAAATAAAATTTAATATAATATTTGTTATTATATGACTTGCCATATACGTGGATTTCTTATGCTTTGCTTCCCCGACCTCAGGCCCCCTAGCGGCCATCTTCGTCCTTCACTGATATATCAAGAATAAACTATAGAAATCAACGAATGGGAAGTTGGATGGTTGGGAGGGCCCGAGTCGTTAATGATTACGGGGCCCTACTAAATATTAGGTTTTCTCTACTTCCCCTTGGGAATCAAACCTATAATTTAATAGGGCCCCTCCATCATTGACGACTTCGCCTGAATATCAAGACTGGAGGCGGGACATTCGTAAAATATCCTCACCATAGGGAAGAAAAAATCCGGATAACATTTTCTTCAGATTTATTGTATGTAATACAACCATATATAAAAGGTATACAAGATTTGCTAGCAGTGCGTGGCATTAAGAAACTGCTTGATCATGGTCAGATCGTTGCACTTGATCGTATGTATGAAAAAAGTGACACACCTGTGTCCTGTTGAACGATAACTCTGCCGTAGGTATACGTTCTGTTCTTAACTTAATTGTACATTCATATCTTTGTACACTTTGGTAAAACAGACATAGTTGCAAATATGCGATAAATTCTTAGGATTTAAAAATAAGTCACTTAATCCTGGACTGTAGAACCCGTCCTATCACAGCTCGTGATTTATCACAATTCTCCAAGGGTACAGGGGGATATGGACTATTCCGCACCCCCCCCCCCCTCCTTCTTTAAAACTAAACAATATATAATATCATAAGACCTACTGTACCCGTTGCCGTAAAGCTAAACAGGTACGCTTTGGTTTATCTAGGGCAACCGTCAGGTAGCGTGTTAGGAACGTATGATTGGAAGCCCAAAGTTGGGTTTTAGCAATATAATCAATCAACATTTTTTGTAAAAATCTGAGGGACACTGCCCATTCCTAATGTTGTGAGCCCTGCCTATCACGCCGGGATTGCTTTCCCTGACCACATCGACAAGCAAGGAAGCTAACTTCCGTTTTGTAATGCGCTTACCTAGTCGGTTAACCCATGAAGCACCTAGTTGGCGAGGTTGCGCAATCCTCATAAACTTTGTGAGGGCTTGCACAGGACATAAAATGTGATGAATGAGGCCTCTTTTTAAGACCGGGACGGAAAATTCAGAAAAAACATGGTCCGAATGTTCGTTCTTAGCAATAAAGGGAGACGGCGCAATTTGAACATTGTCGTGTAGTCTCCCAAACCTGAGACAGTTTGGTTTGTTGCTCATCGCCGCCAGCTCAGAGACCCGGTTTCCGGTGGCAAGTGCCATGAGAAAAACGGCTTTCTTTAAAATTGAATCAAAGCCCGGCGCATTATTTTATTTGCGCGATTGCAGCAACTCTAGAGCTTTATCAAGGGACCAGGTTGGCATGAGCTGGTGGGGAGGTGGACGAAGCTTAAAACATGCCCTCATAAACCCTTTCTCCTCCGCCTGCGGAACAGACAGGCCGGTGAGGTCAAGGAAGGGGGTACTAATGGCAGGCAGATGATTTTTTAACGTTATGACCGAAAAATGTTTCTGCTCAAATAGATAGTCTAAATACTTGAAGATTAAGGCTGTCGAGGCAGTCTTTTGCTCTGACTCAACAATCCAGGTTGTAAAGGTTTTCCAATGTGATTGATATTATCGCCTGGTCGACGGTGTGTATTGATTCATGAGCTTTTGAGTGACACTTGGTCCAAATTGATTTAGCCATTTGGCATAGTAAATATCCACAAGGCAAAACTGAGCGAGGTCCGAAGTTTGCCAATCGTTTCCAAGTGGAATACGGAGACCGGGAGGGACGTCGGGCTCTTGCACCACTGTTGCAATTGGTGGTACCATACCTGAGCCGGCCAAAGAGGTGCGATCAATGCTACCTGGCCCCGGTAATCCCTCAGTTTGTGAATGACTTTGCACATTAACACAGAGTCTGGTGGCGGAAACAGATAGATTGAGGTCCACTTGTTCCAGTCCACCAGCAATGCATCGGGTCCCCCCGCCGGGGTTACCCCGTGCCGGGTCGAAAAGAGTGTCAGTCTGTGGTTCTCTGCCGACGCAAACAAGTCTATCTGTGGACGAGCCGGCTTTGCAATCATCTTGTTGAAGATAGCCTGTTTGATTGTCCATTCTACTAGAGTGCTCCGCCGGCGAAATAGAGCGTCTGCCCAGACGTTCGCTACGCCGGGGAGGTAGGTAGCATGTAGTGAAATCCCTAGCGAGTCGGCTAGGGTAAAAATTTGTTCTGAAACTCTCAACAACTCTCGTGACCTCACTGAGCCTTGCTTCTGAATGCAAAAAACTGCGGTTTGATTGTCCATTCGGAATGCTATTGATTTGTTCTCTAATGTTGTGCCGTGAGTCTGGAGAAAAAACAGGGGAACTAAAAGCTCTTGCTTGTTGATATGTGACTGTTTGTCTGTCCCCCAAATGCCTTGCCCTTGGTGGCCTAGACTTGACTGATACCCCCAACCCAGGATCCCCGAGGCGTCCGTGTCTACCCATACCGTAGGCGGGGGAGAAACCCATGACGTGACTGAGTAGAGGACGTCTTGCTTGGTCCAGGCTGATAGTAAGGTATGGATTAATGGAGGAATTGGCCATAATTTCTCCTCCGGCAAGAGAGGGAACGCTCTGTTGCCTTCCATAATTATTCGCTTGGCTTTCAATCGGCCCAACTTGACAGTTATTTGTACCCAGTTGATAGAACCGATCAGGTAATCCCACGTTTTCCTGGTCGTATCCAGAGTGTGGAGGAACCGGAACAGTTTCCTTCGAAATCTGTTGCGGTTGTCCGCACTCTGAGTCAGAGTCAGAGCGGCGGTATCCCAGATCAGCCCTAACCACTGAATCGTCCTTGAGGGGATAAGGTGTGACTTTGCCAAGTTCACCTTGAACTTGTACATGATTTAACACCTGGTTGACATGGTCTAGACATAATTCTACAGAGTTCGCCACTACTAGCCAATCGTCCAGATACCAAAACACCTGTATTCCTTGAACTAACAGGGGGAAAAGAGCTTGCCGGACGAGTTTGGTAAATACTCTTGGTGCTAGGTTTAACCCAAACGGCATCCTTTGAAAGACATAAGTCTCGTGCCGGACTCTCAGAGCGAGAAACTTTTGGAACCTCTTGTTGATAGGGATATGCCAATAGGCATCTTTGAGATCTATCGAACACATCCAACCTTGCGGCGGAAGTGCGAGTCTGCGCTGCTGAACCGTCAGCATCCTGAAGGGTGAATTCTCTATAAAGGTGTTCAGATGCGAGAGATCTAGAACTGGTCGCATATGCCCACTGTCCCTTTTTGGCACTAAAAAGAGTCTTGACATGAACAATGGGTGAAGGGGATCTACCTGGATAAGGACCTATTTGGCAATCATTTCTCGTAACATAACCTCCGCCTCCTGAGACACAGGGGAGTAATCTTGCGGCTGACGCAGTCGAGGCCGCCGGAGCCACCGCCAGGTGATTCCTTTGCTCACTGTCTTCCTGGCCCAGGTACGTTTGGGCAAAGCTGAGCGGAATGCACGGAACGAACCCAGGTGCAGCCGAGGTTCGTCCTGCAAGGCAACTCCCCAATCCTGGGCCGTTGAGCTTGGCCCTGGGATGTGGGGAGTGTGAGTGACTAGTTTTTGGGAGGTGGAAGGGGGTTGGAATCGGACGCTTGACTAGTTTTGGTTGTTGCAGTGCCCTGATGACTTTTGTATGGGGCTTTCCCTTTATACCCGTTCTTACCTTGTTTGTACTTGTACTGATTACCTCCGTGCTGAGGCGGTGGTCTGGGGTCTCTAGGTGACTGATTAGGGTGAGGTTGGTACGGCTTGCTACCGCTCTTTGGTTTATGAAAGGGTTTCTTAGGTGGATTCTTCCTAGCTTGGGAGGAAACCTGCTTCCACCCACTTACCATATTAAAAACTAAACTCCACGTTTCAGTGTCTAGCAAAGTGGGTGTCAGAACCGGGGAGAGGGTTACCCGGCGACCTATGTCCGCCGGCAACTTTCTCATCAGATGTACTCTCAGATCTTGGCGAGCTCGAACCGCCTCCAAAATTGCAATTCTAATGTCCCCTAGGGACTGAATGGCGTTTTGTAGTGAAAGTCTACGAGAAAGCTCAATTACTTTTCTTATTTGGAGTTCATTAATGGCCGAGATCATGCGTGCAAGAGAGGCGGCTATCTGATGACTCACCAAGTACTGCGAGAACATCCGGTAGGCTTTATTGCGTAACTTAAAATCTCGGTCCAAGTGAGTAGCCAAGGGGGGGGGGGGGGGGAGAGGCTCATCAAAGGCATGCAATGATACTTTGAGGGTCACCAGAAATGTTACTAAGGCTGGGGACACCCCTTCTGCTTTGGATACTGGTAGGGAAAAATAATTATGATTCTCTAGTGGAATTTAATGTGAAGCTTTGGTGGTGATAGTTTTGGCGAATACTTGTGCTTCTAATCAGTCAACCCAAGGGCCTACTCCCAGCTGCCACATCTGCAGTTCCGGAGTCTGAGCTTGGTCCAGAGCCGGAGTTGTAGCCAACTCCGGCGTAAGAGAATTTAAGGCTTTGACATAATTTATGCCATCAGCCTTCGACCAGTTAGCAAAAAGTTGTGCAGAAGCGGCGGAAGGAACGGCCGGTGCTGCAGAATACACAAAATATGCCGGGTTAAGTGAACTTGGGACACCTTTAATTAGGACATCTAATACCCTCCCTGTCTCGTCTCTGGCCCAAAATCTATGGTTCTTATTAATTTCGATGGACCACTCGCCTGGAACTGGAGGGTCCCCTGATACCGAAGGTTGAGCTATAAGGGGGTTCTCTGGCACTACAGGTACCCATGATCAATCTGTTCCATAAAGGAGGGGCATGGGGCCCTTCCTCATAGGCTCTTTATCTAAGGGAGGGGGTTGAACATCAGTAACCACCCTAAAGTTGGACATAGCGAGTGCCGCCGGCCCTGTGGGGCCTGTGGCAGCTGCCACTAACTGGATTGGACAAGTCGGGGGAACAGTCGGCGACTCTAAAGGTCTCAAAACAGACGCGTTAGGTGGCTGAGCTGAGAGGGCAACTTTGGGAAGAGACGAGGCAGGGGTTTGATAATGTTGTATCACATTGTGTAATAACTCTTTTACCTGATCAGAAGTCATCCATTTCCTAGAGGTATCTTTGGATGAGTTTGAACTAGCCTCAGAATAATTACTAGGGAGAGACTGAGGAGCCGGGGAGAACAAACCATCCGCCGGCTCCTCACTCTGCTCCAAGATCTCTTGTGATTCTAGCCCGTGTGAGTCTATCTCATTATCTGCCAGGGGCCATGATAAATCAGGCACTGACGACGGGAACACGTTGATGTCACCTTCCTCAGTCCGTTCTGGAATGATGTTTAGAGATGGGTCTGAATGGCGCCAGTAACCCCCTGCCGCCATGGGCAGGGAGTCCTGCGTCATCTGTGAGCTTACTTGGGCCCCCGGCGGATATCTCCTGAATTGGTCGGCTAGCACCCTACTAAGGCCTTCCGCCTTCACACCCCGGGGAACTACCGTTAATTTTGGTATTGCAAAAGTCACATTAGGAGGTTCACGTATAGCCTGTTCCTGAATAGATGTAGATGGTAATGATTCAGATCCTATTTCCGACTCCCCAGCATCACATGTAAATGTATCCGAGGGAGGTGTAGGAGGGAGCGGCTGCGGAGTCTCATGCCGGCTGCTCGAGGTGTCGTACTCTTCTCTGCGGCGCTTGTGAGACCGGGAAGAATCTGAGGTAGAGTGGCGAGCGTGTGTCCTGGGAGACTTCGACCTGGACCTGGACTTCCGCCGCGTGGCACGGTCGGAGGAGGGGACCTCGGTGACTTCGCTCTCACTACTGCTATTGACAATCTCTTTACTGCTAGCTTTAGCTTTGACCTTGGGTCTGACCGGTTTGGAGGATCCTGGTTTAATTAAGGGAGACTTGATAATTAGCTTGTCCCACAGGACTTCATCGTCACACTGGAGTGCCTTAAGGGCTATGTCTTTAGCATATGAGTTGAACGCAGCCTTCACCTCGTGCAAGGCCGCTAAACAAGACAGGTCTTTCTTAGCCAGTAAGGCGGGTTTTAATTCGGCACAGATGGCGCACTTATTGGGCAACCACACGCCCCTAGAACGGTCCATACATTTCACGCATTTGATGCAAAGGGAATGAGCAAAAACTGGTAAAAGGGAACAAGAGGGCGTAGCGCAAAGTTCAAACCTAGGCATGGTGCCGTAAATGAGGTTCCCCCCCTCCGCCGGGATCAGAAGTCCAACTCCGCCGGGACCTGGACAAATTTCCAGGAATCAATGTTCATAAGGATAACCTGCGAGGTATTACACATCCTAACTCAAATCCGCCGGAAACTTAGCTATAATGCACCACTACGCTAACCTTCCGCCGGACCTGTCTAGCTGATTTTCACAAACTCAACTGTGATATTTCACAGGTCCCCTGACCTTGTTAAGGTGTGATCCTACTGAACAAGTTTGCAAAATTCATCTTATCAATTCGTGTAAACTTGACTGGGGGTGCCGCAGGCGGTACGTCTGACGTGTCTCTAGGTCAGGCCGGGAGAGTGAACTCGGCGAGCCGAGTTTATATCCTTGGTCGGAATGCAATTCCGCCGGAAGAATGGTTCAGCCAAACCACGCCGGGATCTTTTGAATGTTTCTACCCGTCGGAGACGAATAACCTGGGCCCCTCTCACGGGGCCGCCGGAACAAACAAAAACTGCTGGAAAAAAGGGTTGGCACAGGGTTTTACCGCAGTCCCACACACATAAAATAAATGCAATAATAATGATAAGGGACGTCTCCCCTACCCCGAAGGAACAAGACCGCATGCAGGAACCAGAATCAGGGGCATACATAGGTAACAATAACAACAGAAAATTTAGACCACTAAATTACCTGAAATCTACGTTGGAGACCCCTAACTAGGCCGACCACATGGACTGAAGAACATCCCAGCAGACGACACCCCAGCAACCAGCAGCCGCACCAAGCAGAGGGAGGCCACCCAAGGGGCCTAAGCAAAACACGAACCCTGGAAGGTGGAGCACCACGTGCAGACACCCTTAACCAGAGCTTTTTGCTGATAATAGAAGAAAATAGCATGTACTATCCTCAATATTGACAGTCTGTATCATGTCTCGTAGAGTGGTCGCCTTCTAGCTAAGTAAACACAACAGCTAAGGCTTATCACAAAACAAAACAACACACGCGGTACACCCATCCGGGACACGTAGACGCCTGTTACAATGGTACCCTATTTTAACACTTCTTCCTGCAGACCGACCAATCTGGCAGCAGTGCTAGCTAATCTAAACCTTGTTACTGCAACACAGATGTATACAAATGAGTAAGGACTCACTAGAAACTCTGCGAACGACGAATGAAGCGGACACGGCGTGAGCCCTGTTGTCGGGAGGGACGCGGAAGAAAGAAGGACGAAGATGGCCGCTTGGGGGCCTGAGGTCGGGGAAGCAAAGCATAAGAAATCCATGTATATGGCAAGTCATATTATAATAACAGATATTATATTAAATTTTATTTTTTATTTTTTACAGAGTTTTTTTTCTGTAGGGTACCCAATCAAAATGACGATTCCATAAGGGAATTAAGCGTGCACTTATGATGAGTACTCCATGATACTTCCGCGCGGGCTATTCAAAATGCTGGCGCAACATGTTGAATGGAGACTATTACTATTAATAGGCGAAGTCGAAGTCGTCAATGATGGAGGGTCCCTATTATATATGATGGTGACAGTAGTAGATATGATGGTGACAGTACTAGTAGTAGTGATGATGGTGACAGTAATGATGATAGTTGTAGTGATAATAATGACAGTAGTGGTGATGGTAGTGACGATGGTGTGAGTATTAGTGATGATGGTGAAAGTTGTAGTGATGATGACAATAGTTGTGATGATGAAGATCATAGTAATGGTGATGATGGCAGTAGTAGTGATGATGGTGACAGTAGTAATGATGATTGTAAGATGGTGGTGATGATAATAGTAATGATGGTTGATAGTTGTAGTATCAATGATGATAGCTGTGATTAAGATGGTAGTGACAATGGTGACAGTAGTAGTGATGATGGTGAGAGTAGTAGTGATGATTGTAATTGTAGTAGTGATGATGATCATAGTAATGGTGATGATGACAGTAGTCGTGATGATTGTGGCAGTTGTACTGTAGTGATGATGGCAGTAGTAGTGATGATGGTGATTGTATGATTGATGATGGTATTACTTGTCATGATGGTAACCCATCGCAGAGTTGGGTATGCCGTTTTGATTTTGGGCAACACGGCACGTCTACTTTATCAACGTATAGTGGGTACCACCCGAAAGCAATATCTGTCGTTGTTGTCGTCGTCGATGTCCGTCTGTCGCTGAACTCCTCCTAGACCGTTGGGCGGATTTTCACAAAATTTCACATGATTATTTGTTGGGTGAATGCGAACATCAAGTCCAAAAGGATTTTTTGAATTGATGCAATAGTTATGATTTTAGGTCCAAAATATATTTTAACCACCCCCCCCCCCCCCCACCCCCCCCCACCCAGCAATCCCACCCAGCAATGATGGCGTTCTTAAGCTCGGATCACACATGCACGAATTAACGTCCCGTCCGGCCACGAACAAAAAAATAGGCAGGACGGCATCAATCTGGAGGCCCCATGGTACACATGCACGAATTAACGTCCCGTCCGTCCCCGTCCCCTTTTGCTCGGTTCACACATGCACGAATTAACGTCCCGTCCGTCTCTGACCCCTTAATTTGCCTGCAAATGAGCAAGGACGCCGGCAAAATCGCCTATGGTCGGTACACGGACATGCGGTGTCGCCAGCTCACGTGACGCGATGGTGACACATCGCCGACTCTCCTTCCAACGTTTATTTGCCGCCGTTCTCATTCCGTTCGTCGGCGTCTAGACGCCGCCAGTCGACGTCTAGACGCAGTCTGTCGGCGTCTAAACGTCTACTGCTCCCGTGGGTGTCCTGGCCTGACACGTTTTGTGGCAGTTGCCCCGGCCCACGCCGACCATTTCATGCATGCACAAAATGTTCGCCGTCTCCCGCCCCGTGTCCGGTGTGCTGGCGACACCACACGTCCCTGTACCGACCATAGGCGATTTTGTCGGCGTCCTTGCCCGTTTGCAGGCGAATTAAGAGGTCCGGGCTGGACGGGATGTTAATTTGTGTATGTGTGAACCGAGCTTGGGCTCACCCAGAGAATGCATTCATTCTGGGGCCGAAAACATCTCGGCCCGCATCTGTTAGGTTAAGTTGGTTTAGTTGACATTAGAACTGATGATAGTAATAGTGGAGATGATGGTAATAGTAGTGATGGGGGATGATGGTAATAGTAGTGATGATGGTGATAATAGTAGTGATGATGGTTGTAGTTGTAGTGATGATGGTGACAGTAGTAATGATGATGGTAGTGATGATGACTAGTAGATATGATGGTGACAGTACTACTAGTAGTGATGATGGTGACAAGTAATGATGATAGTTGTAGTGATAATGATGACAGTAGTGATGATGTTAGTAACAATGGTGACGGTAGTAGTCATGATGGTGAGTCATATTGATGATGGTGATAATAGTAGTGATTATGGTAATAGTTGTAGTGATAATGTGAGTACAAAGGAAATCAAGCAACAACAGATCTAGTGACCCTTCTAGGTTGCTTGTCCTCCAAAACACTGAGGATCAAGTGTCCAAACAGTGGTTTAGAGTGGGTAAGGGAACATTGGAAAGAGAATTACTGCCCTGGAACTAATGCCCGTGGCAGGATTAGGAAGTTAGCAGAGGACAGATGGGTTAGTAACTGAGGGGGGGATAAAACAAAGTTATTCATTTACAGATGCAGTCAGTCGCGGGTTTGATACGAGATATTTGCCTAAGCGGAGATAAAATGAATCAACGGTGATGCAGTCTATAATGTTTCGGGGAAGCCCATTCCACAAGTTGACAACTCGATTGAAGAAGAAATTCTTAGATTCGTGCGAGTTAAAAGATTTACCAATAATTTTGCAACCGTTTCCCCGCGTGTAATTAGATTGGTCGATAGTGAAGTACTTACTACAGTTCATATTGTCGATGCCTTTGATGATTTTGAACACTTGAATTAAGTCACCTCTTAATCTGCGCTGGGTTAAAGGAAATAGATTTAATTCTCTAAGACGCTCTTCGTATGGTTTGTTCTTTAGGCTAGGTATCATTTTGGTAACTCTACGTTGAACTCGTTCTAGCTTGTTTATATCTTTTTGGTAATAAGGGCACCAGGATTGAACGCAGTATTCCAGAAGAGGGCAGACTAAGGAATTGTCAAGGGTTAGGATAACTTCTTTGGATTTATGCTCAAATGACCTGCCTATAAAGCCAATTATTTTGTTTGTCTTCTTAACAACTTCTGAACATTGTTGACTCGGTATTAGGTTACTCGATATTGTTACTCTCAGATCGGTTTCTCTGTTTACATTCTTAAGCTGAGTGCCATTCATCGAATAGTTTGCTTTCTCATTTAGGTATCCGATATGTAGTACTTTACATTTATCCGCAATGAAACTCATTTGCCAAATTTGGGCCCAACATGACAATTTATCTAGATTGTGTTGCATATCGTCAACTTGTTCTTTTGAGAGTACGCTATTTGCAATTTTTGTATCGTCAGCAAATTTTGAGATTGTACAGGTGAGACGCTCATCTATGTCGTTGATGTAAATTAGAAAGAGAATTGGTCCTAGTACCGATCCCTGGGGTACCCCGCTACTTACATTGGTCCATTTAGATGCCTTACCGTTTATGACTACTATTTGCTTTCTGTCGCTGAGCCAATTTTCTATCCATTTCAACACACCGTCTTGTATTCCATGCGCTTTTAGTTTTAGCAGTAAACGTTTGTGGGGAAGTTTGTCAAAGGCCTTTTGAAAATCAAGGTATATAATATCTACAGCTTTACTCTCATCGTAGAGGTTGAGGATATCGTGGAAGAAGTCTAAGTGGTTTGTTAAACAGGAACGTTTTTTACGAAAGCCGTGTTGAGTATCTTTAAGTATGTTATTTTCCTCCAAGTGATTTACGAGTCTGTCTCGTATGACCGTTTCTAGCATTTTACATACAACTGAGGTTAAGCTAATTGGACGATAGTTACTGGGTAGGGATTTGCTGCCTTTTTTGAATATCGGTGTTACGTTGGCTAGCTTCCACTGATAAGGCATAGTTCCAGACTGCAAGGATTTATTGAATAGTAATGTCAATGGTTTGGAGAGCTCATCCTTAGCTTCCTTTAGAACTCTAGGCGAGATTGTATCAGGTCCAGGCGTTTTATTTACCTTGAGTTTATCTAAACAATTCAATACTTCTCTCTCTGTAACGGTGATATTGCTTAGAACATCTGAATTATCAATCTGAATCGGCGATGGTGTAGGGATATCACTGAGGTTTTCTGTTGTAAAAACTGATGCAAAGAAGGTATTGAGGGCATTACTCATTTGTACTTCGTCTTTGGTGTATTCTCCATTTTCATCGACTAACGGTCCAACAGTTGAAGTAACTACTTTTTTCTTTCTGATATAACTATAGAATTCTTTCGGGTTTGTTTTACTTTGATTCGCAATATGTAACTCTAAGGTCTTTTTACTTTGCTTATTTAACTTTTTGGCTTTGCGTCGTAGCTCTACAAATTTCACCCGTTCTTCATCATTTTGTGAGGATTTTAATCTATCATTAGCAAATTTTTTAGCAAGCAGGCAGTTTGAAATATCTTTATTCCACCATTTGGGCTTATTATTATGGCCTGGATTCCATATTTTCGATGGTATGCAGTCTTGCACTGCTTTTAGGTAAGTGGTTTCGGATAACTTCCAAGATGTATTTATGTCGTTATTGTTAATTAAAAAGCTCCAGTCAGTTTCTTTAAACATAGGTCTAAGTTTTTGGAAGTTTGCTTTCTTGAAATTAGGGATTTTTTCGATGCTACTATTTGGTTCGTTACTAGTAAACTTTAAAGTGAAAGTTATCGTACGATGGTCGCTGTTACTGAATTCATCACCAACATTCAAATTCTCTATCAATTCTTCTTTTGTTGCAAGTACAATGTCAAGAACGTTATTACCACGGGTCGGCGTTCGAACAAATTGATAAAGCGAACTCTCTTGCAAGTTCGTATACAAGTCATGTCCGGAGTGTGAAGTAAGAGTATCGCCCCACTTGGTCACAGGTAAATTAAGGTCAGTTTGCACTGATTGAGCTGGAGGTCTGTATATTAACGCAAGTATTATTTTTGTACCTTTATTATTCTTTATTAGCACAAAAGATGTGTCGATGTTCACAATTTGAGGTTTTGACAAGAGGGTAGGGTTAAGACTTTCTTTGATATAAAGTAAAACGCCACCTCCATTTCGATTTATTCGGCTTTTCTCAAACATTACATAACCGGGAAGTGAATACTATGCTAAAAAGTCTCTATCTTCTGTATTGAGCCAAGATTCTGTTATGCCAATCACATCATAATTTTCTGTGAACACTAGCTCCTCTAAATCTGAAAATGTATTGCGTATGCTACGAGTGTTTGCATAGAAAACCTTTAAATTTGTTATTTTAGAACTCACGGAACGCTCTTTAATATTATTTTTGGTTCTTGTCGGATCTACATTTATGTTCATGGCTGTCCTCGGTCCTCGCTGTCTTCGGTCCTTATCGCTGGTGGTCCTCGGTTGCCTCTGTTTTTTTGCTTGGCGTTGGATGATTTATGTCAGTGCTGCTTCTTCTCGGATGGCGTTTTTTTTATCCATGGCTGCGGACTGCTTCGTGTAGGAGATGACCCATGCGTGCTGAACCCACAGGGTTTAGAGGAGTGCCATCCTTGCGGAACAGAGTAGGCTGGTTGTAGAAGTTGTCCCAGAGGTTGATGAATTCAACTTCTTCCCTCAGACACAAATATTTTAGTCGGCTATTTGTGCTGAAGGCCTTGTCGTAGAATTTGTCAGGTGCGTCGATCTTGGGGAGAATGCCTGAGATGATGATATTAGAGTAGTGATGATGGTGACAGTATTAGTGAAGATGGTGAGAGTAGTAGTAATGATTGTATTAGTAGTAGTGATGATGATGGTAATGGTGATGATAGTAGTAGTGATGATGGTGACAGTTGTAGTGATGATGATAGCAGTAGTGATGATGGTGGTAATATTAGTGATGATGGTAAACCATCGCAGAGTTGGGTATGCCGTTTTGATTTTGGGCAAAACGGCACGTCTACTTTATCAACTCTGCATAAGCAGTTTGGTATCACCCCCCCCCCCATTAGTGGGTACCACCGGAAAAAAATTGCTGTCGTCGTCCGTCTATCCCAAAACTCCTCCTAGACTGTTGGACAGATTTTCACCAAATTTCACACAAACATTTGTTGGGTGAATGCGAACGTCAGTCAACAAAGATTTTTTGAATTTGTGCAATAGTTATGATTTTAGATCCAAATTATGGTTTTACCCCACACCTGGGGCCCCTCCCAGAAACCCCCCCCCCCCCCCCCCTCCCTGTAATGATGGCATCTCGCCCCTTTGTTAGGTTAAGTTAGTTTAGTTGACATGAGAAGTGATGGTAGTAAATAGTGAGGATGATGGTAATTGTATTGATAATGGTGATAATAGTAGTGATGATAGTAATTGTAGTAATAATGGTGATAATAGTAGTGATGGTTGTAGTTGTAGTGATGATGAAAGTAGTAGATCTGATGGTGACAGTACTAGTAGCAGTGATGATGGTCATAACAGTAGTGATGACGGTGACAAGCAATGATGATAGTTGTAGTGATAATGATGACAGTAGTGCTGATTGTGACAGTATTAGTGATGGTGAGTAGTAGTGATTATGATGAAAGTTGTGATGATGACAGTAGTAGTGATGATGACAGTAGTAGTGATGATGGTAAGAGTAGTAGTGATGACTATAGTAGTAGTGCTGATGATAGTAATGGTGATAGTGACTAGTAGTGATGATGGTGACCCATCGCAGAGTTGGGTAGGCCTATGCCGTTTTGATTTTGTGCAAAACGGCACGTCTACTTTATCAACTCTGCGTAAGCAGAGTTTGGTATCGCCCCCCCCCCCCCCCCCACCCGTATAGTGGGTACCACCCGAAAAAAAAAATTGTCGTCATCGTCGTCGTTGTTGTCCGTCTGTCTCGAAACTCCTAGACCGTTGGACAGATTTTCACCAAATTTCACCCGAACATTTGTTGCGTGAATGCGAACGTCAGTCAAAAAAGATTCTCTGAATTTATGCAATAGTTATGATTTTAGGTCCAAAATATGGTTTTACCCCCCCCCCCCCCCCTCGGACCCCTTCCAGCAATGAATGCGTTCTGGGGGCGAAACCATCTCGCTACGCATTTGCTAGGTAAAGTTAGTTTAGTGGGGATTAGAAGTGATGGTAGTAATAGTGGGGATTGATGGTGATAGTAGTGATGATGGTTGTAGTTGTATTGATGATTACAGTAGTGATGATGACTAGTAGATATGATGGTGACAGTACTACTAGTAGTGATGATGGTGACAAGTAATGATGATAGTTGTAGTGATAATGATGACAGTAGTGATGATGTTAGTAACAATGGTGACGGTAGTAGTCATGATGGTGAGTCATATTGATGATGGTGATAATAGTAGTGATTATGGTAATAGTTGTAGTGATAATGTGAGTACAAAGGAAATCAAGCAACAACAGATCTAGTGACCCTTCTAGGTTGCTTGTCCTCCAAAACACTGAGGATCAAGTGTCCAAACAGTGGTTTAGAGTGGGTAAGGGAACATTGGAAAGAGAATTACTGCCCTGGAACTAATGCCCGTGGCAGGATTAGGAAGTTAGCAGAGGACATATGGGTTAGTAACTGAGGGGGGGATAAAACAAAGTTATTCATTTACAGATGCAGTCAGTCGCGGGTTTGATACGAGATATTTGCCTAAGCGGAGATAAAATGAATCAACGGTGATGCAGTCTATAACGTTTCGGGGAAGCCCATTCCACAAGTTGACAACTCGATTGAAGAAGAAATTCTTAGATTCGTGCGAGTTAAAAGATTTACCAATAATTTTGCAACCGTTTCCCCGCGTGTAATTAGATTGGTCGATAGTGAAGTACTTACTACAGTTCATATTGTCGATGACTTTGATGATTTTGAACACTTGAATTAAGTCACCTCTTAATCTGCGCTGGGTTAAAGGAAATAGATTTAATTCTCTAAGACGCTCTTCATATGGTTTTGTTCTTTAGGCTAGGTATCATTTTGGTAACTCTACGTTGAACTCGTTCTAGCTTGTTTATATCTTTTTGGTAATAAGGGCACCAGGATTGAAGGCAGTATTCAAGAAGAGGGCAGACTAAGGAATTGTAAAGGGTTAGGATAACTTCTTTGGATTTATGCTCAAATGACCTGCCTATAAAGCCAATTATTTTGTTTGTCTTCTTAACAACTTCTGAACATTGTTGACTCGGTATTAGGTTACTCGATATTGTTACTCTCAGATCGGTTTCTCTGTTTACATTCTTAAGCTGAGTGCCATTCATCGAATAGTTGCTTTCTCATTTAGGTATCCGATATGTAGTACTTTACATTTATCGCCAATGAAACTCATTTGCCAATTTAGGGCCCAACATGACAATTTATCTAGATTGTGTTGCATATCGTCAACTTGTTCTTTTGAGAGTACGCTATTTGCAATTTTTGTATCGTCATCAAATTTTGAGATTGTACAGGTGAGACGCTCATCAATGTCGTTGATGTAAATTAGAAAGAGAATTGGTCCTAGTACCGATCCCTGGGGTACCCCGCTACTTACATTGGTCCATTTAGATGCCTTACCGTTTATGACTACTATTTGCTTTCTGTCGCTGAGCCAATTTTCTATCCATTTCAACACACCGTCTTGTATTCCATGCGCTTTTAGTTTTAGCAGTAAACGTTTGTGGGGAAGTTTGTCAAAGGCCTTTTGAAAATCAAGGTATATAATATCTACAGCTTTACTCTCATCGTAGAGGTTGAGGATATCGTGGAAGAAGTCTAAGTGGTTTGTTAAACAGGAACGTTTTTTACGAAAGCCGTGTTGAGTATCTTTAAGTATGTTATTTTCCTCCAAGTGATTTACGAGTCTGTCTCGTATGACCGTTTCTAGCATTTTACATACAACTGAGGTTAAGCTAATTGGACGATAGTTACTGGGTAGGGATTTGCTGCCTTTTTTGAATATCGGTGTTACGTTGGCTAGCTTCCACTGATAAGGCATAGTTCCAGACTGCAAGGATTTATTGAATAGTAATGTCAATGGTTTGGAGAGCTCATCCTTAGCTTCCTTTAGAACTCTAGGCGAGATTGTATCAGGTCCAGGCGTTTTATTTACCTTGAGTTTATCTAAACAATTCAATACTTCTCTCTCTGTAACGGTGATATTGCTTAGAACATCTGAATTATCAATCTGAATCGGCGATGGTGTAGGGATATCACTGAGGTTTTCTGTTGTAAAAACTGATGCAAAGAAGGTATTGAGGGCATTACTCATTTGTACTTCGTCTTTGATGTATTCTCCATTTTCATCGACTAACGGTCCAACAGTTGAAGTAACTACTTTTTTCTTTCTGATATAACTATAGAATTCTTTCGGGTTTGTTTTACTTTGATTCGCAATATGTAACTCTAAGGTCTTTTAATTTGCTTATTTAACTTTTTGGCTTTGCGTCGTAGCTCTACAAATTTCACCCGTTCTTCAATCATTTTGTGAGGATTTTAATCTATCATTAGCAAATTTTTTAGCAAGCAGGCAGTTTGAAATATCTTTATTCCACCATTTGGGCTTATTATTATGGCCTGGATTCCATATTTTTCGATGGTATGCAGTCTTGCACTGCTTTTAGGTAAGTGGTTTCGGATAACTTCCAAGATGTATTTATGTCGTTATTGTTAATTAAAAAGCTCCAGTCAGTTTCTTTAAACATAGGTCTAAGTTTTTTGGAAGTTTGCTTTCTTGAAATTAGGGATTTTTTCGATGCTACTATTTGGTTCGTTACTAGTAAACTTTAAAGTGAAAGTTATCGTACGATGGTCGCTGTTACTGAATTCATCACCAACATTCAAATTCTCTATCAATTCTTCTTTTGTTGCAAGTACAATGTCAAGAACGTTATTACCACGGGTCGGCGTTCGAACAAATTGATAAAGCGAACTCTCTTGCAAGTTCGTATACAAGTCATGTCCGGAGTGTGAAGTAAGAGTATCGCCCCACTTGGTCACAGGTAAATTAAGGTCAGTTTGCACTGATTGAGCTGGAGGTCTGTATATTAACGCAAGTATTATTTTTGTACCTTTATTATTCTTTATTAGCACAAAAGATGTGTCGATGTTCACAATTTGAGGTTTTGACAAGAGGGTAGGGTTTTAAGACTTTCTTTGATATAAAGTAAAACGCCACCTCCATTTCGATTTATTCGGCTTTTCTCAAACATTACATAACCGGGAAGTGAATACTAATGCTAAAAAGTCTCTATCTTCTGTATTGAGCCAAGATTCTGTTATGCCAATCACATCATAATTTTCTGTGAACACTAGCTCCTCTAAATCTGAAAATGTATTGCGTATGCTACGAGTGTTTTTGCATAGAAACCCTTTAAATTTGTTATTTTAGAACTCACGGAACGCTCTTTAATATTATTTTTGGTTCTTGTCGGATCTACATTTATGTTCATGGCTGTCCTCGGTCCTCGCTGTCTTCGGTCCTTATCGCTGGTGGTCCTCGGTTTGCCTCTGTTTTTTTGCTTGGCGTTGGATGATTTATGTCACTGCTGCTTCTTCTCGGATGGCGTTTTTTTATCCATGGCTGCGGACTGCTTCGTGTAGGAGATGACCCATGCGTGCTGAACCCACAGGGTTTAGAGGAGTGCCATCCTTGCGGAACAGAGTAGGCTGGTTGTAGAAGTTGTCCCAGAGGTTGATGAATTCAACTTCTTCCCTCAGACACAAATATTTTAGTCGGCTATTTGTGCTGAAGGCCTTGTCGTAGAATTTGTCAGGTGCGTCGATCTTGGGGAGAATGCCTGAGATGATGATATTAGAGTAGTGATGATGGTGACAGTATTAGTGAAGATGGTGAGTAGTAGTAATGATTGTATTAGTAGTAGTGATGATGATGGTAATGGTGATGATAGTAGTAGTGATGATGGTGACAGTTGTAGTGATGATGATAGCAGTAGTGATGATGGTGGTATATTAGTGATGATGGTAACCCATCGCAGAGTTGGGTATGCGTTTTGATTTTGGGCAAAACGGCACGTCTACTTTATCAACTCTGCATAAGCAGAGTTTGGTATCACCCCCCCCCCCCACTTAGGGGGAGACACCGGAAAAAAAATTGCTGTCGTCGTCCGTCTATCCCAAAACTCCTCCTATACTGTTGGTCAGATTTTCACCAAACCTCACACATACATTTGTTGGGTGAATGCGAACGTCAGTCAACAAAGATTTTTTGAATTTGTGCAATAGTTATGATTTTAGATCCAAATTATGGTTTTACCCCACACCTGGGCCCCTCCCAGAAACCCCCCCCCCCCCCCCCCCCTCCCTGTAATGATGGCAATCTCGCCCCGCATTTGTTAGGTTAAGTTAGTTTAGTTGACATGAGAAGTGATGGTAGTAAATAGTGAGGATGATGGTAATTGTATTGATAATGGTGATAATAGTAGTGATGATAGTAATTGTAGTAATAATGGTGATAATAGTAGTGATGATGGTTGTAGTTGTAGTGATGATGAAGTAGTAGATCTGATGGTGACAGTACTAGTAGCAGTGATGATGGTCATAACAGTAGTGATGACGGTGACAAGCAATGATGATAGTTGTAGTGATAATGATGACAGTAGTGCTGATTGTGACAGTATTAGTGATGGTGAGTAGTAGTGATTTATGATGAAATTTGTGATGATGACAGTAGTGATGATGACAGTAGTATGCTGATGTTAGAGTAGTAGTGATGACTATAATAGTAGTAGTGCTGATGATAGTAATGGTGATAGTGACTAGTAGTGATGATGGTGACCCATCGCAGAGTTGGGTAGGCCTATGCCGTTTTGATTTGTGCAAAACGGCACGTCTACTTTATCAACTCTGCGTACGCAGAGTTTGGTATCGCCCCCCCCCCCCCCCCACCCGTCTATTGGTTACCACCCGATAAAAAAAATTGTCGTCACCGTCGTCGTTGTTGTCCGTCTGTCTCGAAACTCCTAGACCGTTGGACAGATTTTCACCAAATTTCACCCGAACATTTGTTGCGTGAATGCGAACGTCAGTCAAAAAAGATTCTCTGAATTTATGCAATAGTTATGATTTTAGGTCCAAAATATGTTTTTAAAATACCCCCCCCCCCCCCCCCCCGCCCTCGGACCCCTTCCAGCAATGATGCGTTCTGGGGGCGAAACCAGCTCGCTACGCATTTGCTAGGTAAAGTTAGTTTAGTGGGGATTAGAAGTGATGGTAGTAATAGTGGGGGATTGATGGTGATAGTAGTGATGATGGTTTAGTTGTATTGATGATTTACAGTAGTGATGATGACTAGTAGATATGATGGTGACAGTACTAGTAGTAGTGATGATGGTTACAAGTAATGATGATAGTTGTAGTGAAAATGAGACAGTATTGATGATGTTAGTAACAATGGTGACGTAGTATCATGAGTGAGTCATATTGATGATGGTGATAATAGTAGTGATTATGGTAATAGTTTTAGTGATAATGTGAGTACAAAGGAAATCAAGCAACAACAGATCTAGTGACCCTTCTAGGTTGCTTGTCCTCCAAAACACTGAGGATCAAGTGTCCAAACAGTGGTTTAGAGTGGGAAAGGAACATTGGAAAGAGAATTACTGTCCTGGAACTAATGCCCGTGGCAGGATTAGGAAGTTAGCAGAGGACAATGGTTTAGTAACTGAGGGGGGGATAAAACAAAGTTATTCATTTACAGATGCAGTCAGTCGCGGGTTTGATACGAGATATTTGCCTAAGCGGAGATAAATGAATCAACGGTGATGCAGTCTATACGTTTCGGGAAGCCCATTCCACAAGTTGACAACTCGATTGAAGAAGAAATTCTTAGATTCGTGCGAGTTAAAAGATTTACCAATAATTTTGCAAACCGTTTCCCCGCGTGTAATTAGATTGGTCGATAGTGAAGTACTTACTACAGTTCATATTGTCGATGACTTTTGATGATTTTGAACACCTTTGAATTAAGTCACCTCTTAATCTGCGCTGGGTTAAAGGAAATAGATTTAATTCTCTAAGACGCTCTTCGTATGGTTTGTTCTTTAGGCTAGGTATCATTTTGGTAACTCTACGTTGAACTCGTTCCCGATAGCTTGTTTATATCTTTTTGGTAATTAAGGGGCACCAGGATCGAAGGCAGTATTCAAGAAGAGGCCAGACTCAAGGAATTGTAAAGGGTTAGGATAACTTCTTTGGAGATTTATGCATCAAATGACCCTGCCGATAAAGCCAATTATTTTTGTTTGTCTTTCCTTATACAACTTCTGAACATTGTTTGACTCGTTATTAGGTTACCTCGATATTGTTTTACTCTCAGATCGGTTTCTCTGTTTACATTCTTAAGCTGAGTGCCATTCATCGAATAGTTTGCTTTCCTCATTTAGGTATCCGATTATGTAGTACTTTACATTTATCCGCAATGAAACTCATTTGCCACATTTGGGCCCAACATGACAATTTATCCTAGATTGTGTTGCATATCGTCAAACTGTTCTTTTGATAGTAACGCTATTTGCAATTTTTGTATCGTCCCAAATTTTGAGATTGTACAGGTGAGACGCTCATTCAATGTCGTTTGATGTAAATTAGAAAGAGAATTGGTCCCTAGTAGCCGATCCCCGTGTTACCCCGCTACTTACATTGGGCCATTTTAGATGCCTTACCGTTTATGACTACTATTTGCTTTCTGTCGCTGAGCCAAGTTTTCTATATCCATTTCAACACACCGTCTTGTATTCCATGCGCTTTTTAGTTTTAGCAGTAAACGTTTGTGGGGAAGTTTGTCAAAGGAGGCCTTTGTGAAAATCAAGGTATATTATATCTGACAGCTTTACTCTCATCGTAGAGGTTTGAGGATATCGTGGAAGAAGTCTAAGTGGTTTTGTGTAAACAGGAACGTTTTTTTTACGAAAGCCGTGTTGAGTATCTTTAAGTAATTGTTTAATTTTCCTCCAAGTGATTTACGAGTCTGTCTCGTATGAACCGTTTTCCTTCTACCTTTTCATACAACTGAGGTTAAGCTAATTTGACGATAGTTTACTGGGTAGGGATTTGCTGCCTTTTTTGAATATCGGTGTTTACTTGGCTACTTCCACTGGGGGGGGGGGGGGGGGATAAGGCATAGTTCCATACTGCAGAGGATTTTATTTGCATAGTAATGTCAATGGTTTGGAGAGCTCATCCTTAGCTTCCTTTAGAACTCTAGGCGATATTGTATCAGGTCCCCCGGCGTTTTATTTACCTTGAGTTTATCTAACACAATTCAATACTTCTCTATTCTCTGTAATGTTGATATTGCTTAGTAACCTCTGGAATTATCAATCTGAAATCGGCGATGGTGTAGGGATATCACTGAGGTTTTCTGTTGTAAAAACTGATGCAAAGTAAGGTATGTGAGGGCATTACTCATGTTGTACTTGGCTGTCTTTGATGTATTCTCGCATTTTCATCGACTAACGGTCCCAACAGTAAATGAAGTAACTACTTTTTTCTTTCTGATATACTATAGAATGTCTTTCGGGTTTTGTTTTACTTTGATTACGCAATATGTAACTCTAAGTGTCTTTTGTATCTTTGGTCTTATTTAACTTTTTGGCTTTGCGTCGTAGCTCTACAATTTTCACACCGTTTCTTCATCTTTTGTGGAGGATTTTAATCTGATCATTAGCAAATTTTTTAGGCAAGCAAGGCAGTTTGAAATATCTTTATTCCACCATTTGGGCTTTATTATTATGGCCTGGCTTCCATATTTTTCGATGGTTAATGCAGTCTTGCACTGCTTTAGGTAAGTGGTTTTCGATAACTCACTTCCAAGATGTATTTATGTCTTTATTGGGTTTAATCTACCTGACAAGCGCGATATAGACGGAGGTGCTAGGGTAGTTTATTTGTGCATTTCCTAGCCCTGGAATTCCTGCAGAATTCGTTATATTTACAATATAAACCATTATTTTTGTTTTCGGTATGGCTTTTTATATTTACATATATGATGTATATATGAAGCCTTCAAGAATGCTAGAAATAAGTGGGAAAAGCATTTGTGTGGTGAAAAAAAACGAAAGATATGGCCACGCCGTCATAATCTCCTCAATCGTCAGGCGGCGAGAGAGACAGGCAGCCCTCCCCTCTCGCTGTCTGGGCAGTCAACTGAGACGAGCGAGCGGTGTGTGCCAGTGTCTGGGTGTTGCATAACGATCTTTTATGCAACCCACTTGTGCTACATTATCGCTGGAGAGAAAATACCCGCTAAATTGATGAATAATAAGAGGAAAATAGGTGATAATTGAGGAGGGGAGGGAGGGGGTAATACGGTGGGGAAGGAGGGGAGGGGGGTGGGTGAGTGGAATTTTACCATGGATAGAGTACTGGAGGGGAAATTATCTCATCCTAGAGACAAACTTCCTTTTGTTTTTGATAGGCCCCTTTTTTTTTATGGAAGGACTTTTTTTTATGGTCCTGGCCTTCCGTGAGGCCCTATCGCGTTCCCGGAGTAGGAACCTTCCGTGAGGCCTATCGCGCTTCGCCGGGTTAAAAAGCTCCAGTCAGTTTTGTCCCTTTTTTTTTTAAACCATAAGTCTAAGTTTTTGGAAGTTTGCTATTCTTGACATTAGGGATTTTTTTCGATGCTACTATTTGGTTCGTTACTAGTAAACGTTAAAGTGAAAGTTATCGTACTATGGTCGCTGTTTAACTGAATTCATCACCAACATTCAAATTCTCTATCAATTCTTCTTAATTGGTTGCAAGTACAATGTCAAGAACGTTATTACCACGGGTCGGCGTTCGAACAAATTGATAGAGCGCAGCGCTTTCTTGCAAGTTCGTATACAAGTCATGTCCGGAGTGTGGAAGTACGGTGATCGCCCCACTTGGTCACAGGTAAATTAAGGTCAGTTTGCACTGATTGAGCTGGAGGTCTGTATATGAACGCAAGTATTATGCGTTGTGTTGTAAACCTTTATTATTCTGTTATTAGGCACAAAAGATGTGTGCGCGATGTTCACAATTTGAGGTTTTGCTTGGACAAGTACCAGGGGTAGGGTTATGACTTTCTTTTGATATAAAGTAAACGCCACCGTCCATTTCGATTTATATTCGGCTTTTCCCTCAAACATTACATAACCGGGAAGTGAATTACTCTGCTAAACAGTCTCTATCTTCTGTATTGAGCCAAGATTCTGTTATTGCCAATCACATCATATTTATTTTCATTCTGTGGGGAGCACTCTCTCCTGCACTAGCTCCTCTAAATCTGAAAATTTGTTGCGTATGCTACGAGTGTTTGCATAGAAAACCTTTAAATGTGTTATTTTTAGAAACTCACGGAACGCTCTTTAATATTATTTTTGCTTCTTTTCGGACCTCCATTTATGTTCATGGCTGTCCTCGGTCCTCGCTGTCTTCGGTCCTTATCGCTGGTGGTCCTTCGTTGCCTCTGTTTTTTGCTTGGCGTTGGATGATTTATGTCACTTGCTTCTTCTTCTCGGA